>JAJMDF010000202.1:0-335619 GCA_030573475.1 Hanseniaspora thailandica (nom. inval.) | reverse complement strand
GAAGAATTAGTTAAGGATGGAGAATTCACCGAAGAACAAATCAAGCCATATAAGAGTATGTCTATTGTTGGTTTGGTTGGTTCCATTGATAATGATATGAGTGGTACCGATTCTACCATTGGTGCTTACTCTGCTTTGGAAAGAATTGTTGAAATGGTTGATTACATCGATGCCACTGCCAAGTCCCACTCCAGAGCATTCGTCGTTGAAGTCATGGGTAGACATTGTGGTTGGTTGGCCTTAATGGCTGGTATTGCCACCGGTGCCGATTACATCTTCATTCCAGAAAGACCTCCAAAGGCTGGTGAATGGCAACAAGAATTAAAAGATGTTTGTTTAAGACACAGAGAAAAGGGTAGAAGAAATAACACTGTTATTGTTGCTGAAGGTGCCATTGATGATCAATTGAACAACATCACTTCTGAAGATGTCAAGAAAGTTTTAGTTGAAATTGGCCTTGACACCAGAGTCACCATTTTAGGCCATGTTCAAAGAGGTGGTGTTGCCGTTGCCCATGATAGATGGTTGGCTACTTTGCAAGGTGTTGATGCTGTCAAGGCCATTTTGGAAATGACTCCAGAAACACCATCTCCATTGATTGGTATTGAAGAAAACAAGATCATCAGAATGCCATTGGTTGAAAGTGTCAAGTTAACCAAGAGTGTTGCTGAAGCCATTGAAAGTAAACAATTCGATTTAGCCATTTCTTTAAGAGATTCTGAATTCATTGATTCTTACCAAAACTTCATTCAAACTACAGTCAAGGATGATGGTTCTCAATTAGTTCCTGAAGATGAAAGATTGAACATTGCCATCATTCACGTTGGTGCTCCAACCGCTGCATTAAACCCAGCCACCAGAGCTGCCGCCTTATACTGTCAATCCAGAGGCCACAAAGCTTATGGTGTAATGAATGGTTTCAAGGGGTTAATCCAAGATGGTGAAATCAAGGAATTGAGTTGGTTAGATGTGGAAGATTGGCATAATTTAGGTGGTTCCGAAATTGGTACCAACAGAACCATGCCTTCTGAAGATTTAGGTTCCATTGCCTATCAATTCCAAAAATACAAATTCGACGGTGCCATTATCATTGGTGGATTTGAAGGTTTACAAACTGTTAAGCAATTGAAGGATGCTAGAGAATTGTACCCAGTTTTCAACATTCCTTTGGTTTTGATTCCTTCTACCATTTCCAACAATGTTCCAGGTACAGAATACTCCTTGGGTGCTGATACTTGTTTGAACACTTTGGTTTCATACACTGATTCTGTCAAGCAATCTGCATCTGCTTCTAGAAGAAGAGTGTTTGTAGTTGAAGTTCAAGGTGGTAATTGTGGTTACATTGCCTCATACACCGGCTTGGTATCTGGTGCTGTTTCTGTATACACTCCAGAAAAGGAAATCAGATTACAAGACATACAAGAAGATATTTCTTTATTAAAAGAAAATTTCAAGAATGATCAAGGTGAAACCAAATCTGGTAAGATCTTGATAAGAAACGAATTATGTTCTGAGGTATACTCCACCGATTTGATTGCCAACATCATTGAAGATGCTTCCAACAAGAAGTTTGGTGTTAGAACTGCTGTTCCAGGACATGTTCAACAAGGTGGTTCTCCAAGCACCAAGGATAGAGTCATAGCTTCCAGATTTGCAGTCAAGTGTGTCAAGTTCATTGAAGAGTTCAATTACAACTTGAAGAAGAACAGTTCTAACCAAGAAGGTTCTGATTCCAAGGTTTTGAGATTCTATTACGATAAGGAAACAGGCAAGAAGGTTTATACTTGTGGTTCTGAAGAGTTGGAAAGCCAAAGTGCATGTGTCATTTGTATTAATGGTACACAATTGAGTTTCAAGCCAATCCAAAAGATCTGGGATGAAGAGACTAATCAAAAGTTGAGAAAGGGTAACGACTACCACTGGGAAGAGATCAATCAAGTCGCTGATATGATTTCAGGTAGATTGATGTTGAGAAGAGAGTTGCTGAACGAGAACTAATGACATTATAATGATAAAAAAATGAGTAAATATGGTAGTGAAGAGCAGACTTCTTTTTATATATGAACAGATGTGATTTTATGAATACCTCTTTATTGATATGAATGATGATTGATGAGTCATGGGTTGGGATTATAAACGATATGTCGTTTTCGGAGATAAGTTCATAAAAAAGACCCAGTCGCGATAAGTCCAACGAACGCGAAAAAAGGAATGATTTAAAATTCTTGACATGGTATGAGTTAGATATTAATTTGGAAAAAATAAGTCACTTTCACCCAGACATAAAAATATAACTATTAAATACTATTGTTGATAAAAAGTATCAACATTTATTATTTCTAGATTTAATTATCAGTGACTCATTGGATTATATACAAAAAGAATGATACAAGTTCAGAAGAGGAAGTACGAAGAAGACATAAACGAAACAGTGGTTAACAAACGAATAGAAAAGAAGTCATGTTTTGTCAAGCCAAAGCATACGTTGAGTAGTACATTCCAGAGCATGATGGCCAATGGACGACATCTGAGTAGCAACATGGATAGCTTTATTGTAAAAGATGAAATAGATTGTTGTTATTTCTGTGGAGTTGAAGATGGCATTGATGAGTGTGTTAGTTGTAATAATAAAGTATGTTATTTGAGAAGTGGATGTTCTATGTTGAATAGTAATGATTGTAGTAGGTTGTACTGTTTGGATTGTTTGTCAAAGTGAATTTTGATTGGTTTATTAATCGCTACCATGTGTTTTTATTATAATTATCGGATATAAGCTAAAGTAATATTAATAAATCTATATAGAGAGGGTTAAATTGCTAGATAACATTTTCACTAGTAAAAATATTTGCGTGTACAAAAAAAATGAATGACTTTTTGATTTCCCCCAACGGCATAACGAGGGGAGGGAACATTTCAAAGAGGAGAAAAAAAAATACTATAAAACCCTCTCTATATAAAACTCTCTTAACACATCTCTTAGCTACAACTTTAAATAATCTATAATACTTAATACTACTATTAAAACACAACTAATAACCACACATCCTATATAATAAACATGTTTAAGCAATTCATCAGAAACACTACAAACTCTTTCAGAAGATCATACAGCTCTACTGCCTCATCTGCTCAATCTGGCTCCAAGTTCCAAGCCTTTCTTAATAGTGAAACCGGTCCAAAGACTATCCACTTCTGGGCCCCTACTCTAAAATGGGGGTTAGTCTTTGCCGGTATCAGCGATGTCAACAGACCTATTGAATCCGTCAGTGGTACCCAATCTTTATCTCTTATAGCCACCGCCATGATCTGGACCAGATGGTCTTTCGTCATCAAGCCTAAGAACATGTTGCTAGCCTCCGTCAACTTCTTTCTAGGTCTAACTTCCGGTTACCAAATCTTAAGATTAGTCAACTGGAGATACAACA
This sequence comes from Hanseniaspora thailandica (nom. inval.), assembly GCA_030573475.1. Taxonomy (NCBI): domain Eukaryota; kingdom Fungi; phylum Ascomycota; class Saccharomycetes; order Saccharomycodales; family Saccharomycodaceae; genus Hanseniaspora; species Hanseniaspora thailandica (nom. inval.). The sequence continues at coordinate 332,194 of JAJMDF010000202.1, read as the reverse complement.
CTTTGAACGAAAGTGCTGCTGATACTTTCAAATACATAATCAAGGGTCCTCAAGAAGAAGCCGAAGCAGAATCAGCCAAGGTTGGTTCCGTCCACCATCCTCAACTAGATACCGACTCTGACAACATCATGTTCCAAAAGAGAAAGTAAGTTGATTAAAAGCTATAACAACAACAAAATTAATTAAAAACCAAAAAAACTCCGTTCGGCCCATTACTTTTGATGCTTTTACAACTATATTGTAATCTACTTTCAAAAGATCCATATCAAGAAAAAAAAAAACTTTTAATCTTTTCTTGATTCCTTTATGTATATATTCCATTATCATCTTTAATATCATATGTATTAAATTTCAATAATAAAACAAATAAAATTAAAAATTTCTTAATCTCTTTTTTTGAATATATTCAGTTTATTTTCTGTTATCTTAATCAGGAATAAATATTTTATCATCTATGATGTTTCTTTACTTAGTAAAAGAAACAGCCTTTTCAGCAGCCTTGTCGAATTCTTCAATGAAGTGGAAGTTCATTCCAGATTCATTCAACAACTTCTTACCAATGTCGACATTGGTACCCTTCAATCTAACAACAATAGGAATGCTGATGTTCAAGTTCTTGGAAGCATTGATCAAACCTTCAGCAACATAATCACATCTAACAATACCACCAAAGATGTTAACAAAGATGGTCTTGACTTCCTTATTCTTTAAAATCAATTGGAAGGCTGTTTCAATGGTTTCTGGAGTAGCTGTACCACCACAATCCAAGAAGTTAGCTGGGGTTCCCCCGTATAATTTCAAGGTATCCATAGTGGCCATGGCTAAACCAGCACCATTGACCAAAGTGGCAATATTACCATGTAGTTTGACGTAATTCAAACCAACTTGGGAAGCTACAACTTCATCTGGATCTTCTTGAGTCAAATCTCTCCATGAAAAGACTTCCTTTTGTCTGAATTCAGCAGCATCGTCAAAGGAGAATTTGGCATCAACACACTTGATCTCACCGGTTGACAGTTGGGCAATTGGATTGATTTCAATCAAACTTGTGTCTTTTTCTTGGAAGATCTTGAATAAGTTTTGAATGGCCTTGGCACCTTCCTCAATGTTGGCATCACCTTTGAAACCTAAGTTTTTACTGATTTCCAAGGCCTTGGCAGAATCTAAGGATTTAGTGCTGATTTCTAAGAAATACTTGTGGATCTTTTCTGGAGTCTTTTCTGCTACTTCCTCAATGTTCATACCACCTTGGTCAGAAGCAACTATCAATATCTTTTGGGAGTTTCTGTCCAACATCATGGATAAATAAGATTCTTGTTCAATTCCCTTCAAACATTCAGTCAAGTAGACGTAAGAAACCTTCTTACCTTCAGCACCAGTTTGCTTGGTGACTAAAGTCTTGTTGATCATGTCAGAAGCAATTTGATTAATTTTAGGTAAATCATCCTTGGTGATGAATTGAATACCGGATTTCAATGGGGAATCCTTGAAGTGACCTTTACCTCTACCACCGGAAAGAACTTGGGACTTCAAAACTAACTTTTCTAAAGAAGAGTTTTCCTTGAATAATTGTTCAGCTAGCTTTAAGGAGTCCTTGGAGTCTTCGACTAAATACCCTTTAGGAACTGGAATGTCGTAAGACTTCATTAGGTTTTGAGCTCTGAACTCGTGGATGTTCAAGAATCTCTTGGCGGAGACTTGTTGCTTGATGATGGCTCTGTTCAACATGTTGGTTATTATATTAACAGCACTGCTTTGGTCTTTGACTAACAAATGTTGTTTAACACAGTGTAAAAGGTACAAACATTGTTAGAACTACACTCTAAACGTGTTGCCCCAGTGGAGCTATAAAATCGGGGTGGGTTAGGCCAAGAAAAAAAAAATATTACGCATAGGGGAAAAAAATCAATCTCAAGTGCTTCTACCAATTCCGTATAATTCGGAAAAAGATGTTTCACTGTAGTAAATTTAAATTTAAAAATCAAACGCTTATCAGTTCTATATAGCAACCTAGAAACCCTTCTTCTTTTGCTTTTCTATGTGGGCCTTTAGCAGTCTTTGCTTGTCTCTCATACTTATCTTTTGCTTTCCTTTAACATCTCTCTTGTGGATCATCATGACAAAGTTCTTCTTTCTACTCTTCTCCCTGTTAGTAGTCGACTTTTGTTCTCCGTTTTTATGCTTACCTTTACCAGATCCGTAATCCTTTCTTCCTTCTCTACCTTCCTTGATCTTGGCAAGTTTCTCTTCCTTGGTGGCTCTGTAGTGGGTCTTCAAACCGAATAGAGAAGTATCCTCAATGACTTGATCGTTGCTTGGGGCAACCTTCTTCAATCCCATTAGTTTACTAACACCAGCCTCACGCTTCAATTCTTCCATCTTGGCAAAATCTTGTGGAGTTAAAATCTTAGTACCCAATAGTTTACTCAAATCTTCAGGTTCACTAGTCTTTTCTTTAGGCTTTTCATCTTCCTTTTCTTCATCACTACTATCCATGTTGACATCGTATTCCTTATCAGATTCGATGTTGATCCAATCACCTTCGATGTCATCCGCATCTTCATCACTAGATCTGGATTCAACACTCCATTGATCATCCTCATTTTCATCAGCACCTTTACCTTCAGTTTCCTTCCATTCAGATAATAACTTGAACCCTTCATCAATACCGGCATTGGCAGTGGCATCTTGACCGAATCTGATGTTCTTGAATTCTTCACCAGTGGCTTCACCATCTTCTTTAGTATCTTGTTGTAATTGCAAAGAAGCTAATTTACCTCTGTCCTTTCTCTTCAACATTTCTGGAGCAATTTCTCTGTATAAGGATAATAACCCCTTGGCAGCATTGACAACACTTTTATTCTTAGAATCCTTGTATTCAATCAAATCCTGTAATAAATAACCTTCAATACCCAAAGGTTGTCTAGTCAAAATTTCTCTAACAGTGTTCAAACCAACAGCACAAACTTCAGAACTTACACCTTCAGAAATGAATTCATTGGCAATTTTTTTAACCATGACTATGATGTTTTCAGGAGGAACTAAATCATGACAAGCATTTGCAGCTGAAGCCAAAATCTTGGTGACATCTTGTTGTTTTGGAGTTAGGTATTTCAAGAAGTATGTATAAATACCAAATACCATCAACTTGTGAGACCCCACCATTCTGGAGATCAATTGCATCAAGTAGATTTTATGATTCAATTGCAATCTTTGTTTAGAAACCGGCAACATACCTTGATTCAGAATGACGAACAACTTCTCAGCAAAAGTTTGTGGATCTCTTAATAAATGAATAGCAGAGAAGTTCAAATAATTAACCATTTGATGGGATTGTAACTTTTTTTGTTTCTTGTTATATTTCGAAACAGCCGCACTCATCTTCTTAGCTCTCTTTCCACTTTTCTTATTGATTTGCAGTCTATGTCTCAAACTAGCCAAATCTTCTTCATCGTCATCATCCTCATTCAACAATTGTTGAGTTAGATCATCTCTTTCCTTATCGGCACCTAAAAAGAATTGGACACCACTCAAAAAAATCTTTAAATCAGCATTGGTACAGGCTAATGTCATGATTTCAACTGTACGTGGATCGTCCCAAATACCTCTCAACCACAACTCTTTGGTCAGCTTACATGCCCATAAAGCTTCTTTTCCTCCATTTTCAAGCATGTTGAAACACAAAGCTTGGGTGACTTTATTAAGTTTCACATCCTTCTTCTTTCCTTTCAAATTATTAGCATTTCTTAATAATTGGACTAAATTGTCATAACAAATAGTTTTGATTAATTTTGAATGAGTGGCATCAGCTAAGGTCACAGGTTTTAATAAGATTGGAAAGAATATACCAATCAATAATTCCGGAGTGATGAATTTCTTATTCTTCATCATTGTTAATGAGATTATTATCTTTTCCTTCAATTCCCAGTTTAAGATGGAATAGTAATCAATCACTAGGGTTTTTAGTTCTAATGGGAAATTCTCAGTTTCTTTAGGATAACATTGACATACAGAGGCAATGAACCCAATCAATTCGGCAAAATCAGTGACGATTTGATTGTCAATGTTCTTGGTGCTGAAGTTGGTGTTGACGGCTGTGGTGGCTGGTTGGTCATCGTCATCGTTTAGTAAATCTAATTGTTGGGTTTGTTCAGAAGAGCCTGTATTGGTTTGTTCACTTAATAAAAAGATGTCTCTGATGGTGGCATAATGATTCAATTGTTGTAAAAACTCTTCCTTATAAGAATCTGGATCTCTTTTGATTAAATTTTGTAGTAAAATAATGTTGGTAGATGTTAACCTACTGGTTGAAGTAGAGTTAGCTACAGTGGACATTGGTAAATGTAGGTCTAATCTGGGGTGTTTACTACTGTTTTATTTGTATAGTTGTATTTAAAATTAGGAATAAAAAAAATGAAAATTATCAGTGAGATGATGTCTGGTATAAAAAAATGGCTGATCAGAAGAAGAAATTTCCTAAACAGGTAATTTTTTGACTTAAAGAGTTGAAAATTTCCTATTTAGGGAATTTTGATATGTACATTTCTTTTTTTTTTGATTTTAGTAGTAAAGTGATTGCGTAGCGGTTTATAAGTCACGTGTTTTGTTATCCAAAAAAAAAAAGAATAATCAGGAGGGATTTGTTATCTACACTCAAATAAGGCTGTAGTAAATAGATATGAATTGAGTAGTTTATGTTCTTATAATAATAAACTGATGTTGTATAGTTACATCTTTTATTTATCATTAGTTCTCTCTCCACTGTAATAATAATACCACTTTGTTTATATGTAGATTACCGCATTCGGACATAACTGTGTTATCAATAATCCAGTATCTCCTTTTTTTACTTTGTATGGCTCATATTTTTTGTATGTTTTTCTTAAGAGCGACGTTTATTTTCTCCCCCATATAAATAAGGGTGGGTTATTCTCCTTCTTTAGATATTACACACTCTTTTTTTTTGTGATAATTTGTAATAACACCAGTGTGAACTTACTATAACAAATAAGCCTATACAACCCTATAGTTATTATTATTAAATAGTAAACAGCATAATCTATCACATAATGAAATTATCTACCTTGGCTACTACTGCCGCTGCTGCTTCTCTTATCTCTGCTGAAGCCAACCTATTCCAAAACTCCTTTGACAACAACAACCATGAATTGCCTTCTAGCAAAAAAGACCACAGACTGGACTTGTTGAAAAACATCATGGACAAGTTGGACATCTCTGAATACTTCAACGAGGACTTCAAGATGGGTAACATGAAGCTTCCAATGAACGTTGAAGACTTAATCTACTCTGACTCCGACAAACACTTTACCAAGACTTCTTCCAAGTTAAACAAGGCCATTGAAGACTTGAAGAACGGTGCCATCCATGCCACTGAAGTCATCACCAACCAATTCAAAGTCGGTGACAACTACGCCATCAGATTGATTGACCATCAACAAAAATCTGATGATATCTCCGCCAAAGGTCAAAGTGTCTTGGACATCTTAGAACCAAATGCCAAGAAGTATTCCGGTTACTTGGACATTTTAGATGAAGACAAGCACTTCTTCTTCATTTTCTGGCAATCCAGATCCGACCCTGAAAACGACCCAACTGTTATTTTCATGAATGGTGGTCCTGGTTGTGCCACCGTTGGTGGTTCCAACTTCTTAGGTGTTGGTCCAGCCTTCATTGATGAAGACATGAACCCAGTTTACAATGAAGATGCTTGGAACAAACATGCCAATGTTTTGGTCATGGATCAACCTGTTGGTACTGGATTCTCTTACACCGAGTCTGAAGGTGTCAGCGACACCTTTGCTGCCGGTAAGGACTTTTACGCCTTCTTGGAATTGTTCTTCACCAAGTTCCCTGAATTACAAAAGAACGACTTCCACATTGCTGGTGAATCTTATGCTGGTCATTACATTCCTCAATTCTCCAAGGAAATCTTGTCTCATGAAGACAGATCTTTCAACTTGACTTCCGTCATGATTGGTAATGGTTTGACTGATCCATTACACCAATACCCAGCTTATCACGACATGGCCTGTGGCGTTGGTTCTGGTGCCGATCCAGTTTTAGGTCCAGAAGAATGTGACACCATGTTGGAAACCTTACCAAGATGTTTATCCTTGATTGATGCTTGTTACAACACCGAATCTGTTTGGACTTGTGTTCCAGCTGCCTTGTACTGTAACAATGCCCAATTAGGTCCATACCAACAAACGGGTAAGAATGTTTATGATGTCAGAAAGGAATGTAAAGGAACTTTATGTTACGAAGAAACCGAATATGTTTCTTCTTTCTTGAACCAAAGATGGGTCAAGGAATCCATTGGTATTGATCCATCCCAAATCGACAAGGACTTTGAAGGTTGTAATTTCGACATCAACAGAAACTTCTTATTCACTGGTGATTGGATGAGACCAGATTTTGTCAAGGATGTCAAGTTTTTGATTGACTCTGAGGTTCCAGTTTTGATTTATGCCGGTGACAAAGATTTCATTTGTAACTGGTTAGGTAACTTAGAATGGACCAATGTCTTTGAATACCCAGACCATGAAGAATACAGCAGCAAGACTTTAGCTCCATGGTATGTGGATGAAAAGGAAGTAGGTCAATACAAGAACGCTGGATTGTTGACATTCTTGAGAATATACGATGCTGGACACATGGCCACTTGGGACCAAACCCATGCTGTGCAAGCATTCGTCCAAGATTGGACTTTCAATGGAAAGATCCATCAAAACAGTACTGCTCATTTGTGATTGAGGGGTTATTATATATAACAGAATAATTTAGTAAAATAAGAAAAAATAAGATAAATTGAGATAAATTAAGAGGGTGTGAGTTCATGAACCGTGATGAGTTTATCGACTAAAGTGTTCTTTAAAAAAGATGTTGATGATCAATAGAGATTGAGATGCATTGCTTCTGGTAATATATCAGATGGATGGACAGGTTAATGTAGATTATCATGGCAAGTGAAGTAACGAATGTTTTGATTGCAAAAAGTGCACAGGTCTAAATTCCAATATTTACTGGAATGTAGCTTTAATGTGTCAAAAAAAAAGGATTCTAAAAGTTTATCAGTATTCTTCTTGAGATATCATAACTTGATTGAGGCTTTAATAACACGCTTTATGATGTAGTTATAGTCGTTTTATCAATAAGTTGTGATCAATTATCTCCGATAATCACTGTTGAGATGCCCAAAACACTTAAGAGAATCCCTCCTAGAGATAACCACATATAATAATTCTTCATATATATAGATACATCTTTTATAGAAGACTGATAGATCCTATAATATTATAAAAGCCAACTCATAATAGCTCATACTGTCTCATACTCTCACAATCACTTTATCTAGTTGTGATAAACCACGTGACTTCAACTTTATGAACATTTTCCCGATTAGGAAAAGGCTGAGGGGACAAGAAAAAAAAGAAATTTCAGAATTTTGGTAAAGAGATCAGCTCTACTGATGAAATAGATGTTAAAGTTGAAGGTGAATGTTCAAACCAAAAACACTACATATAATGGGACTTTCATCACATGTTAATAAAGCTGCTAATAGCTTCAAAATCCCAGACCAACCAATGGGTACAAAAGTGAAGTTCAATGACAACAACGAAGACATTGTAATCAAGAAGAAGAAGGTGAACAACAAGATGAAGGCCAAGAAGGAGAATGTGAAAAAGATCAGAACTGAAAAGAAGGTTAATAAAGTCAACAAATTGAAAGCCAAAGCTGAAGAAGAAAAGAAAGCTAAGAAGGTGAAAAAAGTTATTAAAAATAAAGTCAAAGTGCCTAAACTAACCGCTAAGAAGGTCAAGACAGTTAAGTTACCTAGCAAGAAGTGTAGATTCTCTGTTTGTATAGGGACTTCCATAATCGCCAATTGTAACAGTTTAGAACAAATAACTAATGTTTTGTATCAAGTAGCCAAGTCATGTTTGATCTATAATATTAATGAATTGGTTATATTGAATGATAATTTAGAGGAAAAGCCATTTGTAGAAGGGAAAGTCAAGAAGGCTACTAAATCTGTTATAATGTCAACAATTTTACAATATTTTATTACTCCAGAATATCTTATCAAGAGTACATTCAGAAAGGAATACATGAGCTTGTTGAAGTACTGTATGAAGCTACCTAAAATCAGCACTTTACCTTTCAACAAGCTAATAAACCAAGGTGACATTGAAGTCAAGAAAGATATGTTGAACATGTATAGAGAAGGTATTTCTGTAACTATGAAACATCCAAACCAACACAAATCTAGCAAGAAATACGAACAAACCAAGTATATCCAAATCGGTGAGTCTGAACTACTTGAACTATCCAACCAACTAATTCCTACCAATGTTAGAGTAACAGTGAACAAAAAGACTAGGGAAATAGTTACCCCTGAAGAAGCTTATGGTCAAAACAACTTGAACATCCACAAGGATAACATCGGGTACACCATAAGAACAGTTGACAGCATAGAGAATTTATATTTAGGTTGTATCAAAAAAGAAGGTTATGATCAGAGTATACTAGTGAACTGTGGAGATATCCACTCCAAGTCGTTTAATGATAGAATATTGAGAAACAACTTTGAAAAAGTCACAACAGGAGAAGATCCATTGAGAAAGGGGATCAAAGTGAAAGATGTTGAAAACCCTACACAAGTTTTGGTTGTTTTCAATTCTGTTTATAACTTGGATAATCTGTTCAAGATCAGAGACATCAGCTTGCAACAACAGATAGGAAATGTGCTAGAGATCTTTGACAACGAAATACCACTAAGTAGTCACGTTATCAATGTTGAAGATGCAATCATGATCACGCTGACCAAATTTGATATATAAAAGTTGCTATAAATATAACGATCAGTTTTAAAATAATTGTAGAGACGTCACGTTTCAGCATTGTTCTCGTTTGTTTTGGTGCGGTGAAAAAATTTTCACGGGATTATATTGAGGGCCAAAAAAATGCTATAAATAAACTGTTAAGTGTGTTTTGTGATCTGTTATTAATCTTTGTAGCTACACACCAACAAAGACAAACACAAACCAACACTTGTTCTTTACACATTTTGCTATTAGATTCACAGTATGCAATACTCTACCATCACTTCCATAGTCCTGCTAACCATATCCTTGCTTACCCAAAGCACTGCTGCCATTGGTACTTTAGGTATTAATGTTGCCTCCAGTGGTGCCGATGGTAACTGTAGAGACTCAGACAGCTGGAGCGAAGCTTTACAAAAAGCCAGTGCCTTTACCAATTATATTAAAACATACGCCGTCAGTGACTGTAACATGTTGGAAAACATTGTTTCTGCCTTAAACGACAACACCAACATGAAGGTTTGGATGGGTGTTTGGGAAGTTGATGATGCCCACTTCTCTGCCGAAAAGACTGCCTTAACCACCTATTTGCCATCTATCTCTAAGGATTCCATTGCTGGTATTTCTGTCGGTTCTGAAGCCTTATACAGAGGTGACTTAACCCCACAATCTTTAGCTTCTAAGATCAGCGAAATCAAATCTTTGTTATCTGGCATTACAGATAAAGATGGTAATTCTTACAGCGACGTTTCTGTTGGTACCGTTGATTCCTGGAACATTTGGGTTAACGGCACCAATGCCCCAGCCATCCAAGCTGCTGATTATATCATGGTCAATGCCTTCCCATTCTGGCAATACCAAACCGCCAACAACCAATCCCACTCTTTGGTCGATGATGTCATGCAAGCCGTCAAGGCCATTCAAGAAGCTAAAGGTTCTGATGACTTCTACATTGCCGTCGGTGAAACAGGTGCCCCAACAGCCGGTACCGAATTAACTTCTGGTCAAGCTCCATTGACTGTTGACAATGCTTCTGATTTGTTCCAAGAAGGTATTTGTACCTTGTTAGCTTACGGAATTGATGTCAACTTGTTTGAATTGCAAGATGAACCTACTAAGCCATTGGCCACTGCTGATGACGGTTCAAGCTCTGATGTTGAAAGACATTGGGGTGTTTACGACACTGATTATAACTTCAAGTATTCCATGACTTGTAACTACGGTTCTAGTTAGAGAGTATGGAAATCTTATTTTAAACATTATTATTATATATACCTATTGACTATAAATAAAGAAACAATGGTGGGCTAAACATCATTCTGGATACCCAAACTTTTTAAGTTGTTTAGAGTTGTTTGGCTATGTGGTCATGTGACTTAATCGAACATTTCTTTTTTCGCCGTGTTAGAAAAAAATGATTGTTTTCCGCTTTGGGACGTTTCCATCGTGTACGTTAATTTTTTTTTTAAAAATTTCTTTTGAAAAACTATTTGAAAACTTTGAAATGGTTTTATGGCAACACCAAACAACCATTCTACTCATAAACACACCATGACTGATATTGCTAATGATTTGAAGAAGATCAAGTTGGAGTCTCCTGATTCTAACAAGATCATCAACTCTTCAAAGCTGTTTAAACCATACCAAATCCTTTCACAATTCTCATCCCCTTCTTCCAACAAAGACTTGTTCGACATTAATCTATCCATGGACTATGTCACTGTTTCTATTGGATCACAATATATAATCTACTCTTTGAAGAACTTTAACATTCTGTTCAAATCTCAAATTTTTAAGAACAAAATTGTTCAACTAAAAACCGACATGAGTGGTTATGTCTATGTTCTATTGGCAGATGGTTCATTCATAATATGTTTCAGAAACAAGATCATAGGTAGTTACAAGCAAGAACAAGAAAGTGGCCACAAAATTATAAAATTTGACATACTTAACGACTTTGTTGTGTTCATAACCGAAAAGAACCATGTATTTGTATGCAAAAAGTTTAAACAAGAATTTACTACATCTACTGAGAGTAATGTTCCAGATAATGAAACAGTTGTTGATGATTTCAAGATTGTTGTGGAAGATCATGGTAATTTCTTTTTAGCAGATTACGACTTCAATAACAAGTTTTTAGGATTTGAGCATATTCCAACTTATTTGAACAAAGTTTTGGTTATTTTTGAAAATGGCTATCATATTATTAACCTAAGAACTTGTAAGCTTATACACACAAATATTTTGCCAAATGGGATCAGAGTCTTTAACAACATTCCTATTTTGGATCATTTGGTTATTTGTCAAAAAACAACCAACACTATAGAATTTATAAATGTCAAGAAAGACACCATCACCAAGAAGATGAACCTAAACTTGGATGGTAATATCACCAACATGTGCATTCCTACTGATTACAGCAACTTGTTACTCATCACCACCGATAAAGGTTCCATAATCATCTACGATTTAGTCATGAAGAAGATCCAACAAGAACTAATAGCTCAACACGACAACATCATCAGTTTCAGATACTTGTCCACCAAAAACGGGTTCATCACCCAAGGTAACGACAACGCCATCAAGATGTTCATATTCGAGGACAACAACGTTGTTACTAATCAATCCCACGAAAACGACACAACCTTAACTGTCCATGCCAGACTGTATAAATCCCTCCAAGGACACAAAGACCCACCATCTTTAGTTAAGTTCAAGGATCCAGAAGGACACTTCATAGTTTCTGCATCTGAGGATTCTTTATGGGAATTCTCAACCAGAAAATTGACCCAATCTACGAGATTCACCAACAAAAACAACAAGGTTAGAATTCCTGGTGTGTTGAACAGTAATAACACTTCTTATTTAGGCGGTGTGCCTAAGAACATGGCTGTGAATGTTGATTCTAAATGGGAAAACAATTTATTAATCAACTTTGAAAATTCCGGGGTTGTGAAAATCTACAACACGGAAAAGCATACATTACAGGACTTTTTGAAAAATGATAAAGCTAATGTAAGTGTTTGTTCTATTTCCAGTTGTGGGAATTTCGGGATTGTAGGGATGATCAATGGGACTTTGGAGGTTTATAATCTACAATCTATGACTTTCAAGAAGAGGTTCAAAGGGTTGCATAAGATGCAAATTGTGGGTGCAGAGATCGATAACATGAATGAGTTCTTGTATACTTGTTCGTTGGATGGTGTAATTGGGAAGTGGGACTATTACGGAAACAAAATCAAGGAGTCATTGAAATTGGATGATGATGTTAATATTTTGAAGTTTGAGTATTGCCATATTAATGACTTGATTGCTGTGGTCACTGATGATGATTTCAGAGTTTTGATTATAGATACTAATTCCATGAAGGTTATCAGATCATTGGATGGTCATTTTAACAAGGTTAACAATTTGAAGTTTTACAATAACGGTAAGTATTTGATTACCACCTCTTTGGATTCCACCTTGAGAATATGGGATATTTCTACAGGTTTCTGTATTGATGGGTTCATTGTTGATAATAGTGAAGTTATTACCAGTTTTGATATCAGTGAAAATGATCAATTCTTAATAACCACTCACTTGAACTTGAACGGTATCTGTCTATGGCTGAACAAGTCCATATTCAACATTTCTAATGATGCCAACAGTTTCATTTCTTTGAGAGATCTAAAGTATGAAGAGTTTGTTAGAATTAACTTACCTAACGGTAATCAAGATAACAACAAGTATAACCAAACCAAGCTAAAACAAAGAAAGGATTTAGACTCTGATTTCATTATCAACAGATTCTATGAAACTAAAGAACAAATTGATCCACAACTTGTGACTTTGAGCTCTAAAGGTAATTTAGGTTTACAAAACATGCAAAAGTTGCTTAACATTGAAACTTTAAGAAAAAGATCAAAGCCTAAGGAAGCTGTCTTAAAACCTAATGAACAAAAGAAGGAATCTTTCTTCATTCAACTAAAGAGAGACTTAGATGCCGATGTCAAGGAAAGAGCAGGTGTTGTCTTCAACAAAGATGATGAAAATATGAAAGATGATGAAGAAATTGATATCAACGAAGCTCCTAAATTAAAGGAATATAACACCAAGTTTGAACAACTTCTGATTGGTAAAGATAACGAACAAGCATTCTTAGACCACTTAAAGAGCATTTCTATATCCCAATTGAACTTGGATATACAATTGATGTCCAATCCTAAACATATTCTACTATTGTTGATGAAGATAACTAAGGGAATTGAATCTAATAAAGACTTCGAAATATGGAACGGTATTGTCAACGTCATTTTCAAGTATCATTACGATAACATCAACAAGAATTTGGATGAGTTTGATGAGGTTTTGACTGATTTGAACAAGTTGATCACTTCCAAGGAAAACAATTTATCAGATTTGTTCTATTACAACGACTGTGTAGTCAAATTTTTATTATCTTAAACAATGATGATCTGTATATAACTTTTATTATATTTTATTGATTGATTTCAGTGAATTCATTAAGCTTTTTGTTGTTCAAATATTTAATCTGTGTCTTAACAACTTTGTCACTAGCGTTTATCAAAGTTCTTACGGCATTTACATTATCATACTTGTGCAATATCGACTTCAACATTAAAGTGTTCAAGTCAGACAACTTAATAAACCCTGGGATGTTTTTTATATCTATAACATCAGCAAATTCATCAATATACACCATCCACTCCTGATAATTATCTGTCATGAATGTCCCTAAAGCTGTTACAGATTGCGTATACCTCTGCTTATCACTTTCCAAAGAATGAATATATTTCAAACACGTAGCCAACCCATTCTCCTTATCCTCGTAGTAATATTGCAAAATCTTATTGTCTTCTTGCATCTCCTTCCAAACAAGACACTTAATCTGCATGTACTTCCCAAACCATTTCTCCTTTTCCCATCCACTCCCAAATGAAGATTCCTTATCGTTCAACAAACTCATCACTTCAAACGGCATCCATCTCTTAACATTCCCAGTCAACAAATCACGCAATTTATTCAAAATGCTAGGAAAAGTGAAAAAATCATCAGTTTCTATGTAATAACTGATCAACGTGCTCAGTATCACATTATTATTTGATTCTCCCCCAACTTCGGAAACTTCTGTAAGTGTGTAAAACTCTAGGAAATCTCTGTAAAACGTCTTTGGTCTGAATGTATGAATCTCACTACACAAATAGGCAAACACATCCTTATCTAAATTGTCAAAGTTGATGACATCATTGGATTGTAGGAATATCGACTTTAGGTATAATGAGTTGTTGACTATTTCTGAGTTGAGGGACATGGTCTGGGAAACCATGGAGAAAAACTGTTCAAGTGTAAGTTTGGTGATTTGTAAAGTCTTGGTGCTGAAGATGTAGGCAAACATTTCGATTAAGTAGGAAACAGCGACTTTGAATAAGTAGTCTTTAGGAATGTCGATGTGGACTATGAATTGGTTAAGATTTAAAATGATGTCAAAACCCTGTTTGTATCGACCATTTCTTATGCAGTATGTTATGATTATTTTTAAAATACCAACAAAGTTGTCTGTTTTATTGCTTTTTAGAAGATTCAGCAGGTTTGTCAAGATGTAGTCGCTTTTTAGTCTACACTTGTTGTTGTCATTGTTGACAAATATGTTTACTAAGTCAACGTCTTTGTCAATGTAGTAGTCTAATAATCTTGTGTCTATAGTTTCAAAGATTCCGTCTAAACCATCTTCAGTATCTAGTTCGTTGTAGATGAAGAAATCATAGTTGTCTATAATAACTTTGTCGTTAAAGAAAGTGTTATACTTGTCAGCATCACCTTTCTCAATATTCAACAAATATCTTTTAATTTCCAATAGATAATTGATAAACCCTTTTTTGTAATGACCATCATCTGTGTTGATTTCAATCACAATATCCAGTGGAAGCAAGTACTTAATTGCCTTTTCATTGAAAAAATTCAACACAGAATCATTTGACAAAGCTAAGTTCTTTCGTAGTATCAACAACCTGCTATATGCCGACCTTATCAAATCCAAATAATCAGTAATATCCTCATTTGACTCCTCCTCAAATATTTTGTTTATCAAGTTGATCAAATTCATAGGCTTGCTATCAAAGCTGCTATATTCCAGAATCAAATTGTAGTTTATCTCCACAGCAGTTATACACTTCTGTTTGTAATCTATAAGTATGACAAAGTCATTGATGATCTTTAAGTATCTATACTCGGTATAATCAGCCACAGAGGTATCAAGATACGCAACTGAATAGTTATTGTAGCAGATATCTACATTCTTACCACTGTTGGTGTATACAAACAATGTTTTGTTATTTCTAAAATCAGGTTCAATGTAATCAATCAAATCTTTTTCATTCTCTAGCAGTATTTTGTCTTCATACATCAAAACGTTTCTATTCACATGATGGTGGATGTATACATTACCTCTATTGTCAATCACTCTGATAACACCTGTTGCAGAACATTTCAAAGTGCCAATAAACTTCACGTACACGGTTTTTTTCTTGTTGCTTTTAATACTATGATTATCATGGTCTGCATTATCAATTCCGTTGTCAATCATGTTAATTATCTCACTATGTTTGTTATTTGCAGCATTATGTAAAAGTTTCAAAGGATGGTCCTTACTTTTAACTATGGATGTATCAAAACTGTATATTATAACATCATTGTCAAAAACGAGAAGCACATCAGTTTCAACATCATCAATAAATTCTATACTTATAAGCTTCGCATCACCTTTACCCTTCTTTATCTCAGTCAAGTTCAATATCTTTAGCTTCAAGTATCGTGATGTTTTGCTATCCCATATGAAAAATTTAATAGTATCCGCAACTTGATAAGTGAGTACCACATAAGCATTATTCTGTATGATGTTCAACTTCATGTCAATATCCACATTCCTCTCAATAATCTTGTTTATCTTCTTAAAGTTTATCAAACTTAATAATGTTATACTATTCTTTAACTTCACTAGTAAACAGTTCAGCACTTCGTTGTAATACAAGTACTTGGTATTTTTCTCATACAACTCATCAGTGTCTATAATTGATGTGTATATCTTTGTTGAAGAATCGCCTTGGTTCTTGTTTATATAATGAATGACAAAACTACCAGTACTAGTAAAGTGTATGATCTGGTACTTATCCTGATCTGAAGTGGTTGGAATTATGAGTGTATCTATGATTTCCGTCTTTATGTTATGCGTATCAACCAATGATTTCAGTTCTATGTTATATGGTTGTTCAGCCAAAGAGTCAAAGAGTAATGCATTATCAAGTTCACTGTCGCCTTTACCAAACGTTATGTTAATCTTCATTCTTGTATAAATGGCGTAATCCTTTTACTGGTTAGATCAGATGTTGTTGGTGTTTATTCCCCTTGATGATCATAAGCGCCAAAAAATAACAGATTTAGCGGGACACACGTAAAACTCAAATATACCCGTGTAGCGTACACTTCACATCGGGTTTAATTAATTCAAAAAGTATTTTCAAAATTTATAAAATGTTGTAATCTACAGTTCATGTACATACTTGGACTTGTTTTTTAGCAGAAAACCCTTGATAAACTTGCTCATCACAGGTATCTTCAAAAGACTGTTGCTGTTACCAATCATTATCAACTTACACTTACTTCTAGTCAAACTCACATTGATTCTTTCCAAGTCGTTCAAAATACTATCTTCGTCAAGTTTGTCATGATCCTTATGATTCTTAAATCTACTCTTGACAAATGATATGATAATCAGCTTTTTGTCTCTACCTTGGAACTGATCAGCTGTTAAGATCTCAAAGTTGTTCTTTTTCTTGACATTTAATTCATACACAGCTTCGTTCAATTGACCTCTATAAATGGACAAAATACCGGTATCTTTTACCAAATCAAAGTCATCATACCCATCTCTTGGTTTTCTATTCTCATAGATATTAATAATCTGCTTCATAATGTTAATCTCCCCCATGTTAACTAAAGAATTTCTGACTATACCATCTTCATAGCTTTTCTCAGGGTTTTTTATCTTGGCATAATCAACAAACAAGACACTTTGTTCATTATCCAGAACCTTATATTCCAAACTTGTTTTATCAAACTCACTTACATCATATCTTGGCAACAATCTATTTTTGTTAAAGTCACCACACTTCAAAAGATTATCATAAACCAAGAAATTAGTCAACTCCATAATATCCTGATTCATTCTATATTGAATGGTCAAATTAGTAACATTTTTTGGGTCAAGTTTACTCATCTTCGTGAACAATGATTCTTTCAACAAAACTGCCTTCTTACTCTTGATCAAAGGTGACAACTGTTTATCATCACCCACTAGCACAAACTTCTTACACCATTCAAGTGGCTTCAAACTCACAGGTAGATTCACCTGAGTGGCTTCGTCTAAAATACAATAATCAAACTTTCCGCTAACAAGTTTATCGTGGATTAAGTAGTTGTTCGCGGATAAACAAGTTGTGGCAACAATGTTACTCTCGGCAATTATTTCTTCTAAATCCATATGATTCTGAATGGCACCTGTTTGAACTCTGTATGGAACACTGAATTTGTGAACTTTAGGATTCATGGATGATATATTACTACCAATTCTAAGAATCTTAAATATTTTAGGGTCTATTTTTTCGTTCTCAAACAGTTTCAGAATCATGTTGTCAACTGCAGAGTGTGTGAAACTTGTAATCAATATCTTCTTGTTGTTGGATATCAAAGCGTTGATTAATTCAGTGATAACTTGGGTTTTACCTGTACCCGGCATACCTCTGATCAAAGAGTATTTATCACAAGATAATGATTTTTTCAGAGCTAATGTTTGATCTGGGTTTAGGTAGTCCCAGTTAATCATTGATGTGTCAAAGCTGTCAAATATTCTCTGGTCATCTTGATTCAAATTATACTCTGGATTGATGATCAAGTTCTTCAAATGTTGGTTTCTTTTTTCGAGTAAGGAGACCAGGTTGTACTTGGCAATTTTGTTAGGCATGTCATACTTGGCCAAATCCAATCTATACAAGATCTTGCTGTTTGCAGTGTCAACAATTTTGTTACCTAATTTCTTGGTAACATCTTGCGTTCCAAGTACTTTGATAATCCCGGTTTTGTAGTTGATATCAATGACTTGAACATAATCAAGTCTGAAGTGACCAATTTCATCACTTAAAATACAGCTATCAAAAACATTCAAACCATTAGACTCTTTGATTTTATCTTTGTTGAACTTAAAAGTCATTTCAAATTTGTCATCATTTTCAAGCTCCTCGTCTTCATCCTGTTCAATATCATCTTCAACTTTATTACTTTGGAGAATAATATCAGTGATTTGAGATCCAACTTTATTAAGCCTGGTAAAGTTTTTAATACTCACCAAACTCATCATACCAATACCATTGTTCTTATAAGCACTGGATTGAAGGAAGTAACCGTTAACATCAAGTTCATTCTCCTTATCCTCAACTTGTAAAGCCTTAAAGTATTTCAAAAAGAATTGTAAATCTTTCTTAGATATGGCAGTCAACAAATCATTGACATATTCAGCAGATAGTAAGATATTCGCATCTATAGGTAACTTCTTATCAACATCTTTAATCTCTTGAGCAGCATCTTCAAACTCAGGCTTACCAATATGTTCAAGTCTATTCAAGACCGTGCAAACATCTTGACAGCAACATTGTCTTTCACAAGTGCTCTTACCAGAAGTTAATAAATTAGGTATTTTCAACACATCTTCTACATCTTTATCATAATCCTTGGATTCTAAAATATACTCATTGTCAAAAAATTTGATAAGACTGTTTCTGAAATTTATCATTCTCTTAAACTCTTCAAAATCAACCTTGTTTAGAATATTCTTGATCTTGGAGTAGTTACCCATGTCCTTGCCAGCACCTTCCATGTCACCTAAGTAAATAATCCAAAAGAAATCGATATTTGTATTATACTTCTCCCAAAGCAACAAAGCATAAATCAATGTTTGTGTAGCATGTTTCAAACTCGGAAACTTACCAGTCTTGATTTCCAACGGCATGTATCCCAGATTAGTCTTTATAGTCATATCAATAATACCCTTAATACCAAATATCGATGAATCAACAGGTTCTTCCAACTTCAACACATCTTTCATCTTCAACTTCACAGAGGAATGACTTTGGACATTCACAATCTTAGCATCCGTATCTTGACACAAGAACTCAAAAATAAAAGTTTCTATGATCGGCAAGAATTGTGTTTGCAAAGACTCAACAAACTCATCCATCTCAACTTCATCTGAAATGACAACGTCATATTTATGTTTAGCAACAATTTTCTTCAACAAATCACTCAAAAATCCTTGGTGGAACAATCCCATGATTTTCTCATACATCAAGTTTGGATTCATTTCATCAACATCATGTTCCTGCTTAGTACTATCCGTTTCTGGGGTGATTAATTTTCTGACAACTTTTTGAAATAATTCATGGATGATTATCCCTCTGTTCAATACAATGCTTGGTTGACTTAACAATCCAAAGTTTCTTTTGATCACAGTCTGACGTTGACAGGTGACTGCATCTGCCAAAGTCGTACCAGAGATTAAAATGTCAGGGGAGGTGATTATAAATAAAGAATCATTTTTCTTTAAATGGATTGTCTTGTTAAATAGTAAAGTCTTCATGTCCTCAGTTAGTTCATCACTGTCGTGGTTTTGGAGTAGTGAGGTGATGTGGATGACTTCAAATTTGTTGTAGGTCTCCATTTCACCAGACTCTTGAGTCCATATGTCATTAAGAATTATTGTGTACATCACTTCTTTGGAATCACAACACTTCAGTATAATAGTACCTTCATCGTCAATTTCTTTTATAACTTGTAGAATTAAAAGTCTTAAAAACATGTGTGGTCTTATTCCTTTCGTATCTTCTTGAAAGTCGGTGTATTTCAACTTCTCTTTGATAATATTCTTGTCAATCTTAAAATCATCTACAGTCTCGGTATTCTTCATAGAGTTAGTTTTCCTAAGATTATGACTTTCTGGAGCTGTATTATTTTCTCTTTTGGCTAGTGTCTGTTGCATCATATCAAACAACTCATCGTCATCAGAGGAATCAGAATCCATATCTTCGTCTTCCTCCACTTCAGGTTTTTTAATCTCTGTAATCTCAGTAGAATCCTGTGTAGAATCCAAGAAATTAGACCCAAAATCTTCCTTCATCTGTTTAATAAACGCCAACTGTTTCAATTTCCTTTCATTCTTATTCTGTGTGATATTAACACTATGTTCCTCCTCCACATCTGCCACAGCCTCCAAACTCTTTGGAACGTTTTGAAACATGACATTGATCAAATGTGAAGTATTCTCCTCATCCTCCTCCTTCTCCGCCAACTTCTCTGGTGATAATCTACTCACGGAAGACAAGGATCTACTCACCTTCAACTGTCTTAGTCCAGCCTGGGAGGGACTTTCTTCTTTCTTGCCTATGCTGTCTATCTCCAAAAACTCATTTTCCATGAAGGTGTTCTGTAATGGCATGATTCTCAATGGAGATCCGTTGAAAGAGGAAACATTGCTTAAATTGCTGTTGTTGGGAACTTGCTTCAATCCAGAAACACTGTTGATGCTGCTGGTTTGTTGAATTTTGGGATTTCTCTTCAAACTGACTTTGGACGAATTGTTAGATCGTCCATATATAAGCACGGAGCTTTCGTTTGGAGAAGATTTCTTGGCAATGCTGGTGTCGGATTGGTTTATTGGTTCGTGTTGATAAATCTCATTGACATCAAGTTTCTTAGCTTCATTAGTAGGATTGATGATATCTTCAGTTTTTTGTAGTTTTCTCTTGGACTGAAGTTTTATTGGTTTGATTTGGTTGAATTTATACTTTTGCTTTGGTCCACTAGACTTACCATTACTCTCCTTATTCATAGTATGTCAAATTGCTGGTCTTTTTTTTTTATGGTTGTTCTTGGATCAGTGATTGTAGATTGATTCATCGAAGAAAGAGATGCAAAAGGTGGTTTAAGAAGATTTTACGCGTATCAGGCTTTTTCAGTGGTTTGGTGGTTAGTATACACGTGACTAGGTATAAATAAAGTTAAAATAACTTACAACTAATTATCATAACAAGTGATTTGAAGTATAATATATATTCCTCAGGGACTATAGATCAATCTGAAGTATTTCATCTAAACTATTTAGCAAATTCTTAAACTTTTCTTCAACATTTGCTTCATTCAAGGCATTTGACTTGGCATCATAATTATCCAGCTTCTTCTTTATTTCAACATCTTTTAATCTTTCCATTTCTATATCCAATTTTAATTGTACTTTGGCAGCATTTTCTTCAGACATATTGCTACTGACTTTAGAATATAGCAAATTCAAATCGTTTATTTGTATGTATTGTTTAATGTTTTCTGCATTATATTTGATTTTCAACTTCAAAATATCTTTCACTATATCTGGTAAGAAGTTTTTGTTATATCTGTAATTACTCAAGCTGTTGTAAACACCTAGTATTTCAAAGTATAGATTAGTGTATTTGTCTTCTGATTTAGTAAATTGTTTTTGGTATTTGTTCAGTATTTTTTTAGTCAATTCATGTTCTATAAAATTCAGGTCCGATGATGTGTCTATTTCTTTGTGTAGAAGAGTATTAACTTCAAATAAATTTTTCAGCACATTATCGTCATTGATGATAACGTTTATATCATAAAAAGTATCTTTTATTACAGTTTCATCTTGTGTGTCTATGGCTGTTTTTGTTGACTGTATTAGAGGTAATATATCGGCTTTTAAAAGAGTATTAAACTGTTCAAAGTGTTCCACCAATAATTTATTAATGTTATTAAGAGAATCTGACATTATATAATATTGTTTTATAGATTATAGTGTATGGTGAAATGAGCTTTAAGTCTTTCATCAGTAAAGAAGTAGTTGAATTTTGAAATGTTTTGGAATAAAAAGGAGAGAAAAATTATACAATAGTGGATGCTTATAACCGAAATACATGGTAGCGTAATTCTTCACGGAACACATTTCCTAATTAAGCCATGCTGTTCCAAATAGGAATTACACTCCGTGTCCAAGAAATTTTTTCTCCACCAAAAAAGGGGGGCTTCCTATTTCTTTTCAATAGACGTCTCTAATGGCAATTATAGTTTGAACGAATTAGGTGTACACTTCATTTAACATTCAAATTGTTGATCTCTGACACCAAAAACACACAAACTAATAAGTCGATCAACAATTCTAAATAGCAAATATATTAGATCATAGATACCCTTCTTTTTATATATATATTTCTATTACAATCAGCTAATATCTAATCATGTATTCCCCTATACAAGTTGTTTGTTCATTGTTACTCTTAGTCACATCTCTGAAACATGCAGAAGCTTTAACTCCATCAACTACTTCTGCTTCATCTACCAGTGCATCATCCACTGTGGCTCCAACTTCTATGGCTCCATGGATCAGAACCATTGAATTATCAACAACAACTATAGTCACCAGAGTTCAACCAGAAGTTATATCAATCAACAGCAAAGATATCATTACCATCTCTGCCAAGCCACAATCAACTGCTACCAAGGATTTCAACTTAAGACACTGGGTATCTATCAAAAAAGATGGTTCTCCAAAGACTATTAAGCCTAAATTGGTCAATGGTCATGAAATCAAGAACGGTGGTTACAACTTGATAGATTACTCCACTTACTTCAAGATTGAAGAAACTCGTACTTTAAGTTATGAAGAAATGGGTAAACCAAAAGGTATGAAGCCAGATGAAGTCCATGTTGAAGTTGTTGAAGTCAACGAAGATCCAGATTACGAATGGGATTTGAATCCAATCATGAGATGTTTCCCAAAGAACTTCAACAAGATGAACCCAAAGGATAGAATCTTTTACAAGCAAGATAAAAATAATAAAGAGTTTGACACTAATGTTCAATTAACCTCAGAACCATTCTGTGCTCCTAAGGAGAATACCGTTTGGAAAATGGGTAAGACATATTTCACTCATTGGTATTACAAGTTCTTCTATGATGAAATTAATGAAGAATTTGCCGATAAGGTTAAAATCCATTTGACTTACATTTCAGAATCTTTGAAAGATCAAGGTATGAACAAGAGAGATGTTTTATCTTCCAATGATGATCAACTATCTTTCTGGAGCTCTGAATGGGTTTCCAACAAGCAAGGTTTCTTACCAATCTACATTGACGAGTCATTCTTGAAGAATGCCGACTTTGAAGAAAAGATCTTATTAACCATCCAACCTGATTACATGTCTGACAATGATTTCCATCCATTAGACGAAGCTTTGAACCCTGTCAAGTTATCCATAATCAGAGGTACTAAGATCATCAAGCATAATGGTGATGATTTAGAATTCAAGCATTGGGGAACTGAAAAGCAACATAGCAAATACGGCAAGGGTAAGACCATTTTAGAAATCATCATCATCATTCCAACTGTTGTGCTAGTGGCTTTCATTTGTATGTTCATCTTTGTCAAGATCAATAGTAAGAACAGAGACTTCTCATTTGTTAAGAAGTACAAGCCATCCAAGTTGAAAAAGAAAATCAATCTAAAAAGCTTCAAGAACCATAAATACGAGGAATTGCCAACACATAACAACAAGCCTGAAAGACACAGATTATAAGATATGTTTAATTTATATACAGATGTTAATTTAGATCCATTTGTTTTCAATACCTAAAATAAAGATTCTTCTGAATGTGTGGAACCCAGTATCTATGCTGTCATCCTCCTTTCTAATCTTTTGCTTTCTTTCCTTAGCCAACTTCTCTCTCACTTCAGCCTTAACTTTTTCTTGTTCAATCTTCTCAACAACAGCTTCTGGCGAAACTTCTGATAAAGTTTGTTTGGTCATTAGTTCTGCTGCGTCTTCTAAACATAAATCAGTTATGCACTTCATTGTTTCTTGAATGTTTGTTCCATGTTCCTGAACAGTGCTTGAAAGTATTTCCATAAACTCAAAAACCAATTCAGGACTGTATGCATCATAATCACTCTTTTTGCCATTGCTAGAAGCTATTCTTATTAGTTCTTCAGAGTTTTCTATGTTTTTTTCTTTGAATTTCCTCATGAGATCACTGTTGAACTTTTCAAAATTCTTATCACAAAGCATACGGACCTCATCACAATGGGGAATCTTTGTCTTGATCTTTTCATGAGTATTGATATTAGTAGCGTTGGTTTTAAGATCAACCTCAGGCTCTTCAACTTCAGATTCTTCTTCTTCTTCGTCATCATCATTCGTTTCCAACTCTGGATCAATGTAGTAGAACAATGGGCCTAAGCCTTCAATGACTTTGATTGCCAAATAATTATAATTCTTCATACTTTCCATCAACATCATGACCAGCGATGGGATATAAAACTTTTCAATGTAATTTTCAGCCTGATCCACAAACTTTTGCAATCTCTTGTCTTGTTCTTCACCATTGGCAGTGACATACAAATCATCAAACTCTTTCAACAACTTCTTGACCGGTTCGGGAATTTCTCTATCCTTCAATTCAATCTCTTTGCTCTCTTGCAAGCAATCAAATTTCTTGATATAATACAACATCTTCAAAGCTGGCTGCAGCATTTTTTGACAAACATCTCTTTCAACAGCAGGTATGATTTCCTCCTCCATGTGGTGATTTATCAAACCTTCCATGAAATTGGCCCAAGCAACTGAGTAAAACATGTTTCTTTCAGTGATCAACACAGTGGCTAGCTTCTCAAAGTCTAATTGAAGTTCAGGGTTTTCCCAGAACAACTCCTTGTTGATCTTGTTATCGTCAAAGTATTGACCCAAAAACTTTTTCTTGCTATTCTCAATATACTCAGCAAATAATAATTTAGGTGATCTGGAAATGTTCACTTGCATTACAGCATACTTCTCATCCTTCAAGATTTCTTCTTTGGCCCTATCTAAATCAACTTCATTTGTACATGCAATATCATAATCTGGATCTTCTGCATCTTCATCTTCAACAGCATTATTCTTGTAGGTCAAACCACCCTCTTTAACTAAACTTGAGAGGAGTGTATAGTTCTGTATGAAAGTCACTGTATCTATATCATTCTTATGTTTAAACTCTTCTATGAACATCTCCTTTCTCTTCTCCTTTGGCATGATCCACGGATAACTTCCACTTTCCCTAATGCTGTTGACTATAGGCGAATCACTTATGACTGGATACTTCAAAAAATCATAATAATCCTTTTTTACTTTCTGTCCAACTTCTTTACTCAATGTTTTTTGTTGGATCATAATATCAGCAATTTTACTTTTCGTGGATGCCTGTTCCTTGCCTAATTCTTTAGTTGAAAATATCTCCCTGAATAAAACTTGTAAATCTAATTGTTTACAAGTATCTACATCCTCAGTGTACATCAATGGTTGTGGTCGGAAAATGACTTCATACATCTGTTGTAAATCATCTTGGGTTATGTCTGTATGTTTAGATAGTTCAAACACATGTTCCCACAAAGGTCCACCTATAGCCTTAACGTTTGGACAGGGAGCAGCATCCATTAATCCAATATTATTTGCTGGATCGTTGTTATATTCCTTGAAGAGACAATGTACATGATTGCGTTCCTTTGCTTGGTTTGTTCCTGGGATTTTCTGGTCTGTATAGTATTCCTTACGGGATTGAACAGTTTGCATGGATGATCTGTCCAAAAATCCTTGGGCTAAATGTCTCTCAACAGTATTTATGAAAGAAGTTATGGATTCAATTTGTTGGTGAAGTTCTTGTTGACCTTCTTCGTCATCGTCTTCATAATCTTTCTCAAATAATTGTCTGATGTACTCAGGGGATGTTATGGTGAAATATGAGTTTGCTCTTCCGTATGTGTCCCTGTTGAGTGTAGATTGAGCATGAGACTGTCCTTCTTGAGCTAAACTTTCACGGTTTTTGATGACCATCTTTTGGGTGTTCATTTCATCAGCAGCAAGATTCAACAAGTCCAAAGTGCTTATACTTCTGAAAAAAGTATTATATTCTTTTCTCATTTCGTAATGAATAGATCTCAAGTCAGCTGCTTTGATGTCAAATTCAAAGCTTGTAAGACCCAGCTTTCTGAGAATAGACTCATCTACTCTTTTTTCTATCTCCATTGGTGTTTGTTTGGTGTGGTTAAAGGTGTCAAATGTTGATATTGGTAGACTTTGGTTAAGGTGAAAATTGATGAAAAAAAGAAAAAGTTCCCGCCAAAGAACCTTTATGGCAAAATTGTCTAAAGGTATCAGCGGGTAACCTCACCAGGAGAATATATCAACAACGTGGATTGAGTATCTGCTGTTGGTTTATACTTGATACAAGCTTGAATAAATGGTAGTGGCATATGTTACTACTACATACTTCATTTTTCTTCTTTTCAGACCTCCTTCTACATTTTGATAGTACTACTCTCTCCAAATCAGGAAAGAGTTTAATCAACTAATTATCAAAAAGAAGATAACTTCACATTAAAAATATTATATATTAAACAGGAGAACTAATTACAAACTATCATTACCTTTGTTTCTTTCGTTTTCATCAATCAATGAGGTCAAACTGGAAGAGTTGTTTTCATTGTTCTCATTGTCATCAACAACATCCTTTGGATCAAGACCCAGCTCCTCAATGAAATCAATTTGGGATTCTGGATCGTTCATACCCATTAGACCATAAACGGCAATGGTGATCATACCCAAAATACCACTCAAACATGAGAAAGTCATGGCCACAATACCCTTGGCAGTGAATCCAGCTGGCAAGTTCTTGTGTTGTTTGTTTTCACCCTTCAAATTTAAATAATCTTCAGTGTTTCCTGCAGCGTTACCTTCATATTGAACACCAACAGTTTCACAAACATTCTTGTGATTAGCAGTTAATTGTTGGGAATGGGTTGATTGGATAGACTTTGGATCTTCAATCAAAACCAAAGCCAAACCTTGGGTCAAATGCCATTCAATGTGACAATGGAAGAACCAAACACCTGGATTATCAGCCTTGAATCTGACTACAAAGTTTGATTGAGGTCTGACATAAAGAGTATCTCTCTTCATTGGGTATTTTGGATAGGTGTAATTACCGCTTGGATCATAAGCTAACGGAGTTTGGTCATCATCTCTGGCAACATCTCTTTCAATGACTTGGAAAACGTGACCGTGTAAATGGAATGGATGTGTACCGGTATCCAAGTTGTTTAATACAATTTCAATGATTTCATCCTTTTCTAAGACAAAGGCATTGGTGTTGGAACCATAGACTCTTGGGTCAGTGGATTCGTTACCGGAAGATAAGACAGATAACAAAGTTGGAACCTTTGGTTGGGTGAAGGTAATGTTGTTGAAGAAGGCGTAGTTAATACCATTCTTCAAGTTGTTCATGGAAACATCTAAAGTAATTCTTTGATGTGGTTCACCTAACATTTCTTCCTTGTATTCACCGTATGGGACTAAATTGAAATCATCCAAGAAGTCTAATTCGTCAACAATGTCTTCTTCTGGTTTGGTGCCGTTGTTGTACATCATGTAAGAAGTTCTGTTCAAAACCAAATCACTTGGGACTACATCTAACATAGTGTCGTCAAACTTTTGCATGATGGCATAGTTCTTGTTAGTACTACTCTTGGTTTTCAACAAAACAGTGTATCTTTGAGCAACAGTGATATACAGCATAGAAGCTTTATAAGGTTCAACATAAACACCATCAACTTCAACAACTTCAAAGTCGTGATCTTCCAACCATACATATTGAGAAACAAAACCACCAGTGTTAATGAATCTCAACAAGTAAGTTGTATCTGGTTCAACGGACCATGTCAAGTTCATAGTATTGTTCAAAATCAAATTTTGTGGAATTGGTTCAGCACCAGTTGGATTATAAACGTTCATGAACGTCTTGGTCAAAGTATCAATATCCTTGTGGTACCATTCGGCTAATTCAAATACCTCTTCTTTATCGTACTCGAAGGGGAACTTTGGATCTTCAATGACCACAACACCCTTCATACCATCCATGTATTGACCTTTGGTGTGAGAGTGGTACCAATAAGAACCAGATTGGTTTTCAACAGTGAAGTTGTAAGTGAAAGAAGAACCAGGAGCAATAGGACATTGGGTGATCATTTCTGGACCATCCATTTGATTAGTACCGTTTTGGAAAAGACCGTGGAAGTGTAAAGAAGTGTTTTTGTTGGTGAAACCATTGTTCAAAGTCAAGATGACTCTATCACCCTTGTTGACTTTGATTGATGGCCATGGGAAAGTTGGTCCTTTACCATCGTGGGCATCACAAGTGATGATTTCGGCATTGAAAGTACCATCAACGTTGAAATGACCTTGGCCAGTAGTCCAGTTGAAATAATGGGTTTGTGGGGTATATGTGACATTACTAGTGTCTCTGACAGTAGCAGCTTCTACTGCTCTGTAAAGAAATGTTAAAACAAACAAAGCAACTGTTTTGAATAACATTTTTGAAATGAGATGATTTGTGTACGGTTGTTTTAGTCCTCTTTTCTTTATTGAAATATTTGAAAGAGAAGATGTTTCAATGAATTATCCTTGGTAAATCATTTATAAAAGAGTGGATTGCAAACTTTCCAAATTTTCCTCTGGATCTTATATATACCGATTGAGAAGGTGAAAAATTTAAAGTAAGATAGAATTAAAATTGCACCCAAAAAAAAATCAATATCAAGTTTAATTATTTTTTTTTTCAAACCAAAAATTTGAAAAAATACACCTACTAAGCCCACCGTTAGCACCAATTATCCCTAGTGAAAGTGAAAAAGAACCGGAAATTGGAACAAAAGAAGGAGAGCAGTAACTGTTAATACATTTTGAATGACAGTTTACACCTCCATATCAACAGATAATCACAATTTTGTGTGTAAACTCGACCTCTCAGTTTAAGCGTATTCCCAGAATCGATTAAAGGCAGACCAAGCGAAAAAAAAAAAGGGTGTATTTTTTTTTAAAAAATCCAATTTACACCCCTTTGGCGGTGATTTTGAGACGTCTCTAGGGGGGAATTGATAGTAACCAGACACGTGACTGGAATGAACAAAGCCGAAGAATCACTTCAACTGTTGGATTCTTATCAAACAAACGTTTTATTAGGTTATAAATAGTTGCCAAGATACTATAGTAGAATATCAAGTTGTATTAATTACTTCATTTCATTATTTAAAAGATGTACATGTATTTCTTTTAGCTTTTACTATATTCACTGTTGGGCACATCCATCTGACCCTTCCATCATCTTCTTCATAGACTCTTCGTTTAAATTGCTATCCTTGAACAAATCGAATATTTTGTCATCTGTACCATTACCAGAGTTCTTGAATAATATATCATCATCGCCTGTCACGTCCTCCAATTGATCCAACAATGTATTGATCTCCTTTTGATACTCAGAATTGTCATCCTTATAATCGGCTTTTTCATAAATAACCTTAATCTTTTCTAAAATTGCTATCTCATCGTTGTTTTCAGACTCCTTCAACCTTTCTAGTATCTGTGGGTATAAAGAAGTTTTTTCTATTAGTGAAGTATTCAGTTTGTTCAACAAATCAGTCAATCCACCCATCATGAACTCGTCATTGGTCTCATCTTCGGTGTTCAAAGCGAGCTTCTCAAACTTGTCCAAGTTTTCACCTATTTGATCCTTTTCTCTTTCTTCATTAGTTTCTTTACTTTGGTTTTTGTAGAACACTTTGTTGAACTGATTTTTTAAAGAATCTTCTTCAAATTGTGGTTGCTTTTCGGATGTTGTGGATGAAACTTCATCATCGTCTAACAAAGCATCTAAATCTTTAATATCTTTACCCATTTGGTCTCTAAATAGTTATGTGGATCTTCCAAGATGATTCATTTTTTAACAAAATTTTAAAAATGTAGAAGTATTAAAAATCGATACAAACCTTTTTTTCCCACACGTTAAAAAAAAGGCGATCTATACAAACTTTTGGAATAATCATATGTTTATCAAAGTTGAAAACACCAGTAGATAACTTCCACCAACTACTCAATTAGCAACTCCTTTTCGTACTCTAGAGTGTACTTGACACCCTTGAAAATACTGGAGTCTCCAACTTGGACCTTCTTCACATTCAACCCTTTAGGATCACCCTTCCCATCAATCAACTGACACTTTATTCTTACTAAACTAATCTCCTCTATATCCTTGATCTTCAAAATGAACAAGTTTCCAGACTTGTTATTCAAGATCTTGCTATCCCATGTCTTCTTATCGTTTTTCAAATCCCCTTGGGTCACAACCTTGAAACTATTCTTCGATTGCTCATCCAAAGAAACTTCTATTCTTACTGTATTAGCATACTTCACATTATTAGTGTTCAATTTCATGGTGATCTCGTTCTCGCTTGTATACTGATAACTTACCAGTATAGGAAACTTACAATCGTTGTTGTTGTTCAAAATGGAATAATTCTTTAGTATTTGAATGCCGTGCTTGTCTTTGCTCACTTCACTTTCTATATCCTCAAACTTATCAGTTTTGATCACCACTTTTCTGTCCTCAATCTTGGAATGCATGTTGGTTTGGGTTTTTAAAACACCGTTGATGGAAATGATCTCGTTTTTGGTGTTCATCAAATGCGTTTCTATAACGTCTATGAATATCTCGTTTGTCAACATTTTGGAATCGGTGTTGGTCTTTTCACTGGTGATCTTGGCAAAGCTTTCAAAGAAAGATAGTAAGTTCTTTGGTAATGGGGTTTTCTTGATCAAATTGTTATCATAAGATAAGTTTACACTTAAAAGTAAGTTCATTCTATCTGTGTGATCTAAGATTTTGGATAAAGTAACTTGATGATCCTTTTCTTTACTCAAGTTATTAACATTACTCTTTGTGCTCATCATTTGATTCAAATCTCTTTCGTTAAGTGTGTTTGACAATCTATTAGAAACTGACTTTATTAAATTCTCCTGAGTGTATAGAAGTTCAAAGTAATAGTTAAGAACTATGTGGAGATTTTTCAAACTTTCCATAATACTTAGTAAATTGTTTGTTACACTATCTTTGCTTTTTTTATCAAAAATTAAAGTATACTGTAGCCTATCTTTGCTATAATTTACAGGAATGAAATCATTTTCCTTATATGACTTGTTCAAGAACACGTCAATGTTGCTTATTTTATTGAACTGTATTAAGTTGTAGATATATTGGTAATAAAACTTGCTGTTATTCTCTTTGTCAAAAGAAGATGGCTTCAACTGACTCTTAGTATTGTCGTTGATCAACAACACAACTGGGCTGTACTCTTGTAGCATCTCTGTACTGTAAACTTTCGTTGTTTGGTCCTTACCCACCTTATTCTCAAAAGTTTGATTATGGGTGAGGGAAAAATTGCCAGAAAGGCGCTTAAGATGGGGCTGGAAAACTAAACTTGGCAAGAATAAAAAAAAAGTTAGGGAAGTGTTATCTACAGCTTTAGAAAATAT
The DNA here is from genome assembly GCA_030573475.1 of Hanseniaspora thailandica (nom. inval.). Taxonomy (NCBI): domain Eukaryota; kingdom Fungi; phylum Ascomycota; class Saccharomycetes; order Saccharomycodales; family Saccharomycodaceae; genus Hanseniaspora; species Hanseniaspora thailandica (nom. inval.). Next base: position 300,858 of record JAJMDF010000202.1, on the reverse strand, counting down.
ATTTAAAGCAAGCACCATATAACACTTACACCTTACTGAAATGTCTAGAAGTAATAGTCAGGCTGTGGTTTCAGACTCAGAATCTGAGTCTCCAGATAGTTTAAACAGTAGATACGCCTCACCATTGTTATCAATATCTCCAAACGAAGTTTTAGAGTATGATGTTACTCACATTGATACCATCAACAGCATGTTGGATGATAAAATCACCAGAACCAAAACCAATGACGAAAGACATCAGGAATTTATTGAGAGTATCCCGTTTGTCAAAAGAAGATCTTCGATCTCATCAGCTGTGATCAAAAAGACACCATCAAACGCCAACATCGTTGAAGATTTCAAACAAGAATTGATTGAATTCAAACCAAATGACGATCCCGTTGAAAAAGAACTAACAGATTATCAACACTCTATATTCATTAAACATAAACATTACCACAAAGGAAATGGTATTTCTGCCATTCTATCCAGACCTAATGAAACTAAATCAGTCAACCTTCAAAAGGGTATATTGCTTTTACATGGCCATTGCGGACATAAGAATTATATTAATTTACCCATAATTGATGATCTTCTTCATAAAAAAGGTTATTACATTTTAAGAGTAGATTTCCGTGGATTGGGTAATTCTGAAGAAAATAGAGATCCTGAAATGGGGAGATGTCTGGCACAGGATGTGGAGGATATCGAAACGTGTTATCTCTTCTTTAGGGACATAGTCAACATTAAATTGGATACTATCATTGCTCATTCTAGAGCTGTGGTGTCAATGTTTGAATTCCATGTGCATTGTTTGCAAACAAAGTATATGGACTTCATACCGAATTTGATTAATTGTTCAGGAAGGTTTGATGGGATTGGGTTGAAGCATAAGATTATGAAGAATTTCCCTGATTGGGAGAAAGATAAGGGATATTATACGAATACTTTTAGATATGGGAAGTTACAAAAGATTTTTATTCCAATTAAGGAATCAATGTCTGTAATTGAAGTGGATACCAAAACTAGATTTAAAAACTTGGATCAAAGATGTTCGGTGTTGTCGATATATGGATGCAAAGAACAAGTCATGCCATTGAGTGCAGCTACAAAATTCGACATGTTGTTCCAGTCAAGACATAGATTGATTTTGATTGACGATGCAGACCACAACTTTTATGGGATTATAGATAATGATCCTAACAATCCGTTGAATTTGCCATTAAAAAGAGGTAAAATCAACTACAACTTCCTAGTGGGAAAACATATTGAGAAGTATGTCTGTTTGGATCAAAAGGTTTCTAGATTTGCTGTTTTTAATAACACTACTAATTGTACTAGAATCAAGTATTACAATGAGGAAGATGCTCTCAAAGGCAGACAAAATAAAGTGTTGACTTATCCTAGATGGCCTGGTCCATACACTATATCAAAGATTAAGAATTTAAGAGATTTTGGTGGGTACACCACTTTGAATGAGAAGTTGGACACCAAAGGTGGTATTTTCTTCAAATCTGGTTCTCTTAGAGAGATAACTTTAGAAGGAGTGTTGATTCTTAAGAATGTGTTGAGACTTGATAGAATATATGTGATAAAGGAAAAGGGAGATGAGCAATATGTTTTACCAGACAACTACGAGGCCATTTTCACTCCTGTTGCTATAGAATTCATTGAAATTGATAAAGTTGAAGAAAAAGGAGAAAAGAGTTACTTAACTGTTAGAAATAAGTACTTTGACATGTTTTTGAACATGAAAGAAGGATTCAAAAGAATCTTCAAATATTTATTATTACAGAAAAGAAAGGCATTAGTAGGGCAAGAAAATAGTGTGCTATTTGTTTCAAAAACAGGTCATTGGAAGACATCACTTGTTTCAATGATTTTACTAAAACTTTTGGGAGTTGATGAGTATACTATTTGTATGGAACATTGTTTGACTAGCTGGCTATTGAAAAACAATGATCAAAGTAAGATTGACTTGAATGACTTTTTGCTAATGACTAAGCTTATTGAGAAGATTGATGGTGAGTTTGGAAGTATTGAGGACTATGCATTGAATGAATTGAACCTAGGTAAAGACGAGATTATGTTATTAAGAAGTAAATATTTGATATAATTGTTTTAATCATTACAAATCATAGTATAAGTTTTTAAATTGTAAACATTTGATTAAATGAAATGGAAATCCCGGAATCAACAAGTTAAATCTTGTTTGGCGGCTAATTTTTTTTTCAATTTCCCAATTGGGAAAGAGTATTTTTTTTGGGTAATTTTAATCCTTTGGTCACGAGAGAACCCCCTTCGCCCTTTAAAATTTGTGAATGTAGCATCGCCTCCGAGAACACGCTTGAACGGGGAAAGAAAAAAAACACGCCGCGTAAACTTTGGTGCTTTTTTTTTGTTCCATTTTGTTTGCTTTGGTGCACTTCAGCGTCTTTTTTAGGTAGTTTCTTTTTTTCTTTCTTTTTTTGCTAAGGGTTTGTGAGATAGCCTTTTGTACACCAAACAACAACCTTTTTAGCAGAGGAGACCATTTGCTGGAAGTGAATTTGTAGTAAAGATCATATAATATTGAAAAATATAAGTCAGGTTTTACATCCATGGTAGCTATTCCGATATCTGACTTGGTTGCAGCAAGCAACAACAACTTGAAGGTAAATGATCAATCATTACCCAAAAATGATATGATTATGAGTGCCTCTAATGCCAACATGTTGGCCAACGGTCCACTTGTGAAGATAGTTTCTCATAATTCAAGCTCATCTTCAAAACAAAATTCTAACTCAACTACGCCAACTTTACCATCTAAACAAAATTATGCCATTTACAAAGCCAAGTATAGTGGTGTTGATGTTTATGAATTGGCACACCCAACAGGTTCAATAATGAAAAGAAAGGCAGACAACTGGGTGAATGCAACACATATACTTAAAGCAGCTAACTTTGCCAAGGCTAAAAGAACAAGGATCTTAGAAAAGGATGTCATGAACGAAAAACACGAAAAAGTACAAGGTGGGTTTGGTAAATATCAAGGAACATGGGTTCCTATAGAATTAGCCGAGAAGCTCTCTAGAAAGTATAACGTCTTTGAAGAACTAGAATCCTTGTTAACATTTGTTGTCAAAGAAGGTGAATCAGAACCTGAACCAGCTCCTAAACATACACATGCATCTAAGAAAAATGATATCACAAAAGCGAAAAAGGAGTTGGCAAAGAAAAAGACTAAAGCCAATGAGGAACTCGGGTCCATGGATCTGAGTGAAAAGAAAATGAAAAAGCTGACAAAGAAGGAGTTGGCTGAAGCATCTGGTGTAAACATAGTTAGAAAGAAGAAAAATAAAGAGTCGCAACAAGAAAGTTTGGCGTCAGCTTCTTCTTTTGTCAATAATAGAAGTGCTGAATCTGATATGCATGATTTGTCACTGATATCTCAATCAAAGCTATTAGGCCTTAAAAGAGCTCATTCTGATTTGGATTATGTCCATGATAGCCAACAAACCGATCATTCTTTACATACCGGCATGATATCTGTATCATCTGGACACCCAATTAATGGGAAATACAGACAACCTGTAAAACTACAAAGACAGAACACCAACAAAAGTTTAATTCTAGGAAACGATTATGCCAGTCAAAATAACAACAGCCAAGTTAGCAACATACTCTATTCTCCAGTTTCAGGCAATCAAATGATGATGGGAATGATGTCTCCATTTGGTTCTCAACAACAGATATACACGAGAAGTTACTCAAACACAGGAACAACTGCAGCTCCAGCCACAAGTCATAACAATGTTGGAAGTTCTTCATCACAGATGAAGTTGCCTTCATTGGTGGCGGCTGCCAATGTGGCTTTATCTCCTAATTTCAATGCCAACAAGATGGGAAATCTGCCAATTAACAGACCTGCCAGTAGAATAAACTCAGCTCATTATAAGAGTGGATACACCACCATTGATGAGCCAAGCCAAAACAGCATGAACTCGTTGTTGCCAAGTTTAACAACTTTATCAACACAAAAAAATGCGCAATTGCAAACTCCACGCGTTAGCACTAGTAATAACGCTACAAGTTCCATAAGAAAAACGCCAATTAAGCCAAGCATGTCAAATAATGGAATTGGTACTGAACCTATGACTCCATTTTACAACAACAAGCATGTTTCAAGATCAGCAACAACGAATAATTACAAGAAAGGCACTTCCAATGGAAACAATGGTCCAGTGGTGGTGACATTGTCAAGAAACAACTCCATTTCAAATCAAAGAACACAGTTGCCTAAGTCCGAAAACATGAACAAGAGTTTTTTCAGGGAAGATAGTGATGATGCTGAGATTGAGATCAAGTTTGGCAATGTGTTGGTGAATCACATCATCATGTCTATTTTGGTGAACAAGGAAGAAGAGCTAAATGCCTTTGTTGATGTTTTGAATGATTATGACAACAAGACAAAGGAGTTTGGTGAGTTGGCCAAGTATGGCATCGAGAATGAGCAAGATGTTAAAGATTTTAAGAAATCCTTCATCATCAACTCAAGAATTGATATGGAAGGTGATACTTTGTTGCATTTAGCTTGTGGGATTGGAAATGTTAAATTGATCCAGTATATTTTGAATAAATGCGAAGTCAACATTTGGAAGATGAACGGACAAGGAGAGACGAGTTTCATGCAGATGTTCAAGTTTAAGAACTGTATGGTGAATGATGGTGTTGTTGTGAAGACTTTGGAAGTTTTCAGAAATTGGTTTTTGGACAATGACAGTTTGATTAACTTTAACAAGTTTTTATCTTTTCAAAACTACAAGAATGAGAATGTTATACATGTGATGTTGAAGTTTAAACATAATTTGAAAAAGAGTACTGAGAATGATTTGGAAACTAAGAACATCATTCTGGCTGGGTTCTCAGTTGTTTTCAAAGAAACTTTGAAGTTTTTGGATAAATTGAGTTTGACCAGAATGTTGTTAAGAGATCAAGACAATCACAATGGGAACACTCCTTTACACATTGCCTTATTGATTCTACAAGATGAGAGCATTTATGAAACCATGATGGAGATTTTGAAGCTGAAGTATTTGGATGATGCTCATACTTTCAACAAGTTGATGGATTCGGATATGAAGCAGATCATAAACAAGAAGGGTGAAGCCATGTACAAAGAAAAGGTATTTGAATTCAAGAGCAATGAAACTAACATGAAGAATTACAACAAGATGTATGAAAAGATCAACATAAGAATCATTCCAAAGATCAGAGAGTTGTTAATGGATACTTTGAATAAGACTTACATGAACCAAGAATTGATGAGCATGGAAGAAACAAAGAATAAAGAATTAAGAATGAAGATTGAGGAGATGAAGATGATGTTGGACATGAAGATTTTAGATGATTTTATTTACGAAAAGAAACTTGAAGAAAAGAAGATATTTGGCATTGAAAATGAATCGTCCAGTGGAAGCAACGATAAACTATCAAAGATCAAGGAAATCAAAAGATTGTTGGATGATAACATGAAGAAGACCATTGAGTATTATAATAAGAAAGATGAGGATAATGCACTTGATTACAGGAAGATAGTCTCAAAATACATGGACGTTGATATTGATGATGTGGACATCACAATGATCAACAAGATGTTAGAAGAGTTAGATTAAATTTTATATTATGATTTATATTACTATTTTAGGAAAAAGTAAAAGCTTATGAAGATCTGTTTCAGATTATTATTTTTTTCATCTTGAAACAAAGAGAAGTTTGATATTTTTATTTTGTGAAAGGCGTCACGTGGGCAGAGCAGAAGCCTGCAAAAAGTGTCTGAGACAGATGACGTATTTTTTTGTCTCAGCATTCTGAGGCAAACCACCACCTGGGGGAAATGCTTGTGTATTTTCTTGTCTTGAGGCTATGCGCTGTCCACACGGCACTAACTTTTTTTATCGCCAGTGGAGATGTCTACCAGTTTGTGTCAGAAAAAAAAAAAAAAAACAAATAATTGTTTGGGGGCAAAAATGGAAAATAAAGAGGAAAAAAATTTTTCACCTATGTGTGATATATTTTTTTGTTTGGTGGTTGTTGTTTTTTGCTACTTAAAATAAACACTCGTCCACATTAATCAACATTATCCTCTCTCTTATTTTCAAAAATTGTTTATACTTTAAAGAGAAGTATCTCTAAGTGATCCCTGCGATAGTATACATCCAAAATATACAACAACACAAAATAAAATAACAGAAAAATGAAAGGTTTAATTTTAGTAGGTGGTTATGGTACCAGATTAAGACCATTAACCTTAACAACCCCAAAGCCATTGGTTGAGTTTGGTAACAGACCAATGATCTTACACCAAATCGAAGCCTTGGCCAATGCCGGTGTCACTGACATTGTATTAGCTGTCAACTACAGACCAGAAGTCATGGTTGAAACTTTAAAGAAATACGAAGAAGAATACGGTGTTTCCATCACCTTCTCCGTTGAAACTGAACCATTAGGTACTGCTGGTCCATTAAAGTTAGCTGAAGAAGTCTTAAAGAAGGACGACTCTCCATTCTTTGTTTTGAACTCCGATGTTATCTGTGACTACCCATTCAAGGAATTAGTTGATTTCCACAAGGCTCACGGTGGTAAGGGTACAATTGTTGCTACCAAGGTTGATGAACCAAGTAAATACGGTGTTATTGTTCATGACTTAACTACCGAAAACTTAATCGACAGATTCGTTGAAAAGCCAGTCGAATTCGTTGGTAACAGAATCAATGCCGGTTTATACATCTTAAACCCAGAAGTTATTGACTTAATTGAATTAAAGCCAACTTCCATCGAAAAGGAAACCTTCCCAATCTTAGTCGAAAACAAACAATTATACTCCTTCGATTTAGAAGGTTACTGGATGGATGTCGGTCAACCAAAGGACTTCTTAGCCGGTACTTCTTTATACTTAAACTCTTTATCCAAGAAGTCTCCACAAAAGTTAGTCAAGGATGCCGATGTTGATTACGAAGTTGTTGGTAATGTCTTAGTTGATGCCACTGCCAAGATTAGCAAGGGTGCCAAGATCGGTCCAGATGCCGTTATTGGTCCAAACGTTGTCATTGGTGAAGGTGCTAGAATCACCAAGTCCGTTGTTTTAAAGAACTCTCACATCAAGGAACACGCCTTAGTCAAGAACACCATTGTTGGTTGGAACTGTACCATTGGTAAGTGGGCCAGAACCGATGGTGTTACCGTCATGGGTGATGATGTTGCTATCAAGGATGAAATCTACGTCAACGGTGGTAAGGTCTTGCCTCACAAGACCATTGGTGCCAATGTCGAATCCGAATCTATTATCATGTAAAGAAAACAGTTGTTTACTTACTTCATATATGTTTTACCTCTTTATATAAAATATGATTCACACTTGTTTAATTAGTCTATATAATATAAATAAATGTTTTATTTTATAACATAAAAACCTTGATTTAGTTGGATGATTTTTAAAATTTGAAAAAAGACGCGAAAATTTCTCACAGCCCCACGTGATCTCCTCCACTGAACAAAATTTTTCTTCCGCCAAACGCGAGAAAAATAAAAACGCGCTTAGCAATGTGTCCGTTTCGGGAAATTCAACACCAAAAAAAAACACACAGGCAAATTTTTTCATTTTTTTGTGCTAGGAATCGTTTTTTCCCCTCTATCTGGACGTGTTTCCTGTATTGATTAACTCTGAGCTATAAAAGAGGATCATCAAATTATACCAAAACCAAAAGCTATTCACCTCGCAATATGTCGTTGAAGAGAAAGTTGGTTAATGCTGAACACAGCTTCACTGACATCACAGATGAAAACGTGTCTGTCCAACACGATACCCCACAAGCTAAAAAACCAAAACTAGGTCCAAATGATACAATCACTCTAGATGAAGATAAGGAAAACTCTCCTATGATTGATGATGAGTTTGCAATCAAGGCTGGGTATATCAAAAGTTTAAAGCTTATTAACTTCATGTGTCATGAACATTTTTATATTGACTTCACTCCTAACTTGAATTTCATCATTGGTAACAACGGTACTGGTAAGTCTGCTATTTTGACTGCCATTGCTGTTGGTTTAGGTGCCAGTGCCTCCCAAGCCCAAAGAAGTGGTCAATTGAAAGGTCTTATCCAACATGGTAAAGAAAAATGTTCAGTTACTTTAACCATCAACAATGCTGGTGATTTTGCCTATCAACCTGAAATTTACGGTGATGAGATTATTTTAGAAAGAACCATTTCTCAAAAAACATCCTCTTTCAGAGTTAAGATTGATAACAAATTACAAGACTTGAAGTCCTCCCATCTTAAAGCATTGCTTAATTTCTTAGGTATCAGAATCAACAATCCTATGGTTTTCTTAACCCAAGATATGGCCAAGAAGTTCTTGACTGCTGCCTCCAAAAAGGAAAAGTATGATAATTTTGCCACTGCTAACTACTTCGACTTTGTCTACAATAGTTATAACGAAACTGAACAAAGTTTAGATACAACAGCTGTCTCTTTACAAATGATCAAACCTAATCTTGATAGATTACAAAAAGAAGCTGCTGATGCCAAAGGTGTCTTGAACAAAATTAGAGATTCTAAGGAAATTATTTCCAAAATCGCTATTTTAAGAAAGTACATTTCCTTTTTGGAAACTCGTCAAGAAATACAAGATGCTAAGAAAATGGGTGAAAAGTTAAGCACATTGAGGGATACAATTGAACAATTAGTTATCCTTAAGGAAACCGATGTGGAGGAACATACAGCAAGCCTTTTAGCTGATAAGAAATTGGCCGAAGAAAACATTGCTGCTATTACTGAAGAATTGAGCATTCATCAATCACAAATGAATAGTTTTGGATCTGAAATGTCCGAATTGCAAGCTTTGATTAAATCCTTAAAACAAGATAAGAAGAGTATGTCTGTTGAATATAGTTCAAATACTAGGTTGTTGCAACAAGTGGAGAAAGAATTTGAACATGCCAACGAACAATTAGCCAAGTCTTCTGATGAAAAGGAAAACAGACTAAATGAAGAGAAGGCAAGAGTTGAAAGAGAAATTCATGAACTTAATGAATCCAACGCCTTATCAACGGAAAAGATCTCCTCTTTGAAAGAGGAACAAAGTAATTTGAGAAGACAAAAGGAAGCTAAATTTAGACAATTAAATGGAACCATCAAGGAATACTCACAGATTCTATTATCCCAAAACCAAAAAAAGACTGATGTTTATGAGTCCTTTGGTCCAAACATGAAGGCATGTTTGAGAGAAATTGACGCTCTGGTTAAAAATAGACAATTTTCATCTCCTCCAATTGGACCATTGGGTACTCTTGTAACTATCAAGGAAGAATATGAAGCTGATTGGGCTGTTTTGGCTCAAAACAGATTGGGTGCACAATTGAAATCATTTGTTGTCAGCAACTTAAGAGATAAGCAATTATTACAAAAAGTTTTAGCCAAGCATAACATGAGATCTGGATTTAATTTCTTGATAAGAAGAATGAACACATTCGACTACTCCAGAGATATACCAAGAACAGATGAGAACGAGTTGATAATGACTGATGTTTTAGATTTTGCCGATGAGAAAGTTAAATGTGTATTTGTAGATTTAGCAGGTGTTCACACATTGATTTTAGGTAGGGACTATGACGATGGTAAGAGTCTTTCTATCAAGTATCCAAGAAACACTGTTATTGCTGTTACCAAAGAAAATGGTTACATTGCCACCTTCATGCATTCCAGAGGTTCTGCTATTGTTAACAGACATGTCAGCAAACATATCACCATGAAGAATCAAAACAAATACTTGGGTAAACTAAAAGAAGAAGTCCTGGATCTTAAACAACAACTAAGCAGAGTTGGTCATGAGTTTGATCAACAGATCAAAGCCTTGGATGCTGAAATCAAAGATATAATTAATTCACAAAGATCATACAAATCAACCAGACAAAAATTGGTGGAAAAATTAGATGCCATCACTGCTGAATTGGAAGCTGGTAGAGATTCTGAAAAGGTTGAAAACTTGCAAAATGAAGTTTTAAGATTACAAGAAGTATTAAGAGTTACCAAGAGTTCTTTGGACAATGTAATTCTGGAGCTGAATCAATATGAAGAAGCTTTGAAAGCCAAGAATGAAGAATGGGCGGAGGTTAAAACAAAACATAAAGAACTGGTTGCTGAAATGAATCAACAAGCCGGTATAGTGCAAAATATCACCAGAGGTATCAAGGAACTTGATTTGAGAATCAAAACTGCTGCAAGAGACTATGAGTTGAGACAAAAAGAATTTGAAGCATTATCCTCACAATTGGAAGCCAAACGTAAATCTATAAAAGAGAAGAAAGAAGCTTTGGAGCCTTACCTATCGGATATTCATATCATTAAGAATTCTTTGAAAGATGATTCTGTCTACCAAATTGAGCAAAGAATCAAAAAGCTTGAGAATCATTTGAATGAAAACAGCGACTTCTCTCTTGATGATCTAGCGGACTTGGAACTGAAGGCATTGGATGCCATCACCAAGTTCAAGAAGGAGAGAGTCAACTTCAAATCTTTCAAGTCTCTACTTGACAAAATGCATAACCTACTCCATCAAAAGAAGCTGACATATTTGAATCATCAAACTGATTGTTTCAAGGAAACTAATGCCATGTTTGCTAAGTTCATGAAGTATAGAGGATTTGTAGGTAACTTATCCTTCCAGAATCCTAATGCTCTGGGTGCTTCTGCCATGGATGGAAATGCTGCAAACTCTAAAGGTTCCAGAATCAATGGATCTTCCTTGGCTGAGGGTGAGTTAACCATTCTAGCCAGATCCAGAGAAGAAACCGAAACCAGAGATGTGGATACTTTATCTGGTGGTGAGAAGTCCTTTGCCCAAATGTCCTTACTACTAGCAACCTGGGGTGTCATTTCTTCCAGAGTTATTGCCTTGGATGAATTCGATGTGTTCATGGATAACGTGAACAGAGAGATTGGTACCAAGTTAATCATTGAGTCTTTGAAAGACAGAGTCCAAACCCAAACCATCATCATCACACCACAAGACATCACAGCCATTGCTGATAACTACATCAACGATCCACACATCAAGATCCACAAGATGAGGGCCATTGAGAGGAACTAAGTAGGGTTGTATATAAAATAAACATTGTAATTACTTCAAGTATATATCATTCATCTTCACTGACTGTTTCGCCTAAAGCTTTCAGTTGGTCTTTGTACATTTTCTTCTTGGATTCAAGATCATCGATCAACAATAGCAATCCATCGTCATCATCATCGTCATTTGAGGACTTGGCAGTGGTCTCTAGTTCTAAGATCTTGCTGTCTTTAGTGGTGATCTCGGCTTCAAGAGTGTTGATCATGTCCATGACATTATCAATTTCCTTGTTGATCTTCTCGATCTCGGATTGTTTGGAGAGTAGCTGTTCATCTTTGGATGTAGATTCGGCTTGGAGGGTTTCAACAGTGGATTTCAGAGTTGTTAAGGAGTCTTGTTGAGATTTGTTGACTTGTTCAAGGTCAGAGATCTTGGTGTTGAGGTCGGAAATTGAAGTGGTTAGAGCTTCTTTTTCGGAAGTTAAAGTTGAGAGTTGGGCCTCTAGGTCGAATTTGGATTCTAAAGAAGTTTCCAATTGGGTGATCTTCTCCTTTAAAGTTGATAATTCTTCAGATGAAGCTAATAGTGTAGTCATTTCAGCTTCTTTTTCCTTCAAGGTTTCTTCTAATTTGGCGGCTTCATCTTGAGATGTGGATAGAGATTCATCCTTTTCAGCTATTTGAGTCTTTAAGGTTTCAATTTCAGAGGTCAACTTGGTTGTTTTGTCGCTGGTATTGGCTTCATAAGATTCCAACTTTTCGTTCTTCTCAGCTAAAGTTTCCTTCAATGATTCAATTTCATCATCTAGTTCTTTGATTTTGCTTTCCTTTTGGGATACCTCAGCAAATTTTCTTGTTTCCAAAACAGCATGCTTGTTGTTCAACTCGTCAATTTGAGAATTCAAAGATTTTTCAGTTTCACTAGACTTTTCTTCCTTTTGTTTAATATCAGATTTTAGACTATCAACTTCAGAAGTTAATCCAGTAATTGTAGATTCCTTGGCTTCCAAATCAGCAGTCAATTTTTCAATTTCTTTCTTCAAGTCAGCAATTTCAACCTTTAAAGCATCATCACCTTCAACATTCTTCTTCATCTCAGCGACAAGTTCTTCTTTAGACTTCAAGTTCGCCTTTAGCTCTTCAATTTCTATAGCAGTAGCAGAGTTGGATGCGTTCAATGATTCCAATTCTTCCTTTATGGATGTATTTTCAGTTTCCAAGGTTTCAATCTTTGCTTCAAATTCTTCAACTAGTAGTTGTTTACTTTCAACATCAGCTTTTAATGTAGTAGCTTCAGCTTCTTGTTCTTCAACCTTAGCATTCAAAGATCCAACCTTTTCTTCTTGCTCTTTGGCCTTGGCAGTCAAAACTTCAACTTCACTTCCTTGTTCAGCAACTTTAGTGTTCAAAGCAACAACCTCAGCTTCCTTTTCTTCAACCTTTTCCTTCAAAGTTTCAATTTCACTGGTTAAAGCATCAACGACTGATTTCTTGTCAGATAATTCAGAACTGGTGGCAGCAACAACAGCATCAACTTCACTCTTTTGAGATTCCAAAAGTTCAATCTTCTTCTTTAGGTCTGATATTTCAGATTTCAAGAGTTCATCACCTTCAACATCCTTTTCTAAATTCTCAATCTTTGAAACCTTTTCTGATAGTTGTTCTTGTATCTTTTCAAGTTGAGTCTTTAAGTCGTCAACATTTTCTTGAGATTGTTTCAACTCAGTGGACTTTTCTTCAACATTTTTATTCAAACCATTGATATCTTCGTCTTTATTACCAATTTCAGTGTTTAGACCTTCAATTTGTGTCTTCAATTCAGTTACTTCTGTGGTCATGGTCTTGCTTTCACTAGTTGCGTTATCCAATTTAGCAGACAACTCCTCAACTTCACTCTTCAAAGAAACAATTTCGGTATTTTTGGTCTGCAATTCAGATTCCAAAGCAACAACTTGTTCAGAAATTTTAGATTTTTCTTTTTCAGCAACTTCAAGTTTGGAGCTCAATTCTGTAACAACAGATTCCTTCTCTTCAACTGTCTTGGAAAGTTCATCAATTTTGGTAGTGTTACTGGCAATATCAGCTTTGGCTTCTTCAAGTTCCTTGGCAACTGATGATTGTTCAGCTTCAAGTTTACTAGCTAATTCAGCTTGAGTTGCATCCTTGCTTTCAGCTTCTTTGATCAACTCCTCAATCTTAGCATTCTTGAAGGCAATGTCAGCTTTCAAGGTTCCCAATTCTTCAGTGATGGATAAGTGTTTAGCTTCAAGATTTTGTAGTGTTGTGGAGACTTCTTCATGGGCACTGTATTTTTCAGCTAATTCCTTGTTTAAAGTTTCAACCTTAGTGTTCAGTTCAGATGAGCTTTCGCCGTGGGACTTTTCTAATTCACTGATCTTGGCAGTCAAAGAATCTTTGTCAGTAGTTAAAGATGTGATCATATCTTGCTTCTCCTTAATTTCAGACTTAAAGGCGTTCAAAGCAGTTTCTAAATCATTAACCTTTTCTTCACTCTCAGCTAGAGAAGCCTTTACGGTAGTTAACTTGTTTTCTAATTGAGCCTTTTCAACTTTCAAAGTTTCATTTTCTTCCTTGGCAGCAGATACTTCAGAAGAAACAGTCTCGGAAGTAGCTTTACTTTCGGCTAATTCAGTCTTCAAAGCATCCATAATTTCAACAGACTTTTCCAACTCAGCAACTTTTTTCTCACTTTCTCGTAACTTGTATTCATAGTCAGAAATCTTGTCATCCATATCTTCAATTTTCTTTTTTAAGATCAAAGACTCTTGGGCGAGGATAGAGTTGGATTTGTTTTCATTAGAAATGCTATCTAACTGACTTTGTAAGTCTTCAATTTTAGCATTCAGTTCATTTTCAGTTTCATTAGCGGTAGTCACAGTGCTGTTTAATTTTTCAATCTCAGTAGCTTTAGCAGAATCACTTTCTTTCAATTCAGCAACTTCCTTTTCCAACTTTTCCTTAGTTTCCTTAAGAGCATCCAATTCACCCTTCAAAAAATCAAACTCAGTTTGTTCAACAACTTTTTGAGATTCATACTTCTTCAAAGATTCTTCTTTTTCACCAACCTCTTTGGTCAATGCATCAATCTCCTCAGTCAAAGTCAACAATAGTTGATCTTCCTTCTCCTTGGCTTCTTTTTGTGCATTCTCCAAAGCAATTTCCTTATCCTTCAAAGATTGGTTAACAGAGTCAAGTTCTTCAGAAATGGTGACAATTAAATCATCTTTCTCCTCCAACTCTTTATCCTTCTCTTCAACCATTTTGTTGAACTTCTCATCATTTTCTTTCAGTCTACTCTGTAACTTCGGAATCAAACCTTCATTGCTTTTGATCTTGTTTTGGGCATCTTGCAACTTCTTTTCCAACCCAGCCTTAGCCTTTTCAGAGGCTTCGACTTGAGTTTCCAAAGTTTGAATCTTAGCATTCAAAGAGGACAAATTATTACTATTAGTTTCCAACTCAGATTGTAATTTTTTCAATTCTTGTTCCTTTGTTTTCAAAACTTTATCATGGTTGTTGTTCTGCTTTTCCAAGTTTTCTTCCAATAAAGCCTTTTCTTGAAGTAAATGTCTCAATTCCTTGTTCATCTTATTGACACCTTCTTCAAACTCTGTTCTTGAAGAATCAGATTTTTTGAACTCAGAATCAAGTTTTTCAAAGGCTTTGGTCTTGGCTTCCAAAGTTTTCTCAAGTTCCTTGATCTTTTCTTGATTTTTTAAGGTGTTCTCGGTCAAAACTTCTTTATCCTTCTTAAGTTCTTCAATGCTCTTGACCTTGTTTTCCAAATCTTGTTCAATAGTTTGATGCTGCTGAGAAATATCCTCAAAGCTTTGAGTTAGACTCAATAGTTCATTTGTGATTTTATCAACTTCTTTACCTTTAGCTTCGATATCTTCATTCAACTTTTTGATTTCAGCTTGAGTTTCCTCTTTATAGTTGAAGTATTCAATGTTTAAGTTGGACAAATTTTCATTAACAATATTATAGTTTTCAAAACTTAATTTCTCTTGCGGATCAATCATTGGATCTTGTTTTAAACTTAGCACAAATTGGGCATGGTTGGATATTAAAAAGTCGAAGAAGTCATAAACAAAGTATAGGTTAGGTAAACCAGAAGACTTTTCAATATAAGAACCAGACTCACTACTATCAGTTTCATCACCATTTAATAGGTAATCAATTCTGGTGAATGACTTGATGATGCTGTTTTCATACATCTTCTTAATATTGTTCTTATAGTTTTCAATAGAGGTTGTCTTCAAAATCATCTTGTGAAGCTCTTGTCTTTCAATTGGAGATGTGCTTCTACTGAATTCATAAGCGGTACCAATGAGTAAGTATAAAAACTCCTTGACAATGGTCATTTCTGAAACTTGTAGTTGTCTATCATTTAGGTAGGTCAAAATTTGTTTGACATTCAACTTTGATTTCAAAAATATGTCGGTGTACTTGAAACTTTGGAAGATAATGTAAACTAAGAATTGTAAGTACAGCAAAATGACTCTGACATTCTTAGAGTTCTTGGAATTCAATTGCGTCAACATTAGTTCAGTAATTATTTCAATAATATCACCATTGCTGGCTTGACTCATGATTAGTTCTTTGTTCTCAGGATTCTCATTGAACAAGAATATGATTAGGTCTAAGATAAAGTATAGTTTATAAGAATCCATTTGTAAATTAGAATCATAGTCTAGTAATCCAACAAAAATATTAGTTTCATTATCAACTATGTCATCATAGTCCTTAAGTTGACGAGTAATGAAGTCCTTTTGCAAAGCAAAATTAGATGCAAAATAAGACTTCAACAATTCCATACATGCCATTCTTAATTTTAAGGCATGAATAGAAGTAAGCTTTGTAGACCAATTTAGCAATAGCTTGTATATTGGAAGGACCACGTCGTCATCAGGTCTTGGTGAGGAGGATTTATTTTCAGTTGCAGTGGTCAATGGATCAAATAATTTTACATTAATTGATCCGAACTGTTCTTGAATGGTCTCATTCTTCTTGATTATTCTGGATAAACAATCTAAAAATGCAATTCTGTAGTCTATCATTATGTCAGGGTTGAAACATAATTGGATTAAAACCATACTAATACTGGAGTCAAAGTACAAACGATTTTGATTTTCAGTAGTAATGTCAGTATCTTCTTCAACCAAAGAGTTTATAATCAGGATGATATTACTTAATATGTTCAAGTCCTCTTCTGTGTCCGAGTTCATAACCCATTGGAAAGGCCCATGGACATACTTCCAAAGAGCAGAGATTATGCCCTCCAAGTTTTTCATATCCTCAACAAAGATTCTTTGATTCATGGTGTTGTATTTTAGCAAACTGTTGATCAAAACTAAACAATCGTTTCTAACAATTGCATCTTCTTTTTCGTTCAAAATGACGCCAAATAGTTTGCTAAAGATTCCTTCAAACACGATTAATGACTTCAAATGTGTGGTATCATATCCAATTTTGCTTTCATTGTCAACTAAGGAAATCAATAATAACAAAGTTTCATTTTTGATCTGAACATTTTCATCATCCAACAAGTTAATCAAAGTGTTCAAACTAGTTGGGATTTGAATCAAGTCTTCAATGGCAAGCTCAGGTCTGATACTGAATACAGCTTCCAAAGTCAAAATACAGTAAAACTTCAAATAAAAGTTTTGTTCAGTGTCTGAGTTCAAAGTATCTATTAATAACTGTAATGAGAAATTTTTCATCTTCAAAAACTCATCAATGATCCAAATTGAAAAATCATCGAATATGTCATTGTAATCCTCATTCAAAACTATAGGAGACGGATACTTCCCATATTGAAGTCTCTTGTTGTTTTTCTTGGATTGATAAACCATTTTAAAGTCATTGCTGATAGAACTGTTAGTTGTTCTTAATAATAAATTTAACAGCGTTTCAAGAACTAACTGGATCATATCAGAAGATTCAGAATCCTTCTTCAATGTGTTTAGTATTTGTTTAATACCATTTTCTATAATAAACTCTCTGTTTTCTCTTGAGAATGATTTAAGTGATTGTATAGAGGCCTTTCTATCAGAAACCAGGTTTGAATTTTCCAGTCTGTCGATCAGGATAAGGATAGTACTTTGTACGGTTTTGGTGTCAACTTCATCGGATTTGATCATAGAGTTGGCAGTATTACCAATAATGTTTTGAAACAGCTCCATTGCTTCGTAATCTGGCTTTTAGTATTTGGTTTTGACCAGCTATTCTTACAGATCAAATGTGGTGTTTTGATTAATGAACAAAAAAAATTTAGGTGTAAACATCCGTGAAACGTTTTGGGAAATAATCTTCAAGTGTGGTTTGGAATCAGCTACCAAGTGGGAGGCAAATCTCATCCCAGTCGCGTGAATCAACCCAAAAACACGTTGAATTCAACCAAACCAAAGATGGAGTTCCATGATCTAATCAACAGTGCTTTGACTGAGTATGAGGGGGTTGATGAAGATTTAGATACACACAATACCGGAAGTGTCATCAATTCAAAGAAAACACTAAACAAGCTAACCTACATCATCCGTGATATCAATGTCTTTGACTACAACGGCAAGAGAAGTTACAGGCTCAGCACACTCATATCTATGATCACCAGAGTGTTTGGGTTTAATGGGTTCAACATTGAAATAAATGAAATACAATTCAATAATGAAACACTGCGATACAAAACAACTGTAGACATAATCATAAGATCAGACGAGTCTGTCATCCAAGGTGTTTCTAAAAACCAAAAGAACTTGAAGAAGTCAATAACACATGCCATCAAAAACGCACTAATTCATGAAGTGGAAAGAGTGTACTTCAGAACTCATGATAGTTCAATAAATATATAACTAATAATCTAATAGCTCAAACTTGTTTTCGAATTCAGGAACCTTAGGAACTGGGATTTCATCAATCAAGTAGATCTCACCAGTTTCCTCATTGACTCTTTGTCTATCGATTTCCTTAATGCTGTAAATCTCCTTGACATTAGTCTTTAAGAAATCTACAATATCCAATAAACTCTTTTGTAACAATTGGGCTTGTTCTAATCTTTCTCTTCTGATTAACATTTCAATCATGCTCTTCAAGTCAGCCATGGTGGTTCTCAATCTGTCAATCAATCTACCAACAGATTGGATCAAGTATTCTTCTTCGTAGATTGTACCCTTCTTACCTTTAGCCTTTTTTCTTTCCTCTCTTCTCTTGTTCTTCAAAGTCTTTCTGGAAACACCAGTCTTGGCAGTACCTGAAGTTTTACCAGTGTATCTAGTGAAGAAAGATTCTTTAGTTGAAGTTTCAGAAGCAACGATAGAAATATCATCTCTTTGATCAACTAAAATGTCATTATCGTAGAAGGCAAATGGATCTTGTTCCTTCTTCAATCTCAATTCACGTAATCTGTTCAATTGGGAGTTCAATTGTTTGTTGAAGTCAGAAACTAGTTCAGTTAGAGTACCGTAGTTTTCAGACATGATTGGATCAACTAAATCACTAATCTTGTGCTTGTCACCTGCACAGTGGATCAAGGCAATGTTGAACTTGTAACATTTGGCAAAGTTCTTGATGGCATTATCCTTGTCGTTTAAGAATTCCAAGTAAATTTCAGCAATGGAGGCATAGTCGTGGTCGTAATCCAAAGAAGAGATTAATTCATCCGCAACTTCTTCTAGAGTGTCTGGAGTGTGCAATCTGGTCAATTGCAAGGCCTTGGACCATTGCTTACCGCTGATGTAACAGGACTTGGCTAAATCAAAGTCTTCCAATAATTCATAGATCAAACCAGCTTCATTGTAATTTTGTAAAGAGTTGGATAAGTAAGAAGCGTAGTATTCGTAAATCTTGTATTGATCTGACTTTTCTCTTCTAGTCAACTTCAAAGCTAATTTGTATAGTTGATTTTGCTTCATGTATGTGATGAATCTTTCAGTAACCTTCTCATGAGAGTATAAGTGTTTCAAGGCACTTTCGTAATCCTTCAAGTAATCATCAATGGTGAACTTCTTCAAATTACTTTCCATTTCATTCAATTTAGTCAAGAATGGCAAGTATTCTCTTGGATCCATTTGGGACTTTTGGGCAACTTGTAAAGAAATCTTTAAATCATAGATGGATAAAGAAGTCTTGTATAATAAGTTGACATCGGATAAGAAACATAAGTAAGTTAACAAATCATCTTGCTTTTCTTCGTCATCCTTCAAGTTGGAAATCAACTTCAAGGCATTACTCAAATCACCATCTGGCTTTTGAACAGCATAGGCAGTGATGATGTTTTGCAAGTGAGTTTCCTTCAATTCAGCACCGTTGTTGCTCAAAGCTTCGATTATCAACTTACAGACCTTGTTGACTTTACTTTTAGAAGCATCGTAGAACTTGGTTTCAATGTATAGTTGCATTTCAGTCTTTGGCTTTTCTTTTTCAATCCAAACAAACTTTTCATTCAAGGTTTCCTTATACTTGGTGATATTAGTATCTTCATCTAACAAGGCAGATAAGAATAAGTCTAAGTATTCACCATTCTTAACAGAGTTACCAACTTGCTTGACGAATTGTAACACATTCTTTTCAAACAATTCAGGATCTAAATCATAAAGGATGTCTAATTGAACTCTGTGAACTCTACAAATTTCAATAGCTTCTAAATACTTCAAATCCTTAATCAATGATCTAACTTGACTCAAAACCATGATTCTTGGGTAGATAGTTTCTAAGTTACCTCTTGGTGCTTGTAAAACAACTAAAGATGATTCAGTAGAGCAGTTAACCAATAAAGAACCTCTTTCAATAGCTCTACATCTTTCATCATTCAACAATTCCAAGTTTTCAATGACTGGTAATTGTTCCATGGTGTTGTACTCCAAAGTTTCCCAATGTAAGAATTGTAATAAGTTTTGGGCAGTGGTGAACATAACCAAATCATCAGACATCAAGAAGGAAGTAACAGCATTAGTAATTAGCTTATCATTTAGGAAAAACTTACCATTGCTGGTTAGACCAACAGCCAAGTATTGAGTTTCAGTTCTGTTTTCATCAGTGTATTCATCAAAATATGATGAAGTCTTTTCTCTGTAAACAAAGTTGTTACATAGAGCTGGGAAAGTGGTGACTTCAGTGACTTCCAAACTTTCTAAATCATTCAATACCTTGACTGAACCTCTGATGGTCTCCCAAGTGAACTTTTGAAAGTCAAAAGATGGCTTGAACATTACAATCTTTTCGTATGTTTCTAATCTACTAATAGGTAGACCGTTCTTATCTATAAACACAACGTATGACAACCCATCAACATCTGAATCTACCAAAATACCAATGACATCATCCTTGGCAATGCAAACTTGTCTTAGTAGATCATTTGGAGAGTCTAGATCTAATTGAGTCTTTTCAATCTCACAACTTATGTCAAAGTTGAATTTGTTATTACCCTTATCCAATGAAGCTATGTATACCTTTTCATTTGTTAGACCAACTAAAACATCATTCTTTTCAGAGATGGCTATACTATTACAATTCTCATCCAAAAAGATATCTCTATAATAAATAGGTGGTGGAACATTAGCTTTAGTTAAAGGAGTGATATTACCGATTTGACCATCAATAACTAAAGAAGATGCAATGTCATTAGGCTTGCAAATAGGACCAGTGATGTTGTCAATGATGTATTGCTTGATAAGTATGTTGTTGTCATTAGTCAAAATCATCATTTGATATTCTTTTTCTTGATGCCATTGTAAATTCTTGATACCTTCTGAGATTGAGATTTCTTGCTTCAAGAACCAGTGGTAGTTCTTAGTAGTCCATAAGTATATTTTATCATCAGTAACAATGGCTAATACCTCACTAGTGGAGTTGAAACTCAATTGTTTGATTATTTCATTATTAACGTCAAGTCTGGTGTTAAACTCACCATGTCTTAACCCGTTCTTTTCAAAGAATATTAAATCTAAAGTCTTATCTTCTTCAAGTTGCATTTGAGTCTTTCTTTGTATACCACAGATCAAGTTACCAGATGGTCTCCAACATAAAGAACCTTCCATGAAATCAACAGGTTCAGAAACAGCTTCCAAAGCACCTTGTCTATTGAAAACTCTTAAAACACGTCTATCAACCAAAGTTTCTTCTTCATCTTGGAAAGATTTACATAAAACATCCTTTTCAATGGTGTTCACAACAAAGAATTCAGAATCACCTCTCCAAGAAACTTCAACGTTCATGTAATTATCAAAATCGGTCAATAAACCCTTATCAACCATGTATGGCATAGTAGGATCTTTTAATAAATCAACATCTCCATTCAAACCAACCCCACCAACGGCTTTCAATGCATCTGATGACAAACCAGAGTTTTGTAAGGAATCCAATAATTCTCTTTCTTGTTGTCTTTTACCTTTACCTCTAAATTGTGTAGTTTTATTACCCCAACCTACGTTGACATTCTTACTCTTCTTTAAGTCATCTAATTCAAATGTGTATTCACTTAAAATCTCAAAGTCTGGGGTGAACAGAATCATCTTCAATTGATCAGATTCAACAGATGACTTAGTTATTAAAGATAATTGTTCTTCATCAGGAGACCAGCATGCAGATAAAATACCTGTGTCTATGGTGCCCACAATGGAAGTGTTGGCTTCAATAACATCGTCGTCAATGACAGTGTAATAAGTTTCTAAGATGTTACCATTGGATAAAATAGTGGTGTATTTGTTAAAGATTTCTTGATTTTTGAAAGAAATTAAAGAAAAGTTGTCATTTTCATCTAGTAAGACATTTGCAATTGGAATGGATTCAATGATTAATAGCTGACCAGTCTTTTTGAATTGTCTTATAGTCAAATCCTCATCGGATCTTGTTAAAATGGAGATGGAATCATTGATGACATCGTATTGGGAAGAAACAACATTTTCACCTTGAAGTAAGCCTAGATCTGGTAATTTAGCATTATGGAAGTTAAACAAGTTCTTCATCTTTTATAGAATATAATGTAGATGTGTTTGGTTGTTTATAATCTTAATCTTAAATGAGTATAGTCTTTACGTATGAAGCTTAAACATCTCTTATGAAATCTCATTTTTTTTACTTACCAAAAAGAAAATTTTTGCCTTCAAAAAAAAAAAAGAAAAGTTTCGGATATAAGGTCACGTGTTTTTGAATATAAAAACGCGGCTAAAAATGGTTTTCCCTAAAAACGGAAATTATAGTAATTGTTGTAAAAATTTCCTAATTGGGAAATGTTATCGGATATAAGTGATATGCCACATGATGGTTGATTATCTCCGACAAAAACACCAAAAATATGAAAAGAGCATCTTAACTCCGATTTTGGTTATTTTGTTTTTTTTTACGCGTGTGTTTCAGAATAACAGTTTAAAAGATACTGCTAGAAAGTGTTAAAAAAAACAACGTTATTAGTAGCTATAACTAGAGTGTATTTGTAACTTAATTTGATAAGGAATAGATATAAATACAACCATGTAACATTAATCAATAATAAGATGGATCCAATTATAGTCAGAGGTCTTCTTGACAGACAATATGAAGTGCGTAAGAAAGCAGCTTTACAACTAGAAAAACAGATTAAATTCATATACTACGAAGAACAAGGCATTAATAGAATAAACAAGATAATCAATCAGCTATGTGGTACCAAGAAAGGATTATTTAACAGCAATGATAATCAAGATGATGCTGCTGATAATATGGAAAGCTTCAACAACGACGATATCCATACTAAAAATGACGATAAGGATTTGGATACCAATAACTCCAATAACAACACATCCTCTAATAACTTAGCCGACCCTGCTGAGATATATGACGACAATGACATTTTTGAGGGTGTTACTGATATTTCTACAATCCGTATAGCCAAATTAATGGCTTATGCATCGATTATCATTTCTTTAGGGCAAACAAACTCTATTCAATTTGTGAATAAGATTATTCCTGCAATGTTGCCATTCTTTTACGACCCTAATGATTTGGTAAGATTTTACTCATGTGAATCTTTATACAACATTGCCAAAATTTTAAAAGGTGAAATTTTGATTCATTTCAATGAAATCTTTGATATCTTATGTTCAGTCACTGTTGACCCAATAAACAACGTCAGAGGAGCTGCCAGTATTTTGGACAGATTGATCAAAGATATTGTCATTGAATTTGGTAGTGATTATACTACTTTGATAACCCTTGATGATGACATTTCAATGACTACTGTCACTCAAAACAGAAAGACTAATAGTACAACAAATAAAATACCAGATAATATCAGATATAGGGATATAACTGAACAACATAATTTGAACGGTAAAGATGGTAGTGACCAACCACATATTTTAGGTTTTGATTTTTATCAACCATCTAATTCAAAGTTGAAACAGCCAGCAAATTCAACTATCAAAATGGATAAGTTTGTTCCATTATTGTTGGAGAGGATTTATAGTAACAACAACAATACTAAAGTTTTCTTAATGTCATGGATAGAAGTGTTGAACAAGTGTCCAAACTTGACATTGGTGACTTACTTACCGTGGTTGATAAATGCTATATTGTTATATCTAGACGATATTAGTGACAGTAAAGAGATCACTGAAATAGCTACTAATTTGCTAGACGGTATGTTAAAGGAAGTCACTGAATTAGGTAATGTCAGAACCAAGCTATGTAGCAACGACAAATCCAGCATAGTAGCCAAGGACATCACTACTCAAAAGAGTCTTATTATTTCGAATAACAATCAAGTTGCTGAAAAGTCTAACTCCACTTTTTTGAAACCACATTCTGGAAAGAAGAATTATCCTATGGGATCTGGCAACAAAAGAATGTCCTCTATTGACAGCGTGAGCTCTTCCAATAGTGTCAACAACAGCAGATACTCAAAAGTACCTGGTGGTGCCATGACAATTAAAGATAGAAAGAAATCTTTGATTATTAATAATATGAACATTGATGACATTGAAGATGATCACGAACCTGACCGTGAAGTTGTACCTGAATCCCCAACTGAAGAACCACAACCTACAGACAACATTGCCGATGGAGAGGAATACATACCTAGACCATACTTAGACATCAAAAAGTTAATCCAAACGTTGATTAAATCTTTATCCAGTTCCAATTCACAAATCCAAAAAGTGGTGTTACTTTGGATCACCGAGATCGTTCAATCCTGGCCTATCACAGATATTTTATCCACCAGAACAATCAAAAAGGTTCATGAAGGTGATTCTCCCGAACAATCTGAAATAGAAGGCAAGAGTATTGAATCCAATGATAAGGGGTTGGCTGATTTGATTTCGCTACTGTTAAGATTGGGTGATGTCAAAACGAAATTGAGTATTCAAGGGAGAAAAATCACACCATATGAAAGTAATTTGAATACTAGTCTTTCAGATAATATTGGATACATCGATAATACAGTGAAGAAACCTATGAGTTCTACGTTATTGAAAAATAATGATTCGTCCAGTTTGAAGAATACAGGAGGAGCAAGTGTTTTGTCAAGTAAAGATATTATTGGGTTGAGTGGAGGTAATTCTATTGAAAGCAAGATTGTGGGGTTGGCTTATAAATTGAATTATAAGCTTTTGGAGATGTTGACTATTTCACAACAATTGTTGTTGGAAAGGGGAATGACTTTTAATGTTCCGACAACTTCATTGATTAATAGTTTGGCATTGACTTTCAAGGAGAGTGGTTACGAAAGTAGAGTATTGATTTTGAATTGGTTGATTTTTGTTTACAAGTACTTTATTAACACTGAGAATTGTGAAGTTTTCAATGATAACTGTTTCTTGATTTTGGTTAAGGCTATGTCACTTGAAGAGGATAGAGACTTTTACCAAACGTTACAAAGCAATTTGGTCAGCAGTAATAATTTGAATAGTTCGAACAGTTCCATTTTGGGAAAGAACAGCTACAACTTGTATGACAATTTAATTTTAGACGATGATGAGCATGACAACAATTTGGATAAAGTTATTAAAAGGATTGATAATTTGAATGTCAAAGGATCTGAAGATAACAAGTACTTGAAGCTTGTTAGCAAAAGTTTGACACTTCTAAAGATGATCAACTCCTTGGATCCAAATGATTCATACTTCAACAAGTTCTTGAATATGTTATTGGACAACTGGCAACTACAATTTTACGACAACTCACCTGAAAGAAGGGAGACTATATTTGTTACTTTATGCGTCACTTTAGGATACGAAAAGTTATACAAAAACTTATCCATCTTGTTGGATTCCAGATTCAAGGCTAATTCCAACAATTTCAAGTTCATTACTGAGATCATCAACATGATGGCTAAGAAGATGATTGTTTCCAAAGAATTTTATCCATTAAGAAAGAAACTAAAAATGAACGATGATTGGACTTTCTTTACTATCTTATTCAAATCATGGTGTATCCAACCATCAGCCTTGATTTACCTATGTTTGATATCCGAAAACTACGAACTTGGTTACAACATCATCCTTGGATTTGTCAACCTTGAAGAGATTTTACCAAAGAACTTAGTTCAAATTGACATCTTGGTACAACTCCTAGAATCCCAATCCATGACCCAAATCAGATTGGACTTATTATCCCCAGATAGACAATACTTGATCAAGTTACTATACTCGATTTTGATGCTTTTACCTCAATCATCACCTGCTTTCAAACTATTAAACCAAAGATTGACTAGTGTTGAGCAATTCAAGAACGTTGCCAACACAACTTTCTCTACTACCAGCAGTCCAATTGGGACAGCTAGATCTTCCTCCATGAATTCGAACAAAAGCATCATGAACTCTAATAACTTCCAGTTCGTTGATTTAATTGACTATTACCATAGCGTCATAAACAATATATAAAATAACACAATTATTGTAGGAATTCGTCTCTGAAATGTTTTTGGAAGTTTGCTTGTTGGAAAGCCCTTCTATTATTTTGTTTTTTATGGTATCTCATTTCCATTATTTGAATTTGTTTGACAATCACATCGGATTGCTTGGATGAAACTCCAGGATACAATTTATCATTCTTTTTATAGTTTCCGATGGCTGCAGCGACTTTCTGCTGTCTTTGAGTTTTGATCTGTTGTTTCTCTTCTCTCAATTTTCTTTCTTGGTCAGAAATCTTCTTAGGTGTGTTATCCTCCTTGATGTCGAATTTTATAGTTTTGATTTCGTGTGGGGTTTGGTTGACTTTTTGAGTTGGTTCACTTGCTGTTGAGTAATCGTAATAATCCTTGAATAAGGCTTTTTGTTTGGCTGTTTCATAAACCATTCGGGCATGTCCCTTCTTCTCAAGATGATGCTTTATTCCTGAACCTTGATATTCACAAACTAAACAATGTTCCTCACAGTTGATGATGTAGTCGATGAATGACAGCAAACCTTCAAAATCACTCAAGAATGATCTTTCGGGTATATAGAATCCGTGTTTGGTGAACATGTGTTTAATGTTTCTTTCTGAGTCCTTGGAGGTGTGGTAACAGAAGACACAGTCATTGACGGTCAATTCATCTGGTTCTTCGTTATCTGAATCAGAGCTGATGTCTGAACCTCCATCTGTTGTTGGGTCTCTTGAGGTGTATTCAGAAGCAGTGGTCATGTTGTAATCAGTAGTTTTATAAATCTCAGTCCCATCAGTGTCTGAAATGCTGCTGTTGTTTAAAGTCTTATCAATACCATCTGCATTTAGCTTATTAACATCAAATGTTAGTTTATCTTCAATTTTATGATCATCTGAAACAATGGACATGTCATCATCTTCACTACCACTAGACTCTTCATAGTCAGCAGCATCACTGATTTCTTCAGTTTTGGAAACTTTTTGACTAACAAAGGTATTACGGTCCTTTCTGTTATCAGTGCTATACTCGTAGTCATCCAAGATCCCAGATTCCTTAATCTTATTAAAACGTTCAATCTTGATTTGGAATTCCTCACTAGAAACAGGCAACAACCCTTCTAACTTTCTCTTCAAGTTGTATCTGTGCCAGTCTGACTTCATATGGAATCTCTGTATATCAGAAGATGGGAAAGTCAATGCACAAGCATTACAGGTGAAAGTTGTTCTAGAACTGTTAGATGCATCCGTAGTGATTTGTTCCATAAATGATCCTGACATGTTCAGCAATATATATGAGTGGTTTCTGGTGTGTGGTTTGAACTCTTTTTTACATGAGAAGAGCCCCATCCACCCTTATATAGTCACATTTTTTTTTCCGCCTTGAGAAATTGGTGGTGGATTGACCACGTAAAAAAGACGGACCTAGCACTTAAACTGGTAGCAGTCAACGCACTTAAGCTGAAGCCACACCTTATCTTTTGGAACAGACACAATTACTCTAGGTGAGACCATGGCTTTGACAAGTCAGGCCACATTCTCTTATATAAACTCATTCCAATCACATCTTGCGCACTCAGCTTGGTGTCAAAGGTCGCCTTGAAGTAACCATGTGTACCCAAGGATTCTTTAATGAACCCAGATCTTCCTGAGTTGGTAAATAGTGGAATGGATTTGAACCATTCAACATCCTCACTATTGAAGAACATGTATCTGATAGTGATGACATTCTTGTGGAACTTGAAAGGAGAACCAGTCAACACAATTCTCTTTGCCAAGACTCTGGTGTGGTCTGAGGATATGAATGACCCATGTCCTAAGAACTCTATGTTGGTCACGTCAGTGTTCCCACTGTTGAAGTTTTGCTTGTCCATCTTGAAGAAAATGGCTGGAGATTGGGTGAAATCAACAGGGGATATGCAAGTGGCAACAGACAAAGAGTCGTGATGCAGGAATCTATCAAATTTGTGGACATTGTTAGGAGTGACTGAGGCACCTGAAAATAATGGTGAGATTTCGTATCTTCTCATACCATATTGGACAACCATGTTCTCGTTTGATGGAATTGGAGCTTCGTACTCTTCCCATCTTTGTATGGAGAAGTTGGCAACGGTTTGTTTATGTTCGTGTGGTAGTAAGGCGAATACTGGGATGATGGTGGCTTGAGACTTTTGTAGCTTTTGCATCAAATCATTGGCATCTCTCTTGCCCAAGTCTATGTAAATCTTGAAGTAGTCACCTTCTTTGACAGTGGCAGCCTTCTTGTAATCCTTGATGATTTTCTTTCTGGTGTTCTTGAAGTTTTGGATTCTCAATATGTTGAACCATTCATCTGGACATTCATCATCGAATTCATCAATGTCCCAAGAACAGTTGTATAAGTTTTTCAAACCTCTGTATTTGTTCAAAACTTCTCTAGCCTTTTCTAGTGGATGTAATTCAACTTCGTCTGGGAACTCTCTATCTTCCTTTTCAAGGTTTCTATATTCTAGCAATTGTCTTTCTTCTTCTTCGTCTGAGAAATCAACAAACTCTTCATCGTCATCGTGTTCTTCATAATTGTAATCTTTATCTTCATTGTTGTTGTCATACAAATCATTCTCATCATCCATCATGTCACCCTTGTTATCCTTTTCATCTTCGAATTCAGAAGCACTTTCTTCATCTTCATCAATGACATCGTCCAAGTACCATCTTGCTTGGTAGCTGGAAGTACCCTTTGGCATTCTAACTTCAGGTTTATTACTATGCATGTCGTCGTTGTTTGGCAAGAAACCACCATCGTCAAATCTGGCATTGGTTAAGTTACCATATTCAAACTTGTTATTTTCGGCATCTTCATTGATATCTAAATCTTCATCAACTTCTTCATTGAATTCATTCAAATCTTCTCTATTTTCAGTGTATGTGAACTCATCCTTGACTTCTCTATGTTGATGAGCATCCAAAACTTCTAATTTGTTGATTTGGAAATCACCATGACCAGGAATATGTATTAAACCATCCGCATTAAAACCAGCACCTCTACAATGACCTTGCAAGATTAATTGGTTAGAAGATTGGTCAATTTGTAAATTGTTCATGTCATCAACAACCAAGTATCCTCTATTATCTCTCCAAGAGATTTTGTTTGGTAATCTTTCACAAATGGCTCTTAAACAATGAGTAGATTCATTAATTTTTTCAAGGTTATAAATTTGTTTTTCATTAGGGAAGAAATGTTTGAAATAAGATTCCAAAGATTGTTTAATATCCAATTGAAACTTTTCCTTCATGTTAATGGCAGATAAATTTGAAATGACACCTAAATAACTAGAAATACCTTGGAGTTCTATACTTCTTAATATTTGTTCTCCGTAAGTTGGATCAACTTCTTGCATGGATGAAAGACCGAATACAATCACATCAGAAACTTTACAAACATCTAAAACATCTAAAATGTTGTGCATGTTTGGAATGATGAATTTGATTTTCTTTTTGAATTTATCAATCTTGACAGTGTTAACAGAAGGCATGCTCAAGTTGACGCTGGACATGTCAAAGTCAGCACCAATACCATTGATCAAGATTTGTTTTAAAATATCAGCAGGGTTGATGTCTGTAGTCAATGGGATAACGGTGACTACTTTGTTCACACCATTAGAGCCTTCGAATAGCTTCTTTTTTAAAGATGTGGTTAATATTTTGGTATCTCTTTGTTGTTTAGCTTGGTTTTTTCTTTGTTGCTTGTTCAACATAGGCTTGTTATTGTTGTTGTGGGAAGTAGATGTTTCTACTTTACCCTTGTTGATCTTCTTCAAAGCACTCTTTGAGGAGTGCTTTGACTTAAAAGACTTGTGACTTGACTTGAATGATGATCTGTGAGAGTGAGATCCAGCCATTGTATATCAGAATTTAGGTATTAGTATAAGTGTGAAAGTCTTTTTTGGTGTTTGTAGATTACTTTTCAAATTATAACTTCGATTGATATTTTCAAAGAGTAGCTGGTTAGGAATCTTGGCCCATTTTGGGAAATTTGGCCTCAAAAAAAAAAGCAACGTTTTTTTGTTACAGATATTTGAAGTGTTTAAAATAAATTTAATGTGAATTTCCTATTTAGGTAATGTGAACTTTTATTTTTTTTTAATATTTTATGATTTAATCCAATTTCCTAATTGGGTAATTCCAGTTAAAAAAATTATAAAAAATAAAATTAAACGCACTCTTCTTTCTACACACATTTATTCTGAAAACATTTGTTAGCAATTTTCACACACACAATTTTTATACTCCTACATGGTTGCTATGGTTTTATTTCCGTAGCCTATTATTCACACAAATAACTATTAGCTTAACAATTCTGTTGCTTTGTTAAATCTTTTTAGACGTGAATTATTAATTTTGCCTAGTTAATTTTTGTTTCCTCTCTTTCATTTTTTCTTCTTTGGGGGATGTTTTTCTTCTGCGTGTGGGAAAAAAAAATGTTCAGGGAAATGCTAGTAGTAGGCGTTGTGGATTAATTAACTTTTTGTTCATTATATTTTCAAGGAGATAAAGAAATTGCTGTAAACCACCCATAACCGAGTAAATGTATGTAGCACTAACCTACGACCTATGAAGATGGCATCTGCCATTTGTGCATTATTGCCATTGATTATGAAATTAAAAAATAAGTTAATACCAAGATATGCTAAATACAACTAACGTTATAAGGTGGATGATCAAGTAGATTGAAAAAGATATGATTTAAGACTAATGTTGATATACAGATGATGATACTTAGACTATGGAATAGTCTATAAATGGATAATGAAATGAAATAATAATACAAAACATGATACAACAAAATGGAATGGATACAATACATATTAATAAACACAACAGAATGATTAAGTGCTGAAATAGAGCACTATGGTTTTTTGATGATATAAGAACATAATTATACAATTACAGTATTAAATGAGATATCGAATAAAGTGGACAGAACTGCATGCTGACTGGAAGTTTTGATAAACAAGTATATGAGTTATTTTGTTTTTGGTTAGAAACTTATTAATGAAAAATAATCACATCATGGATTAGATGTGAATGAAGATATAAATTTTGAGACAATTTATCACAGAAACAAGAACTTTAAAATAAGATATCATTATAGTAAAAATCATCAATAAGAGAACCAACAAGCAACATGATAGAACAAATTGACTCATAACATAGCATCGTGAGATAAAACAGTGTTATTGATTGTGAATGTGAACGTTTGAAAGAAATCAATGACAGCCGATCATTTTTGAGAAATCAACGACAAAACCAAAGTTTTGTAAATTAGTCTATAAACATATTCGAAGTCAACTATAAACAACACTCAACATTACATTCAGCAATGAGGTACAGCTTATTATAACATAATCAAACAATTTCAACGAAAAAAGAAACACTCCCTTACTAACAATTCCCCCATTATTTAATCAAAACCCCCATAATACAATTCATAAACAGATATTTAATAGTTAGAAAAAATGGCTCACGAAAACGTTTGGTATTCTCACCCAAGAAAGTTCGGTAAAGGTTCTAGACAATGTAGAGTCTGTTCCTCCCACACCGGTTTAATCAGAAAGTACGGTTTAAACATCTGTAGACAATGTTTCAGAGAAAGAGCTAACGATATTGGTTTCAACAAGTACAGATAAATATTATCACTATTGAATCTCCATTTATCAACCAACACCATATGTTAATGTGCTAGAAGAGTATGATCTTTTAGATGGCAAGTATGTTGTGTGATTTATGATTTCTTTATATACACAATTTAATCTCAAACACGCAAATAAATAAAAATAAATAAATATAGAAGAGTTGAGAAGAGTTTTGATTTGACAAGAAGTAGAAAATGATGGAATGGAATGATCAGTGCAGATATGATAGATTGTTACGATAAGAGATAAGTGATTGAAAATAGATCATTTATGATTAAAACTGAATTTTATCAATAATCAAAGACATCAATCACTTTCCTTGATTTGAAGACTAATTTACTACCTTTTCCCACCTAATTCACTTAATGCATATACCATCTCCAATTAAATCATAATGTGATTGTATAAACAATTGTTTGTCAGTCGTTTAAAGCTACTTTGCAACTTAACATTTCTTTTTTTGCTAATCACGTGACTTATCCACTTTATAACAGTACTTTACCACTTTGGGAAATTCCAGAAAAACTTCACCTTTCTAATTTTCAAAATTTCAAACCTTTATTTAAACTATTCATCATAGCTTTACTTTTCAAAAGCTATTATTCTAGCAGACCAAACAACATATCGCAATGGGTAAAGTTAATAAAAGAAACAAAAGATCCAAAAACGTCAACAAACAAGTCCAAAAGATCCAATCAACCAAGTTCCAAAACCTTATAAAACAATTAGACGAAACAGTCATCCCAAATGACAGACTTGCCTTTTTAAGTCAACTTAACATCATGGTCCTTCAAAACACCGGTAAGGACAACATCACCATGAATGACTGTAAACAAGTAATTGATCTGATTGTCAACAAACTAATCAGCGACGACAACACCACCATCAAAATTGAATCTGTTGGGGTATTAAGAAACGTCATTTTGTTGATCAATGATTCTCACAAGGAAAACAACTTGATCAAGTACATGTGGGATCAAAAGTCATTATGGGATATTCTAAAAAGTGGGATGGATAATAGTACCATCTCCCTAAACAATTTGATAGAGAAAAAGTCCGATAATTCTATAAAAGTCGATGAGTATGAAATGTTGATTGATTACATTGATAACATTATGCATATATTAATGATGGTGTTGACTAATGAGGATAGTGAAGATGTCATGATTGACTTTTTGAATAGCGATGGGAAATTGGACGATGCTTGTAAGTTTATCTTGAAAAACTTTGAGTATTGTTTGAATGGGAATAATAAGTATAATTATAAATTGATGAATGCTGTTTTGGAGTTCTTGTATGAATTCTCCAGTCAAAGTTTACAATTTTTAGAATATTTGTTCAATAAGATGCCAGAGTTGTTGAACATAGTCAAGTCATTGAAATATACCATAAACAGTGTTGAGGATAGCGAATACAAGAAAATGTTCAATGTTTTATTAATTGGTTTATTAATTCAAATTAGTGAATTGGAAAACACCAGTTCTGAACAATTGGGCTCATACTTGATGAATATAATGGATAACTCCCAAAACTTGGACTATGAAAAGACCAAGAGTGTCAATATCATGGAAATTTCTCTGGATTTAATCATTGCTGAATTGGAAAACATAGGTGAAAAGCTAGAAAAGGGTGAAATAAACTTGAACAATGAAGATCTACACAATGTATTGATCAATGTATTACCTGGTTACATGAATAAGCTGTATGAAAATTTGAAAACTTCTAAGGATAAGAACTCTTCTTTGATTATCAGACTACTGTTATGTTGGAATAATTACATATTGCTATCAGGATCAAACATCTATGAACAAAACGAATTAATTCAATGCATAACTAGTATCGTACAAATTGGCGAGGAAGTGGACAACCTAGTGGACTATAAGTTGACTACTTTACAAACTCTTATAGAAGTCGACTGTAACAAGTTTGTACAAAGTGTATTGATTAAAAATGGTAACAACTTTATCAAAATGAACGATGTTAGCAATGTCAATGCCAGTGATTCATTCTGTGAACAAATCATGACCATGTATTTAAAAGAAAACTCTGACTTAGAAGTAAGAGAAAGAATTGTCAACATATTGATTAACTTCATGTACTTGAACTCATCCAACTTATCCAATGTAGGTAAATTCCTACTAAGTTTGTTGAACATAGAAAAAGATGCCCAACTTCTAATAAAGATATTCTACAAAATCTTTGAAATATTCGGACTTGACGAAGAAGACATCAGAACTAACCAAAAGATATACTTCGACAAGATGGAATTAGACCAAGTTTATGAAAGTTTGAAAATACAAGACAAGCTAACTGAGATCAGCAAGCAAACAAACCAATTGAAAAACATCATCCACGATAAGCAATCAATGAGGGAGTTGACTACCAACCTGAATGGTTTCTTGCAATACAAACTATACAATTAATCACAATCTATATAATCTTTTTATCAAAAATAAAATAAAATTACTAAAATCATCTGTCTAAATTACATAATCATCCTCTCTTTTACTGCTTGTACTTCTTGGATTGATTGATAACAGCGTCCTTGTATTTATTCCTATCAGTCACAAAGGCTCTGTATGCTGTATCCTGTGCTGGTGAATTAGGATTTGGATTGTCCAACAACTCTTGAATCCCCAACACGATTTGTTTTAGAGTAATACTAGGTTTCCAATCTTGACCTTCATTCAAGATCGACAAACAAATTTTCCCAGAAGGGTAGACGTTGGGATGGTAGAAGTTTGCAGGAAACATTATCTTAGGTGGTTTGGAAGGGAAATCAGCAGGATATTCAATTTTAAGTGGATAAACGGCGTTGTTGGTGGCCCAGATTGTGTCCTTCTTACCAGGAATTCCGGCTTCCCATTTCTTGATGTTTAAGGTACCGTCTGCGTTCTTGGTAGGCTTGGCAAAGAAGCCAAATGGATGGTCTTTTCTCCATTTCTTTCTTTCTTCTTGTAATCTTTGTTCACATAAAGACATCTTTGTAGCAAGGTTTTGTGGTTTATTTTTGGTGTTTTTGTCTAAGGTAAACAAAGTTGGACATCAAGTAAGAAGTTATTTGGAGAAAAAAAGACAAATTTGAGCACACCGCGAAAACTTGGCGTGTTTCCTTTTTTTTGGTGTAGATTTATGACAGGGTAAGTTACACTATCGCCGATAAATGACATCAAGTGAAGTGCTTAAAGTCTGTCTAGTTTAAAGTTTGAGTAAGTAGTGAAGGTTTATCGGATTATATAGAGTAATTGGGCAACTATCAACGCAATATAACGTTGTTTGTTGAAGGTATAACACTGTTGTTAAAACACAGCAATAGCATGTAGTGATCTGTTGTAGTCACTACCTTAAACAATCACATCAAAACAGTACAAGAGAGAGAACAAATCACTCACTAGATATACTATGTTATCTAGCACTGAAACTATATTGTACCATAGTTGACTTGTTCTGTTATAAAAAATATATTACATAAATGATGATTCTAAATCTTATCACCACCCCTTCTTTCCTTTCTATCATATTTCTATTGCTCAATATCTTAAAGAATAGAATATATACTTAATCTCATAATGCTCAAATCTTAGCATTTCTTAATATCTTTTTTTTATATTTCAGAAAAAATAATTGTAATTTTCATTGTTGTTGTTTCTTTTTTATAATCCAATTTATTAAACTTAGTTTGGTAAATCTTCTGGATCTAAAACTGGGTCCCAGTGCTTACCGAAAACAGGAATATTCTTGAAGAAGGTTTGTTGGAATAATGGCCAGCCTTCAGTGTAAACAGCTAAACCAAAGACCCAGGCACCAGACCACATGACGTAGTTTGGTAAGTAGGACTTGACGACAGGCAAAGTGACCTTGGAGGATAATCTTGGGACAGTCTTGAAAGCGACTTTAGAAACGTAGGTAACCATTTTTGTTTGTTATGTATCTGTGGTTTGTAACGGTTTTTGTTGATTTAGCTTGTTAGAAGTATTTGAAAGTTGAAATCCACAGAATTTGAGATTCGCAGTTTTTTTTTTGGGCCTAAAAAATTTTTTGGGTGCTACAGAAAAAATGAATTGAAGCACGTGATACCAAACCAATGAGAAAGTAAATTCACTCATACCAGAAGTATTAAATTGATTACCAGTACTTGTTGTTTAATACAACCGTAGATGATGATTAAATAATACTGGCTATAATAACCTCTAATAATAATCATTGACAAATGTTCTCTATCAACCACGAAGGTGTTTAAAAAATTAGATTATCACAAATGTAGTTCTTATGTCCGATTGTAATACATTATCGTTTAAACGTATCTATACTATATACAAGGAAAATGGTCTACAACTTACTAGCGTCTTTATCTTCTCCAGCAGCTATTTCTTCTTTAGTTTCTTCTAGAACAGCTACATTTTCTTCTTCAGTTTCTTCTTCTGGTATCTCTTCTAATTCCTCAAAGATAGAACCCTCGTTCTCTCCACTTGAACCAATTTGGTCCATACTTTCCCCAAATGAGGCATATTTAGTACTTGATTCTCTATAGAACTCTTGGTCCTTCTCCATCAACATCATCATATCCATCATACCAGGGTGAACACCTTCTATTTGATACAACTCCTCAAAGTTCAACAATGTTCTTTGTAATGGAGACAGAACATGCACCTCAAACGAGTATCTATCCTTGTTCTTTGTGACCAATTCAAACTTCAACATCCCCCAAGACTTATCTGTCCCTTTTGTGAACAATGATTCGATCTGTTCATTTGTCATTTTTTCCATTCTAGATTTCTTGAAAAATCTAGTATTCACAAACCCATTATTGATCGCCAGTTTCTTGTTCATCTTAATTCTCTTTCTCTTTGACAAATAATCATTTCTGAACCCCGACACCTTCAATTTATCAATTTGTATCCCCTCATGATTCAGTTTTTTCAAATGAGTCTTCAACGCACCCATGATTCTATCATTGTGTTGTTTGGAATCCATGGAGTTCATCAAGATGAAATAATCTCTATGTGTTCTCAATGGAGAGTTGATTATAGTAACATCCTTAAAATTCAGCAATATTTTCAAGTTCTCCAGTTCTTTGAGGATGTTAGTGTTTAGTTTCTCTATCTTTTCAAAATCTTCTATGTTCTCAGGTGGATCCTTTTCAAAAATGATCTCATCGGAATACTTGATTGTTAGGTTTTCTCTGTCTTCTAAACTTCTCAAGGCACCATCTAAAGAAAGTGGGTTGGATTCTTCTTCATTTTCGTATTTCTGTACGAACCAGGGGATACCATTGTCTGAATTGAGTTTTGGGATTGTTGAAGATATGTTTCTGTTTATATGGAGTGAAGGTGTGTATCTGATGTTGTGAGCCACAGCTCTGTTCAGTCTAGCCAGAGGGTACATCATGTGTATGTGTGGTTTTCTTTTGGTGTTTTATTACAAAGTTGATTGATGTGGAGGAGTAGGAGAGAAAAAATGTCAACGCAAGAGAAATTCGAGAAAAAAAAAAAGAAATTTTGCCTACAAATTGGTAAGGACAGGTATTAGGTTGAAGAGAAATGTTGATAATTATACATGTTATTAAAGTATTATTGTATTCTAAAATTTGTAAGAAGGTTTTAAAAATATATTTTCATACTTTGACCAAAAAAATTGGTCTTAAATGAAGAGATAAAACTCAAAATAGACACCAATATGATATTCAAATTATAGCATGTTTTAATGGATTAATTGTCATATAGAGGCCAAATGGATAACTATAAATGTATAATAAGTTTACACAACTTTTCTAGATAGCTATATTAATACACTGTATAAATTAGATTATTATTTTAATCAAATTTAGCCAAATAATTTTAATTTTTCAAATACCATATCCTTTTTTAATCAAGAAATTATTTAAAATGATTGAAAAATATTAAAACTGGGTTCTTTGCTATAATACATCTTACTATTCATTTTTTTGTAAAGATAAAATTTTTAAATAGTTTTAAATACATTATAGCTTTACTTTTAAACTTTAAAATCTACATCATCCTTGCTAAATGTTACAATTTAGCACCTACTTATCGACTTTTTGAGTATACGTGGTAGCGTGTATTGATTAAACCAACTATCACCATGTACATCCCATATGAGACAAAGTCTAATCACCAACCAAATTCAGTCAACAAATACATCAAAACAGTAATAATAGTAATATCTTATAAGTAAAATACTCTATAAAATTATCCACTACCACGAATCTTTTACATCTTCTTCCAACCCCTTTTCTTACTGATAAAAACTTGTTCACCCATGTTTTCCATACTCACCCAATTTTTCGCCCAACATTTCTTTTTTCCTCTAAACAACTTCTTATCACCAACCAAAAAACACAAACAATCCATTCACAATGACAGATCCAATGGATTCAATCACAAACTCTATCATGAGCAACATCTCCTCTTTTTCCAAGCCCTACCAACGTCGTCCTCAACAATATCCAACGAAGTACAGAACTGGAGTTGATTTTCGTGGACTTGATTGGTCCCAAATACCCACTTCCTTTGGTAAATCCAAAACAATTTGGAAAGTCCAAGATGACAAGTTTTTACAAAAGGTTAGTGTGAAGTTTGATGAAATGGTCAGACGATATTCCTTATACACACATAAACTTGGAAAGAATGGGGGAAGTGGATATAAGAACTTCAATAATTTTGAGGAGATGAAGAAGAAAGATGGGGAGAGTCAACAGAATAAGATGATGGTGATGAATGGGGATGGGGAGGATAGAATTGAGATGTTGAATAATGAGTTTGTGCTGGAAGTTAAAGTTGAGGGTGAGATTAGTGAAGATGTATTAGATTGGAAGGTTGATGTGTTTGATAGTCTTGATCATGAAAAAGAAAGTTTGATCACTTTCAGTAATGAGGTTTATTGTACACTAGTAAATGAGATATTCGGAAAAGAATGGGAGTTAAAGCATATAGACATGTATAATCCAAATTTGGCCACTTGTGAGGTTAAAAATGTTGATAGTGGAAATTCCAAGGTTAAAATTACTTATAAAGATAAGATTTACTATGTTTATGAGAAGTATGATAAGATTATGGCTAAAAATGATGTAACCAAGAATAACATGTTTTATAAGTTCAACTCCAAGTATAAAGTCATGCACCCAACAAAGGTATTAGTTTTATTAAACATGGTTTCTTTATATGATTTGAAGAATGAGGAAAAGTTCACCAAGATACAAAACTCTTTAAACTCACAGAAGAACAATCTGCTCAAAGGAGCTAAGAACATTGTCATTCCTAGACCCGGTATAGACATGATATTCAATGATTCGGATGAATATTACAAAAACGGGTTGACAAAAGTTTACATAGAATTTGAAACTGTAGAAGAAAGTATCCAAGCATTTGAGAACTTAGACGACTGGTACTTCCAAGACCGTAAAATTTTACTAAGCTTTTATAATGAAAAAGATTTCAAAAGGGGTATATACATCTAATCAATAACAATCATCTTTTATTATTTGATCTCATTCATCCGACATATGGTCAAGGATTTCTGATAAAACAGAAACATCCAGCTTATCTATCAGTCCAATACCCAATCTCACCACATGCATACCATTTTCGATCTTCGGCAAGTTATTCATAAAGCTAATAATCTCCTCTTCAGTCTTCAACTTAAAAATATGATCTCTCCACATGACCAGCTGTGCCACAGTGAACAAAACATTCATATGACATCCATAAGCCATCATATAGTCCCAAATCTTGATCACTTCTTCTATAGGCTCTGCACTTGCCGACAGTGTCATCACAAATGGCATGACCACATATTGCAAAGGGTATTTCATCTTCTTGTTCAACTTCGCATAGAGGGATGGGTCTATGTACTTCAACACACTTTCTACCAGCTTACATCCTTTGTGGATGTTGTCCAGTGCTAGTGACTCGTTGAAGTATCCTGAAAGTTTGTCTAACATGAGTGTTTCAAATAGAAGGTAAGATAATGGTTCGATGTCACAGGTTATTAAGATGGGCGCAAGGAGAACATTCATGCCCTGGATGTAATATCCATGTTTATAAGCAAATAAGTATAAGATTCGCTTTAAACTCTCGAGCTTGGAAGGGTCTTGAGAGAAGGATGTGTTTTTCAATGTTCGATTTATGTCGAGGTTTATCTTTTTGAACCAGTTTATTAAATCAATGTCTGTGTTGTCTTCCTCGTCATTAATGGTTTCTAATAATGAGTCTGTGTCGTTTTTCATTTGTTTTAGATCGTTGACGTAATTGGAAGTCATGTTGTTGGTGTCGATTTGTAATAGAATGACCCATAGCTTAGTTCTGAACTGTGATGATAAATTTGTTTTGTTTGTTAGGAGAAAGTATCGAAGTTGTTTTAACCCATTTGATAAGATAACTGTAGATTGGTTATCATAAATGAACTTTTCCAAATTAGAAAGTTGTGATGTTTCAACAGCAGTTGTCATCAGTATTATTACAGTAGCTTTATGGTGTGTGTAAAAGTATTTATAGTTTAAAAGTTTTTAAAAAATATTATTAAGATTTGTTTATGTTTCGTGTGTGTTCATTTATCAGAGTTTTTTAGGCTACAAGTCACGTGTAAATATATATAAATACACGTGACCAACCCCTATCAAAAAAAAAAAAGGGAAATTAATTCCTGCATATAATTGCCAAACCAAGCAAATAACTTTAAATACTACTAGCAGTGGTATATCGTACACACTGTTGATATAATCAGAAAAAGTAAAAGTACTAGTACGTATAGCTCTATATTTATTATAATTATAACTACTATATACACTATCTATCAATAATTACTAATAAAACCCTACTACAATTCACCCTTATCAAACAACTTATCAGCCGCACGTTAGATTTTCCTTAACGCTTTCTCACGCCATACACACTCCCGTTTTTTTTTTTTTTCCTAATGAAATTTTTAACTTACAGTGGTACTTAATAACCAATCCCCTCAACAATTCACAGTAATTATACAGTTTTTAGACCAAAACCAACTGACAAGAATGAACAATCAGTACAATCTTATTGAACACATTGGAACAGGTGAGTTCTCAAAAGTTTACAAATGCACCACCTCATCCAACTCCACGCCACAAGCCATCAAAATCATTGAAAAGGAAAAGGTCAAGAACACCCTCCGTCTCATCAAGCGAGAGTTAGAAATCCTTACTAAGTTGAAACATGTCTGTAGAAACTCCAACGACCATCATTTGGAAAACGTTCTTCAACTTACAGATTACTTCATGACAGATAAACACATATGTATAGTCACTGAATTATGTTTGAGTGTTGACATGTACGACCTCATCACTGAAAAAAAACATGTTGTTGAACCTGATAAGTACATATTTATCATACTCGATGCAATCAATTTCATTCATAAAAATGGGATAGTTCATAGAGATATCAAGGCTGAGAATATTTTACTAAGAGATGCTAGAAGTATTAATAATGTGTATCATCCATTAAGCAGAGAAGGTGAGGATGACATGAGCACGACGATGGTTGGTGATAAGCCTGTGATTAATTGCCATTCTATCGTCATAGCAGATTTTGGTTTGGCTGCAAAGATTAATGATACTTTGGCCTTAAGAGAGTTTGTGGGGACGTTGTCATATATCTCTCCTGAAGTATTGATGTTGAATCCAAAAAAGAAGGATCATAAGAAGGCAAGGGGGTATGATACAAGAGTTGATGTTTGGTCATTAGGGGTGTTGGCTTATTTCATAGCATTTGGATACATGCCATTTGATTGTGAAACTGATGAGGAGACAATGGAGTGTATACAAGAGGGGAGTTATTACTTAGATTTGAATGATTATCTGATTGAGAACACCAGTGAGGAAGAAAAACAGAGTTTTAAAGAATTTTTGGAACTATGTTTTACAGTAGATTACGAAAAGAGACCTTTTATCAAAAGTTTGAAAAAACATCCATTTATCAATAAATGCAAAGGTCTTTATGAAATGGAGGATACTAATTTAAAAATTAATAAAAGCACAGCTAGTTTATCCTCATTCTTAAGAACTCAATCATTCGAACACACTCCTGAGCTGATCCCATCAAACATGATGCTTCATGAAAAGTACAGCTTGAACACTACCACCTTGTCTGTTTCATCAACATCACTCAATAACGAAAACATTTCAAGAATATCCAGCAGGTCATCAATTCGTTCTTTAGACACGGGCTTATACAGAAGCAGATCATCGGAATTGATAAGCGCTCCGAGAACAAGGGATAATTTTAAAAAACTTGAAAACGCCAAGAAGCCTTTATCCAACAGATCAAGTGAAAAAGTCGAATTTATAATATGATTCTGAAAAAAATTAATCATTCGTATATACATTCTTTATTTCTATTAATATATGACCTACTTCATAGAATTATACAATGTGAAAAACTCATTCAATGCCTCTTTCTTTTCTTTTTTATCCTCAAATTTACTCTCACAAACTTTAGTTATCGTCTTTGTGCCCTGTTTCTGGACTCCTCTTGCAGTCATACACATATGTTCTGCTTCTATAGTGACCACCACAAATTTAGGGTCAAGATTATCCATAATAATCTCCAGCACATCTCTTCCTAATCTTTCTTGAACTTGTAATCTTCTAGCACAAACTTCTACTATTCTAGCAAACTTTGATAATCCAATGATCTTTCCATTTGGAATGTATCCAATCGACACAGTCCCAAAAAATGGTGCTAGATGATGTTCACAAGATGAATGGAATCCTATATCTTTAACAATGATCATATCTTCATCCCCTTCACTTTCAAATAATGCATTATTAATCACAGTGTTGATATCTTCAGTGTACCCTTTGGTGTAATGGAGCATGGCCTTGGCATAACGATGGGGAGTGTCCAGCAATCCCTCACGTTGTGAATCCTCACCAATTAAGGAAAGTATTTCCTTCATGTGATAAGCGATTTTGTTTGCAGTTTCTTCCTCGCCAGCTTGTAATCTAAGAAGAGAGTTCTTGGCAGGATTGTGCAGCTTCAAGTTTGAAACCATTTTGGAAAATAATGGGTTTGGACTGGTGTATTTGTTGACATCAGAGAAGTTTGACATTGGAGTTAGGGTTGACAGTTTGCTGCTGGAATCAGAATCAATGCTGATGTTTGAACCAGGCACGTTGACATCGTTCTCAAAGGAGCTAAAGTTGTTCATATTGGTATTATTCTTCGTATTGGTTTCTAAACAAAATATAGTTCGAAAAGATGAGATCTTAATCAAAGAGTAGAAAAAGAAATTCATTGACTTGTCGCTTGGACATTTCCCACCAAGGCGGAAGTTGGCGAAAAAATAAATTAAATTAAAAAAAACTGTGGTGCTGAAAAATTTATGGCCTTTAAGCCCGACACTGTGGCAAAAAAATATTTGAAAACTTCTACTCTCTCTCTATATATAACTGCTGCTAAGACCATGTGAAATTATCCCTCAATCAGACCAGCCTTCAGCTGCTTGGATACTTGTACAAACAGCTCCTCAAATCTTATCACAGCATCCGTATCTCTGTACATACCATACTCAAGAAGATTGTATGTCAGCTTCATCATCTTGTTGAAGTACTCAATCTCCTTATCACTTTTCAGCTTGTTCTTTTTCAAAAACAACTCCATGGTCATGATCTCCTTCTTGTCGTACTCAGCACCTTCTTCTTCATCGCTCTTGTTTTGAGTCTTTCCTATGTTCTTCCACTTTATGATCTTTCTTAAATAAAAGATCTCCTTTCTCAATCTATTCTTCCACACTTGTATATGTGAACTAACTTGTTTAATTTTTCTGTACTCGCCATGGTGCACTTGTATGTACATTGAAATCAATTCATTTCTTCCATACTGTTTCATATTCAATCTCATTTTATTAGTTTCATCTTTAGGAATGGTGCACACACAAAGCTCAATAGCTTGTCTTAATTCATCTGTCCAAACCCCTTCTTTCTTTGGCTTTCTACTCTTTAGATTGATCTTCTCTCCTTCAGTTTTAGCATCCTCATCCACATGGACAACTTCCGTTTTATCCATTTCTCTCTTTTCTTCCAAAAACTTCAAAAGTTCTTCTCTTTCTCCATCACTCAATCTTAATCCTTTTGCCAAATTGGTTTTCATTACAGGAATGCGTATCATCCCTTCAGTCTCCCCCATGACTTTATGTACATCTCCTCTTGGCACTCCATTCGAATTGTCCAAGTATGTATTTTGATGGTCTGCATAACCATTTTTTTGTAAAAATTTTGGTGATAATGGGCTAATGTCATTCCCATCCTTGTCTACCCTCTTGATTGTATTATCTACATAATTGTTGCCATTGAAGAATTGGGGATAATTGTTATAACCCATGTAATTCATTTCACTTTGATAAACAGGACGATCTTGCTGGACTGCATAGTAAGGTAAATATGGCATGTTTAATTGCATCATTGGGTATTGTTGTTGATAATTCTGTGTGTATGGGAAGTATTGGTTAGAAGTGTTGCCCTTTTGAGTATTAGGAAAATCGTTTAATTGATTGCCTGAATCTTGAAGATATAAATGCTCAGCATTGGTGCTCATAAGAGATTCATACATGTTATGACTGGCATTTTGAGCGTTTTGATAAGAATAATAAATTGGTTCTTGATACTCGTAATTTCCGAATTGGTTTGTATTAGAACTGAATGTGTTTTTGTTGTTGTTAGACATGGCTTGTTTGATTCCCAAGCCGTTACTATCGTGTCCTTCGTATTGCATGAGTGAAAAATTTAAGGTTATATGGTGGTATGTTTTTAATGGTTTTCTGCCTTTCGTATAATTATTCTTGGAGATAGATAAGGTTTATCGTTTTAAAAAAAAAAAAGAAATAAACTTTTTGAAATGTTTATTCAAAATGGATAAACAAGTGTGTTTATATACTCCAAAAGATAAAGTCAATCGTAAATTTGAAATGTAGATTCCAGCAGAAGAATAGAATGTGAGTTTTTAAAAAAACAAAATAGCCTCATTCTGACATTTCTATTCAGTAACCGTTATGTTTTTTTTTCTTTATCTTTTTTCATCAGCCAAAGAGAGCTTGCAGTCAAATCCATGGCAATACTACAATAGACTTAAGCTCTAAAGCTATTGTAAATGACTCTTTTCACTCTAAAAGCAGCCACCGTTGAACACATTTGGGTAAGA
The DNA here is from genome assembly GCA_030573475.1 of Hanseniaspora thailandica (nom. inval.). Lineage (NCBI taxonomy): Eukaryota > Fungi > Ascomycota > Saccharomycetes > Saccharomycodales > Saccharomycodaceae > Hanseniaspora > Hanseniaspora thailandica (nom. inval.). The sequence continues at coordinate 256,059 of JAJMDF010000202.1, read as the reverse complement.
AAAAAAAAAGTCAGCACCCTTCAAATTTTTATCATTCTATTGTATTTAAGCGCGTTCTGCTAATTATTTCCGTTTTGGTAAATGTCCCCACCAAAACGGAAAAAAAGAAGAAGAATAGAAAATAAAAATAAGGTGACTTTTTTTTTCCAATTTTTGCTTAGGACACACATTTTTGTGTACCACAAAACAATAAAGAAGTGAACAGCAAATCCACTTTAGAGAGAGCAAATATATATATATATATAGACATACTTGGACATTAACTTACAAAACTTTAATCCAGGTATGACCATGCAAGAATATATGATACACACAAAACTAGAACAGGTACCTTTGGTTAATAGAAGAAAAGAGTTTCAACAGTAAAAAGACACAGCTCCATGGATTTTTGGACTAACACAGCTCCAACTGGTGATCTAATCAGATAAAAAAAAATGTCAACAAAAAACTTTAATCACATGGCAAATCATTATCTATTATTCAATAGTTGGAACTGTGTTCACCCAAGACATTCATCAAAGCTGATCCACACCTCTACTCTAGACTCTTTTCTTACTAATACATATTGTACTAATTCTTGTTATTATGATCCATTGTGAACCAATAATCATCTATAGTGATATGAGCAGACTGTTAACATCCCTTCCATTTTATTTTTAGCTAGAATGGCTTATCAATATGTTTTATTTCTCACATTCTTGGTCACGACTAATGATTTGAGAATAATAAAAATAGCTACAATCCTTAGCAAGAATGTCTACATTCTTGTTATGATTCTCAAGAGATGTTAAAGTGTGTGCTGCTTATCCTCTCGTATCTCTCTGCATCAGAAGTGTTCCATACAGCATCATTCTTTAAAGCCAACATTTGCCTCTTTTTTTTCTCCTCTTGTGTGGGAATTATAAGTTTGCTCGTTATTTTTTTTTAATCCTCAAAAATGTTTGGATGGGAAAGTCCCTAACAGAAATATACAGCCGCTTATCGCTCATTGATTTTACTAACGTTTCTCGGTATAATCTCCCTTTGATTCATAAGTTCGCTGTTTTTGGTCGATTTATAATTTGAAATGTCGAAGGGCTAGTTCGCTTATCGTTGGAAATTTTTTTAATAATTTTTTTCCGATGGAACAACGCTACCAGGTGTGCCTTTCATTTTTTTTTTTTTTGGAAAATTTTAAAAATCAAGCAACACTCACTCACACGCGTGTGTTTTTTTGAAAAAATTTTAAAAAAAGTATAATTATCTTTGAAAGGATACTGGATATCAACACCAGAAAAGCCAACTATCATTGTAATACAATGGCTGTTAAGAATAGAAAAGATAAGAAGGTTGCTTTTGAGAACAACTCTCTTCAACCTACAGTCACCCATGTAGAAAAAGAAGAAACTACTACACCAGAAGACAAGTACGCCCATATCATGACTACAGAGTTCGATTTCCTTACTGAAATGCTGTGCACAGACAGAGTCATCCAACTGCTGATCATTATGATGACTGGTCACTTGTTCTACTTGCAAAACTACTCCAAGGAGACCAACACTATCGTCACAGACAACTCATCCATAGGTATCATTTTCAACTCTTTGATCTCATTTGTTTGTTGTTTGGTCATTTTCATCAAAAAAGATGTCCACAAATGGAATTTGACCAACTTTGACTCAACTTTCTTTAACTTGTTCTACCTGTTCTTGATTCCAATGGCATTGACTTTTTACTACCTACCAACTGAATATTTGGCCTTGACTGGTACTCTTATCTTAAACAGTTTGCCGATAAATGCCCCATTGAGAATCCCATTGATGGGTATCTTCATGATATTCCAACTGCCAACAAACATTTACAACTATTATGACTTGAGATTGCACTTCTTCAAGAGCATTGTTGTCAACTTTATTATTGACTATGCCTTGTACTACATTTCTGGCCAAAGAAAGTCCTTGTCCATAGTTGAAACGAATTTGTTTTCAATAATTTTGACATACGTGACTTATGTCATTGACTCCCCATTGAACATTCCGTTCCAAATTTTACAAAAATCAATGTATGCCTTGGCAGCAACCTTTGTTCTTCAATTGTTATACATTTTGGTGCTAAAGTTTGTGTTCAATGCCAATATCAAGGAAAAGTCGATCTTTGCCAAGTTCGTTGGGTTTGCCATGACCATTTCAGCCTTCCCAACTTTCTTATACCACTTTTTGAATACCTTGCCAGGTGTCTTCAGCACCAACTATGAAAACCCTGCAGTTTGGTTATTACTATTCCTAACTGAAACCGACAGCAGACTAACCATCTTGAGTATCTGGGGTGTATTGATCTTTGCCACCATTCCTTTACTAACCGGCTATGTCTATGAAGGCGATTTATCTCTGAACTTTTCCCGTAAGTTCTGGCACTTCCTGTTACTAGCCATCATTGCCATTCCATGGAAGTACGACCCTATTTTGGTCAAAGTCGCCTTGAGTGGGGTTATTGGTGTATTCTTCATCATCGAGAGTTTACGTCTCTGTGGATTCTTGCCAGAATTTGTGATTCTGATTTTGAACAAGTTTGCCGACCATAGAGATCAAAGAGGTCCTCTATTAATTTCATACTTATACCTGATCATTGGTGCCTCTTTCCCAATTCTATTAGATGACGACATCACCGGCATAATCCTGCTTGGGTTGGGTGATTCCATTGCGTCGATTGTAGGCAAGAAGTACGGGAAGAAGTACTGGGCCGATTCGAATGAGGACAACAAGAAGACTTATGAGGGTACTGTAGCCTTTGTATTGGTTTGTTATGTCTTTGAGTTGGTTTATGATTATTACTTGAGTGAGAGTGGAGTTGTGGAGTTTGTTGGGGGTTATGATTGGAACAAGTCTTTGTTCTCGTTTGCGAACTTTTTGGTAGCTGGGATACTGGAGGGAAATGCGACTTTGAACGATAATATTTTGTTGCCTGCTTACTCAATGGTATTGAGGAAGTTGTTGAAGTAAGAAGAATTATATATAGTATTGATTAATTTTTGAATTCATAGTTATGTGTGTGTGTTACTACAAGTTGACATGGACACTTGTCTCAGTGGTTGTGTTTCGTTCAGTTATTCACGACATTGATCAGATGACTTGTTGTTGATCACGAAAAATTATCTCTATACTTTTGGATGTTTGTCATCTCCCCACCGACTATACTACTTGAAACACTTTTTGAATAAAACTACTTCTATCTATTCACTATTTACTTGATTAAACTTAAAGTTTCATATATAATCATTATCATTATTTCTTACTTTTCTTACCCTTCTTCTTTGGAGCTTGGGCTTCGGTCAATTTAGCTTGGGCCTTTTGACCATCCAAAGTTTGTTCCAAGGCATTGATTTGGGAAGCACAAGTCAAACTGAATTCATGATCAGCACCCAATTCTTGGTCATACAAAGGCTTAGCCTTCTTCAACAAGTTCAAAGCTTGTTTGAATTCCTTGTTGATGGATAACAAATTGGCAGTCTTAGAACACATGATTGGATAAGCTACGGATTTCAAACCTGAATAACTCTCCATCCATTCCAAATGCAAGTAATGCAACTTGATGGCGGTTTTGATATCCTTGGCCAAAGTAGCCAATGAGGCTAATTCAGTCAAAGTTTGGAGAACTACGGAATGTCCATCAATCAAAACACTTTGGGCGACTTCTAATAATCTTGTGAAGTAAACTACACAATTGTGGAAGTTGTTTTCACTGGCGGATAATAAGGCAGCGGTTTGGAGAGCGTTGATGGTGATGAAAGAGTCAGCACCAATCAATCTTTCTAAGGTGACCAATGCCTTTTGGGTTAATCCATCAACAGCTAAGTTTTCCTCTCTGACACTTCTGATCAAAGTTAATAACTTGACGGCAGAATCAAAGTTCAAAGCACCGTAAGCTTTATCTAAAGAGGTGATGGCTTGGGACATCAAGGTTAAGGCTAATTCTTCATTATCTGGGGTGGACAAAGATGAAAGAGCAGTGTTCCATAATTTCAAAACAACCTCAGCTTCAGGGGCAGTGGACTTGATTACAGGAATCATGGTGAAGTCAGCAACATTGAAGGTGTTGGTGTCCTTGACAAAAGTTTTCAATAACTTCTTGTCCAAGGTGGAGATGTGAGAGTCGTATTGCTCAGCAGTGAAGAAGTATTGTCTGTTCATGATTTGACAACCAATTTGCTTGTTAATAGCCTTGATCAAGATGAATGGCTTGGCGGAAGTGGCCTTTTCAATGAAGCTTTCTTCTAATACATAACTGAAGTATAATTCAGCTTGTAATTGAATAGCACTGATTAAAGAAGCTCTGTCCTTGATAACGGACATGAACTTGTATTCATTCTTGGCATAGTAAGTGTCAACAAATTCAAATTTGGCGTTTTCCTTGTCAAAGCCGAACAACAAGTTGTAGATGTAACTCAACAAGGAAGTGACCAAACATAATGGCAAGTCTTGAGTCAAATCCTTGATCAAGTGTTTGATGGATCTAGCCAAAATTTCATACTCAGCTAAACTTATCAAAGTGTTGATACCATAGAAGTTGAAAACTCTTGGAGTTTCTCTGTTTGGCTCTCTCAAGTCTAACAACTTATCCAAATCCATGTTTTCCATCTTCAATTCTTCTGGAACTGGCTTACCAGCAGACAACAACTTTTGGATTTCCTTTTGTCTTTCAATGAACAACTTGGTGGCCTTTTCTTGGATTTCCTTCTCGTACTTGGCATATTCGACATTCTTGACTTCGTTATCCTTCAACAATTGTTCGTATTCCTTGTGTTCCTTAGAAGCCAAATCTTGAGCCTTTTCAATGATTTCAGACAAGTATCTGACATTGATACCGGCGTTGTGAAGCTTAGTAACCAAATGTTCAGAATCTAATGGAATGTTATCATTGGAACAAACGTCATCGACAAACTTTAGAATGACAATGTTGTGCAAGTATTCATTCAAATCCTTGTAGTTAGCATCGTTTTCCAAATTGGAGAAGTCCATGGCAGTCAAGTCAATCAATGCCTTTTCATCCAAAACGTTTCTTTCTTCTTCAGAAAGCATCAAAACCTTCTTAGTGGCCCATTCTTGAACTAATTGGTATCTGAAAACAGGATGCTTGTCACTTAAGTATTCAGGATGGTCCTTCTTGAAAGCAAGATCACCAGGCAAAAATTCAGACAAGTTGGTGATGTGCTTTTTGCCTTTATTGTCAACAACACGGAAATCAATAGGGATGACTTCTTTGCCATCAACCTCAACAGTCTTGATGTGGAAGTACTTAGCAATCTTTTTGATTTCTTCCAAGGATTGTTCATCATAAACCCATTGTTCAGTTATTGGATCAACACCATAAACAATCTTTTCATTAACCTCTTCAATCAAAACTTCATCATTTGGATTGAAAGTCTCAGCTACAAATCTCTTTCCGGCAAAGTCAACGGTGATACACATTTGATAACCTAATTCACAAGCAGTTTCATTGGTGATGGAGTGGATGATCTTGGTGATGTTGGAGTAACAAGCATAAGAACCAGTGTTAATGTCATTGGACTTGTCTAAACAGATATAAGTGATGTTGTTGCTAACAAACTCCAAGTTTTCATGCAAAGGCTTGATTTCACCAGTAGCTAACTTCATTATAGTTTTCAAGGCAACCTTTTCGAACTTCTCATACAAGTAGATCAACTCGTTTTCTAATTCAACTTTTTGGATGTATAAGTTGTTCTTCAAAACAATCTTTTCTTGTTCTTCCATATCACTTTGTTCAATGGCCTTGTCTTCCTTGACTAAAGCCATTAATGCATGTTTCTTTTGAACCCATTGGGCAGAAATGTTGCTCTCTTCTCTCTCAATTTCGTATTGATTGATTTCTCTATCGGTTAAGTTGTACATATCCCCAGTGTAAGAATCATTGTTGAACAACCACCCTCTGTTTAATTGACCAGAAGTTGGTGGGATGAATGCATTCTTGGACAAGTTGTTTAAAGAACTTCTTTGGTTGTATAAGTGATTGATGAAGTTCTTAGAGTTGTCCAACAATAAACTGATTAAGTTGGTGTAAGTCTTGGCATCAGTCTTCTTGGATGGATCAAACTTGTTGTTGGTGGAGTTACTTAAGAAGAAACCTTCAGAAGCAGCAGTGATGTTGAAAATCTCGTTTTCTAAAGTGGTAATGGATAAGTAAGCAATGTGCCCTCTTAACTTGAAGGTAGTTGGAACAGGGTTGTACTTGGTGTAAACAATTTCCTTGACACATGTCTTGACTATCCTCTTGTAGTCACTAGCAGTGACAGCACCGTTCAAGACGTTGGATGCAACCTTTTTGGAGATGGATAAGTCATTGAACAATTGCTTCAAATCCTCAGATTGTTTTTCAGTCAGCTTGACTTGGTCTTTGTTGACCTTCTTGGCAGCATCCTCGGCAATGGCATCATCAATGGTCTTGGCAGATTCTTCAGTTTCCTTAGATTCTTCTTCTGCAGACTTGAAATGATCGTTGTCGATCAATGGTAATGAGCTGAAGTTGGTTGGGAAGGCCTTTGAGAATTCAGAATTGCCGTCGTATAATTCATCAGTCATACCCAATTCCTTTCTGGTGGCACTGACATGATAAGAAACATCATACCCGGTGAATTGACTGGTATTTAAAACACAGTTCAATTTCTTAGAGGATGATTTTTCAATGATTTCTTTAACAGTGGTGGTTTGTTCATCATATTCAATGCTCTTGTCACTCAAGGATGGAACAATGTTGGTCAAGGATAAAGAGAAAACACAATTTTCATAAATTGAGGATAAAATTTCACCAATTGGAGCAGATTCAGGAGCAGAAAACTTCATTTCGTGGTTATTGCTGACAACATAGGAGCTGGATTCTTTATTCTTCTTGGAAGTCTTTTTGGTGCCTGGAACGACATCCACAATTGGAATGTCCTTAGCCAGGGTCAAAACAACATCGACCAAGTTAGGTTGCTCAGCTTCAGACATGTTGTAGAGTGTTAAAAAGTATTGGTTTTGTATCATTTACGATGTTTGAAAAGTATTTTAAAAAATTAAAAATTCGAGTATTTCTTCGTAGAGAATCTTCAAATGAGAGGTTTAAAATTTTTCACCGCTTCAAAAAAATTAGAACGGAAGTAGCTCCGAATGTTTTAGGCCGGGGTAAAATTGATTTAGGCAGGAAAAAAAAAGTTAGGCAGAAAATCTCTGTCCAAAAAAATACGCAAAAAATCTAATCTCCGCGACGGGGAATCGAACCCCGATCAGGCATGCGACAAACGCCTATTCTAACCGTTAAACTATCACGGATTGTTAAATTTTGTACACAAACAAAAATGGCTCCATTTGAGAGATAAGTAAGGTAGTAAAATAATAAACAATGAGGATATAATACGTGTTTAAAGGTAGTTATTGAATGTAAATAAAGTGTTTAAAATAAGAATAGTATATTTTAATTATTTATCTAGAAGATGTTAAAAAATTGTATATCTAACATTAACTAAACTATGTTTAAAATTAGTTTGAAAAAAATTTGTTATTTTTAAAACATTTTAAAAAAATGTAGTTTGTCATGTATAACCGGTTTTATCATGATGAATAATATTCAAATAAGCAAAGTAATAACAGTTTTGTATAATTTTAATACTTGGTAATATATTTATTTACTTTTTGTAATACTATCAATAGTCATAATATGTTGTTAGACTACTTTGATATCTATTTATCCACTAAATTTCAAAAAAATATAGCCTATTAAAACTAGAGTCATATACAACTGTGTGTTATGAAATTTTTAAACTTAAAGTCACCACTAAATACTGCATATTCTAATCTCTATATTTCATAAATAATTAATAATTTATCTAAATTATACCACATATAACTAATACTTTTAACAAACATAACTCCATAGTCAATTGATTAAATCTCGATCTTTATTTTAACACGTGACTTTTACAGCATTATCGCAACCCCTTCCATTCAAATCTCAATTTTATCATCATTTTTTTTGCAACTTTTACCTTTATCTTTAACAAATCTAAAACCAACCAACCACAACATTTCCATGGAATTCATAAGCAAAGCCTTGTGGGGGAATGAGCCCACTCCAAAAGAACGTCAACAACTCATGAAGAGACAATTAAGAAAATCTGTTAGAACAACAGACAGAGACATCCAACAACAAAAAAAGACGTTATCTCAATTAAAACAACAAATGACACGTACAGCAAAGTCTAAATCTTTAGATAAATCCTCAATGATAAAACTCAAGATCATGGCGAAGGAATACTTGAAAATGAATAAGAGGTTGCAAAACACGGAATTATACAAAACAACTTTAGAATCAGTTTCCTTAAAGTTTGAACAACAATTGTCAATGGGAATTTTGAGTAAGAATATGAAACAAAGTGCTGGGGTTATGAATGAGTTGCAAAAGTTTGGAAACTTGAGCTATTTGAGGAATAGTGTTGTAGAGCTTGAAAAGGGGATGTTCCAGCTAGGTATTAAGGAGGAGATGATGGATGATGTGATGTTAGATGAGGATGATTACGCAGAAGATGAAGAAGAAGAAATAGATAGTTTGTTGAAGGAGATTGTGCCTGATTATAAGAATAAAGAAACAGATAAGATTGAAGTTGATGAGGATAAACAGAAGATGGATGATATGATGCGTATGAAAACACAAGTCGAGAATAGTCAACATAAAATTGAAACAAGCGCGAAGGATGAAGTCGTGCCAGAAGAGGAAATGGATAATGAAGTTGATAATATGATTAAAGAAATGAGAGATAAACTAAAAGCATTACAAACGTAGTATATACTAAATATCAACAAAATGAAAAAAACGTATATAAATATAGATGTAATTATTCAATAACTTCTTTTGATGAACCATCTGCAGGTTGATACTCCAAAGCATCTACAAAAACCTCTTCTTGGTTTTGTGTGACCCAATTCTCAGCCTTGTTCAATTTCTCATCTAAAATTTCAATAACCTTCGATAACATATCCAAAGTTTCATTAGCAAGAAGAATAATCTTACTATTCTTAACTGTGGTTGATGTTTCTTCCTCATCAACACTAGTATCTGCCTCTTCAGCATTTGACACATCTGCCTCAGCTTTATTCTCCAAGACCTTCTCTGGTAAATCTAACAATGATTTTCTTATAGTCAATCTAGAATTCTCAGGGAGGTATATCCCTACATGTTTTGCTAGAAGTGTATAAACTTTTCTTATAGTTGTTATGAGTTCTGAGTTATTGCTTGGTGTAGTTGCCTTTACAGCCACCTTTTCTTGTAATGACTCAATCTTCTGTTTGATTTGTGTATTCGCAAGTTTGAGGAGCTTCAAACATGTCATTAGTTTGATTCTGCTTCTCTTGGAAGGCACCTTCTTGACTGGATGACTTTGTATGAACATGTTCTTTTGATGCATGAACTTGAGCTTGGCTATTTGTTCTGGAGTCAATTGAACATTGGTATTATTAGTTATCATTGATGTTTGGTTTGTCAACATTGACTTTTCATTCATTTGCTTTATAAATAGTTGATGCTGGAGTGATTCGGATCTTTTATGATGATTCAACATTTCAACTTTCTTTCTTCCGTCTATATCTAGTTGTGAAGGTATTCTCTTACCTGAAATCAATGATCCGTTCTTGATTTTCTCTTTGATAATATTCTTCTTTCTCTTTATAGTTCTTAAATGATGATGTGAGTTTGATAATACAAACTTACTGTTGTATTTCAAGTTAGTCCATATTCTTGATGTTTTGTTATTCTTCAGATCAGTTAAACCAGTGATTGCATTTTTGATATCTTCTGATATTTCCTGTTTTGTTAATAGGTTGGCATCATTGGTGTTGTCTTCAGAGCTGCTCTTTGAAGAGGTTGGGTTGTCATTATTATCCATTTGTTTGGATGATATATATTTGTGGTTGTTGATTATTGATTTTTAATACAAAGTTTAGTACAATTATAATGCTAGATTGTTCTACTTTTTTTTTTTTGAAAAAAAAAAAAGGTTTTCAATTGCTTCTTAATTACTTGATAAACAAGAGATATGACTTTTATGGCTGTGTGTCTATGGAGGGGATTGATTGTTAACTCATAAAATGTGACACATGTGAAGATCTTTAAGAATTGAGTTTTGCCCCCCATTTGAAATGGAAAAGGACGAATTCATATTTTTTTCACATGGGAGAGAGTTGAACCCAAATATGGTAAAAATTGAAGACTCCTTCCTAATTGGGTAATTATAAGCGACATTTTGTAATTGGGCACGTGATCTTATGTCCGAATTTAAACCAAGAAAAATGGAAATCAAACCACACTCCAAACTTTTTAAACACACACCCACACATATTTTACATTTGTACTGCAAACATAATTAATAATTGCTGAAAAGAACCACAAAACTGTTCACAAATCAACTTATATATTGTAAAGATAAATGCAAAAATACCAAGTCTCTGAATTGGAAACAAAAAATCAAATCAAACAGCTTATAGACGTCACTGTTGATCCATCAACCATTCCTATAACCCAACAAAAGGAACTTATCACCAAGTTTGATGATTTGATTGAAAAGTACCCTCTTACTCTAGAACTTTGGCAAAGATATTTAAATCTTTACATCTACAATTTAAAACACGATCCATTAAATGCAAGTGCCAAAAATCTTGAAAATGCAGGTGAATTTGGTGATGGAATTGATGAAACCTTGAATGCCAAGTTTAACAAGGCAATTCAATTATTAAAGCCAAACAATTTCCCTATATATGAAATTTTACTTGATTATCAACTAAAATTAAACAACTATGTCACTGGTGGAAAACAAGCATTACAATCTATCATTGAACAATTTGTTAAAATATGGGATAAGGCCTTGTCTTTAGATCCATTATATCCAGACCATTTCGGATACATAATGAAGTTTGTTGATTTGTTCCAACACTGGCAAGTCATTAATAACGATGATTTGATAATAAGAAACAACACCATCAGAAAACATATCATCCACTTTGTTTCCAATACTTTTTACAAGGACTTGGAAAAGGTTTGGAAGTGGTTTGTCAATTGGGATGCCAACAATGCTGGAAGTGGTGAGTATAAAATCAACCAAGTGTCACCAACATACATGAAGATGAGATCAAAGTATATACAATTTGAATCATTCTACAACGGCTTGAAGACCCAACAACAAGCTGGTAAGATGACTTTGTTGGATGTCACAGATAAATGGATGAAATGGGAAGGAGAACATAAAGAAGATTATGAAAGTTTGAAGATATACCAATCAAGAGTTAAATTCATTATTCAACATTACTTCCACTTGACACAATTTCAGGACGAGTATGCCTGGGACTTGTTGATCCATAATACTAGTAACTCTGGTGAGTTCAACCAACTGTTTTTATACGAAAAATCATTAGTATACTTGCCAAGATCATTGAACTTGACCATCAGATACTGTCAAGCTTTGGAGTTGAGAAATGGTAAACAGGATTCAACTATAGAAGCTGTTGAAAATGTGTTCAAGAAACTTATAGAAAATACCAAAAAATCACACACTTTAGAAAGTCTTGAAGATATTAATGGACAATTCGAACATCCATTAAACTTACAATTGTCCATGATTTTCAAAAAGATGTTCCAAGAAAATACCAGAATAAGAGGTTTGAAAGGGTTGAGATTGATGTTCAGATATTTCAGAGATTTCATGAAAACTGAAAAGTGTTTGTTGAATTCAGATATATTCATTGATAACTGTATTTATGAGCTGAATGCAGATGGCTCCAATATGTCTATTTGTGTAAAAGTTTTGACTATGGGGTTGAAGATATACGGCAAGGATGATCTAATTGCATTGAACAAATACATGCAAAAAACATTAACTTTTGCCATCAACAGCAGATTCACCAGAGAACATATTAAGTCGTATTTTGAGGGTTATAAACAAGTGCTCCAAACTATCATCAAGGAGAAGTATTTACAAGTCAACATCACAGATGGTACTAATACAGTAATCAACTTCAACCAAGAACTCATTGATAGTGTACTAAACACATTCAAACCATGGTTGGAATACGAAAGCAGTGTGAACATGGGTAAGTATCCAAACGTCGACATGATCTATAGTGAATTGTACAAAATAATTCCGAACATCACCACCAAGGACATTTGGAATTTATTCGCCTCTCAGAATGATTCATTGTTATTGTTGGAGGATAAGAAGGTCATACTAGGCTCTCAAATTGCTGATAATGTGATTGTTCAAGATGTCAATGTACAACAACAGATTCAACCTGTTTATGATAATGTTGAACTACCCCCAGAATTATTCGAAGTTTTGTTCAACCTTCCGAAAAAATCTACTTTTGAACCACTGTTCAACGAGGAGCAATTGAAGACTTTGGCTGCTGACTTGTTTGCCATTATGAGAGATACAAATGTAGAAAGCTTTACCTACAAGGGATAGATGAGTGATATATAGAATTTGAATTAATTAAACGTTTTTTAAAATTGTGATAATCTTGGAGAGTGCACGTGACATGCACTAATCGGAGATAATACTCTTGGTAGTATAGATTGAGATTCGTCGATTTTTTCCCCATCTTGTTGGGTGGTTGTTGTTTTTTTCTTCAGAATTTTTAAAAAGAGTTATGGTAATGGAGATAGACTTTAACAACACCAAATAAACACTGCTTATAATAAAGGACTTTAATTTATTCTTGGCTAAATAATACACGATGTCAGCTATACAACAATACTACGAACTATATAGAAGATCCACCATTGGGATCACTTTGGTGGAGTCTTTGGACAACTTGATCACTGAGGGTAAGATAGAACCACAACTAGCCATAATGATTCTGAACTCATTTGACAAGTCTATCAATAACAACCTTAAGGAGATGAATGTGAATAACACCATAGGCAAACAATCCGCCACTGCGAACACAAACAATAATAAAGTCACCATTCAAGGAGACCTTCATACGTATAGATTCTGTGATGAGGTATGGACATTGATCATAAAGAATTGCTTGTTGAAGTTGGAGAATGGGAATCTGAGATCTGATGAAATCACTGCTAATACTACGGAAAACCCGAATTTGGAGTTGAAGTGTGATAAGTTGAGAATCGTTGCTTGTTCAGCCAAGAAACAAGGTGAATGAGGAAGGATTAATTCAATAATTTGAGACTAATGTATATATCATGATTTTAATAACGGTTATATTTTAAAACAAGCTGTAAAACAGTAGCTATAAAGCTTTAGATGGCCATTCAATTGATTAAATGTATTTTTATTAGTATTATCGCTGGAACATGTTTATGTCCGATATTGTCACTTCTGGTGGGCGGATATTTCCCAGCGAGTTCCTTCATCTAATAAAATTGAAGGATTAACACCTTAAAAGTATCACCATAAAATTAACTTGAAAACCAAACATGGCTGTTGATTTGGATACGTCTTATGACGATATTGAATTATCACTACAGAATTATGCAGATCTTGAAAGTTACATACAATCTACGTTCATAAAGCCTAAGACACATGTGAGAAATGATTCAGAGCAATTTCAAGATGTCATCACCAGAACAATGATGCACATCGATAAGATCTTGAAGTTTATAGAACACATGGAGCAAGAGGAAAACAATGAGGATGATGATGATAAGAAAACGGTCAATATAGTCAAGTTGAAATACTTCAATCTCTATTACTTCAAACATATCCTATCCATGAAGAAACAGGCTGTGATTGCCACTGATGATAAAGAAGAGTTGAAAAAGCTTCAAAACATGAAAAACTTATTCAGAGCAAAGTTTTTGCTTGAATCTAATATATTTGGGCTAGAATATTTGGAAAAGTTGTGTAAAAAGAATATAATCCAAGGTAATAAGGCACCTCATCTTGCAATGGTGAAAAAGATATTCAAGGAAACTGAAAACATCAAGAATATAGACTACCCCAAGGCGAAACAGGTTTGGGGTGAAATTTTCCCAAATGATAGAGATGCCAAAATGGCTAATTACAAATTTAAGAAGATGATTACCCAACAAGTAGACGAATTCGAATACCAACTAAAGAAGAAAGTTCCTGGGTTGTTCGATTCTTCTGTTGATCCAGAGCAACAGGAGAGTATACTAGAAAAATTAATCGATGAGGTGAAGGTCCAATACCACATGCTCATAGTTCTACATCTCCAAAAGAACTCCATACAATGCATAACCAATGTCGACGCCAACATTCAGGAAATAGAGATCATAACCCAATTCTTAACCCCTGAGTCGATTGATAACTTTTATAAAGAACGTGAGGAGCACCAACACCAAACCCAAACCAATTACGACAAGGAAGACAAATTAGACACCCAAGTCATAACCCCACAGAATATCAACAGAATATACGGCAAGAATTACTCCAATGTGAACTTTGACTTGAAAAACGATCAAGTAACTAAACTCAAGAACAAAGTCAAAGGGTTTGGTCAATACGCGCCAACCCAAACTTTGGATGAATTGTTAGAAGAAGAGTTGAACCAAGGAAGATTCACCACTCAAGATGGAAAGAAACTGACGTTTGACGATATTAAGGATGGTGATTATTTCCAAAAACAAGCCAAGCAGAAGAATAAAAATGAAGCAGAGACGATAAGATTGACGGAGGAGGAGATGAATGAAGATAATTATGAGTATTTGGACGAAAAGACGTATGAGGCTAGATACTGGGATAACTTTAAGGAGTCTGTTACTAAAGGATCTGGTAATATGGCTAGAAGAAGAGGTTGATATATAGAGAGATAATAGTTTAAGAAGATGTTTTTCGGAGATATATGAAGTTGTTTAAAAATGATCATGTGACAAAGCGTAAACAAATGTTTAAAAAATTGAAAAATTTTGATCAAAATGTTTACATTTGGGTTAAATTTATAACATTAATTAGCTTTAAATCTTAGAACATACTTGTTTTTAGCATTGTTTTGTAAATGTAAACAATTTTATAACATTTAAAGTTATTTAGTTAATTATTATATCACTTATATACTGGATAAAACATCCATGGCTATCACACTACCTTCGTCATCGACTACATATCTCTCACTTTCCGGAAGAGTCGCCAAAACAGCCTTCATAACCACTTTATATTGTTGTTTCAATTTATGATCATCATCATTCAAAATCAGAGCATATAAGAAGTTCAAAGCTTGTTGTGTATCCTCATAAGATATCAACAATTTAATATAGTCCATCATCTTCAAATCAGTTTCTCCCTTCATGATCTTTTCAAAGGCGATTTTCTTTATAATGTAGAATTGTGCAAATGGGATGATGTTATTCTCACCCTCATCAGCGAATTTATTCAAAGTGTTGAACTTCACAACTGATTTTAAATACTTTCTGCCATGAACGTTAATTAACTCACTCAATTGTTGTAAGAGAAGTTCATTCTTTACAGTGGTTAGTTTGTTCATGATGGTAATAATTTCATTGAATCTTCCATCTTGTGACAATAGTGGGATGTAACCTTTGTAAAAGACCCAAAGGTCCATGTCTGGAGAAGGTGTGGTTAAGTAGTTCTCAATGATTAGATCAGCTAGCCTGTAGGATAATTCTTTCATGTTACCATTCTTGACAAATAAGCTTAATACTATGGACAGGTATTCAAAGTTGGTTGGGGCTTCTAATAAAGATTGGGTGATGTCGTCGTATTCAGCAACTTCTTCCGATAGATCAATGGCCTCACATTCAAATAATGCAGTTTCATAAACTTTTTCATAATCTTCTAGTTTCAAGTATACAATATTTTGGATTTTGCTATTAACATCATATGTTTGGATATAGTTTGTGAAAAGTTGTAAATCATCCGTTGTGTATTTACCCTTGGTTAAAAATGCTAGTTGGTATTTTTCTGTCCATTCTGTATATCTCTCAATGACAATCTTTGTCAAGATATATTCACTTGTGATGACCAAGTTTTGTTCATTTTGTAAATTCAAAGAAGGCGAGTCTTCAATGAATATATCAAATACAACACTTCTATCAAACTTATAACATTGCTCAAACTTGAATCTCTTTCTCAACATAGTAATCAAAACATCCAAAACTTCATTCAACTCAACATTCTTAACATCTGCTGTTTGGAAGAATAGCAATATCTTAGTGTATAAAACCAACAACTCATAATTCTTATAACCCACATAATCAACTAATATCTGTTGTTCTTGAACTGTATTGCCGTATTTGGAAGTAACATCCAAATCAACTGTATACTCCACCAACTCTTTAACAGCCTTAACACACTCTGGTATTTGTACTTTAGCTGTGATGTTCAAGTACATATCCTTATCAAACTTGCTCAACACAAGCTCCTTGACCAATTCTGCATCAAGCTCCCCATTCAACAACTCTCTAACCAATTTGTATGTTAACAAAGATCTATTACTCAAATCAACTGGGGTGAATAATTCATTCATGGATTTCAAAAAACCAGATTCATCTATGATCGGAGTGCTGAACTTAGGTACAATGCATGTATTCAAATGGTGGGCGTGCATGTCTATGTGGGCATACTCTATACTTGGCAAAAGTACAGAAGAAGCCTTGAATGACAAGCTGCAAGGACTTGTAGTAAACTTATTCTTGTTGTTGGCTGCTTGCGTCATGTAGTTTTGCAAGTCTTGTTGGGTTTTAACTTGATTTTTCAGATCATGCAATACTTCGGTCTTGGATAGGTTGTAGGTATTGGATATGTATAAAGATAGATCAACCTCATCGGAGACAATGTTAAAGTCTTCAGATACACCAGATGTGGTATTGATTGGGTTTATGGATTTCCATTTTTTGTCTGAGTATTTCATGAACAAATGGTTAACACAATCTTTGCCAGTGGTTTCGTTGAATGAATCTGTCTTATAACAAGAATAGATTTCAGAGTCATTGGTGATCATCAAGTTACTTAGTTGATAATTGATTGAGCCGTTGTTCTTTAAAACAGGAGACTCTATTTCAGCAAGGTATTCAAATTTACACCCATGTTTTTTCTCAACTATTGATTGAACATCGTAGAATAGTAGTAGATACCCAGTGACACCTTCATTGGAGACATAATGGAATAAGAACTTGGTTAAATCTGGACTGTGAGATACCTTGAAGTCTCTGAATACACTTCCATCTTTTACTGATTGTGTTTCAATATCTTTATGAATATAAGCTTCAAGCAAAGATTCTGCACCTTGATAAACTAATTCACTAGCGACTTGACCTTGTTCGTCAACAACTAGTTGGTAGAATACAATTGACATTGTATTGTACACCAACAAGATCATGTTGTCTGGAAGGATCTTGACGGTTTTGATATATTCAGTTCCTTTTGTCATTGGGGTTTTACTAACAAATGACCATAAGGCAGGGAATTTTGGCTTTGGAACATCATACTCATGGAAGGTGTATTCAGATGGAAGATTGTTTGCATCAAGTGTTTTCTCAACTAAAATCATACCACCAGCTTTTGGGGTGATTAGATTAAAAAAGTTATTGATTTGGTAAATACCATTTGGTACTTGATGTTTAGGCAAAACATTCTTTCTGACATTGAAATTAATCATGTTTTCTTGTTCAGAATTTAGGAAGATGTTCTTATTGATGTTTAAGCTGATTAAGCTGTTATTTTGAAAAATACCATCAACAGTGAACACATCTAAAACATGGTTGTAAAAGATCTTCAAGTTATTAGGTTGTTTATCCACCAGCATGTAGTCACATAGCTTGATGCACAAAACCACCTTGGATAAACTTGTATAACATATCAATGATTTACAGCTATCGACTAAGTGATAAGTCAAAGTGCTTTGTTTGTCAAAATCAATACTGTTTATGTAGTCGTATGAGCGGTAGTTTTTGAATTTATACTCCAAATCAGCATTTGAAGAGTTGGAAGTGGTTAAATCAACATATCTGAAAACCTTATCGTTTTTGCTGATATTGTAGTCAAAAACATCCAATCTAGCTGATCTCTTTGAGAAAAGAACATTAGTGGTCATTTTAAAATTTAAAGAGCAGTTGTTGTAATAGATAAAAGAGCAATATATACACTGTTGTATGGTGTTTTTGACCTTCTTTAACTCTGAAAACACCCAAAACTTGAAGCAAAAAACAACATTTTGTGTGGTGAAATTTTTTTTTTGGGAAAAAAGAAACGCGTTCATGGCACTTTGGTAGCGATGATCACTATCAAATTTCAATCACTTCTTCAAAGTCTTCAGGAACTCATCAACCTTCTTGGCTGTTTCCTCGTCCTTCTCCAAAGTATCTATATAACAGTCTGGTTCTCCACAAAGAGGACAAATAAAGTCGTTTTCAATAAGCTTGTCTTCCATGGCTTGACTACTAACAAGCTCACCACAACACTGTGTTTTAACCGGATCTTTCAACAACCCTTCAGTCAACGCACACTCCAGCTCTCTAGGCAGATTGGCAAAGTATCCTTTATTATACACCACATCCGTTTGATTACTTTTATTTTTCAAAAACTGGTTTCTAACGAACATCTCCCACGACTTTTTATCTTCGACTTGTTTAACAAAATTACCATTCTCATCAATGAGCAGTTTCGTTGTAGCCAATTCTTCCATCGTCATTTTTGAAGGGTCTATAGTAACTGTTTGCAAGAACTGTTGAGGGATACCCACCATCTTCTTAATCCTCTTTATACCTGTTTTTTGTAAATTTCCTCCTTCAATTCTATTAAACTTTTGCATTTCTTGTATGACTTGTTCCTTCTCTGCCTTTTCAGCAGCAGTCCCACCTCCATTAGCATTGTTTGCTGCAGCAGTAGGACAATCTTGTAACCAATGATCCTTAGAACCACATCCATAACAGATGTATCCTGCTGGGGGTGGGTTTCCGGAATTGGCATGTTTTCGTTTATTAAGTCCATTGGTGGTAGGAACATACACGTTTTTGATTTTAGAAAGGGCTTCTTGTTGTCGTGCCCATTGAGCTTGTTCAATCTCCATTAATTTAGTCATCTTTTCGGATTCGGTTAATTCAGCATTGTTTCTGACTTCAGCCATGAGTTTTTCATAATGTTCATCAGTTTCTTTCATTTTGGCCTTTTCTTCAGCTTCAGTTAATTCTTCGTTGTTGGAATTAGAGTTGTTAGAGCTAAAGCCAGTTCCTGTGCCAAGCTTAGGCTTACCACTTATGTATCTGGTGGAGTCAATGGTTCTGAATGAACTCACACCGTGTCTTGTTTGGGATAATCTTTCTGCAGGGAGTCTTTTGACAATAATTTTGGACGATCTTGGTATTACTGAAGTGTCTTCTTTAATTTCATCAAGTTTGCTTGTGTCTGAGTTATCTGGATCGTTGTAAAGCTTTAAGATAAAGTGTGAACCATCACCTAGAGAGTTTTGAAGAATGATTTCTCTTTTCAGTTCAAACACGGTTATACCAGTCCCTTGGAAGGATATGTACTGGTTCGATGTTTTCAACTCAGGGTTGTTTGAAAAGAATCTATAAAATATCACACTAGACATAAGAATAAGAGTGATTAGGGTTAAGTTGTGTGGTTTATCTGTAGACTTGTACTCCTACTTACATAGGTGTCGATGTTTATATGTGAAAGAGATTGAAAAAATCCAAACTGATGGGAAAAACACACTTCACCGCGAAAACGTGTGTGGGTTGGAAAACCGTCAACTACGATACTTAAGTTGAATGTAAAACGGCTATCAATCAGTTAAATAAAGAGCAAATGTTCCAAAATTAATAAATAAGGTAAAAGTTTATATGAAGTTTAATGATACCAATTTTCAGCTAATTTGGGACATTAAATCAGTGGTAATGAAACAATTAAATACTTTATATTCTCCACGTGATCACTACTATTATCACAATCCATTAACTTAACATAATACATTCTTTTAAAACACTCTGATCGTATATATATCAAAACCTAGTTCTTGTTGAAACAGACAACAGCCCATTTACCAGAAGAGGCCCACCATTCAGGTTGCAATTCAGGGTCTCTCTTTATGTTTCTGTACTCTTCAGTCAACTCCTTGTCTTGTTCATCAGATTTCAAACCAACCATGACATCGGCCTTACAAGTTCTCAAAGAAAGCATTGGGAACTTTTGCAAATCATAAACAAACTTTTCGGCTTCTTCCTTGATGGTGTCACCAGCTGGGATAGCTCTACCAACGGCAGTTTCCCAAGAAGTAGTTTTTGGCCACATACGGTCAGCACACAACTTTCTGTAGTTTAGATCACCCTTGAAAATGACCATCTTGGTTTCTTCAAAGCTTTTTAAGACTTGCTTTAAGACATCAAAAGTGTCTTTACCTTCGTGGCTGTCAACGTGGGATAAATGCCAGTAGTCGTGGTAATATGTCCAGAATTCGTTATCGTTCATTTCAATTTTACCGGAGTCCAAGAATGATTTCAATTTTTCACCAATGGCAGCAACAGATTCGTTGTCTTTACCCCATTTGATTAAAATATCATTCAATTTGTGGACATCCTTGATCATGACATCGGAAACCATGTATGGCAAGTCCTTAACATGCAACACAACCTTTTCACAAACCTTGAAGTCAATTAAGAAAAAGGCTAGTAAGATATCAGAGAAGACTTCAAATCCAGCATTGTCACAAACAATATCAACAGTCTTACCCTTGCTCTTCTTGATGTATTCCCAAGCAGCCAAAGTATCATCAACCAAAATCTTAGATACATTAGACATTCTACTTTCCTTACTTTGTAGATCTTGCAAATCAGTTAAGTCAAGGTTTGTCAATAATGAAAGATCAGTAGCATTACCCCATAAAGAGACTGAAATAAACTCTTTGAACAGAGTATATTTGATTTCCTCATCATCAATTTTTTCAGTGTCAATTTTGTTGTAGAAATCACATAAATCTAACACACCATTGAATGAGGATAAGAAAGTGTCGGTTTTTAATTTGTCGAATACATCTATAATCAAGCCGTATTTCAAAACAATGGCGTTGATTCTTCTGTATAAGTAAATTTCGGTGAATAGCCAATCACCATTAGACCAAGTCATTTCAGAACCAATAGGAGAAGATTCAGATGGAGTTAACCAATTGATGGATGGGTCTTCACCATTCTTGACAGAATCAATATAAGCGTTGAAAACTTTTAAGTTTGATTCTTTTTGTAGTTCTGCTTCGTTAAACTTTCTGACAATGGCACTGCTGGTTAGTTCAGCACCTAGTTGCTTGATTTCTTCAATAACTTGAGCATTGGTGTCTTCAGGCAAGTCTTTCAAGATGTTTTTGATGATGATCCCCCATCTGTGTGTGAAGGTGTATTCACCAAAGGTGTTTTTGTCGTTGTTTCTGTAAGGTCTTGGGATAGCCATATTTTTGATGTGATATTGTTATTCTGGTGTTATTCAAGTATTTTTTAATATAATAATATAGCTAATAATTCCCCCCCTTTATATACAAAGACTTTGACCAGCAATAGTTAATTTCCAGATGTGGGTTAACGTAGGGGGAAGTTTATTTACTCTTCAGAAAAATACGTGTGTGGAGAAAAATTAAGGCATATTAACGGATATAAAGGTAGTCCTTACAGCTAGTCGGCAATCTGTGATCCGGCATACGGTTATATAGCTGGTTATAATGGATCTGTTTGATTAGAAAGAAACTTTTAGAGCTGGTAGAGAATGGAGATATAAGACTTTAGTATGAGTAGTCGGGGTTGTTGTAGTAGTCAACTACAATAATAATAAAACTGTTTATGACTATAAAACTACAAGTGAGACAGAATATTTAATGGGTAGATAATTAAAATGATATAATAAAAAGAATACCAATAATTTAATTTTATAGCTATAATGGTGTAATATCTTTATCAATCTTTTACTAATCATAGTCATTTCTAATGAGTTAGATTATGATAGAATGAGTGTGAGGGTATGCGACAATATGAGTTATTATGAGTTGGTTTCTGTGATATTATAGGATCTATCAGTATTCTATGAAGGATGTCCCTATATATATGAACAATCCTTATCTATGGTTATCTCTAGGAGGGATTGTCTTGAATGTTTTGTGCATCTCAACCCTGATTATCGGAGATAATCTATCAGATTATATGTTCGGCATACCCAGGCTCAACCAGCCTTAAGTCCGATTGAGAGGGAAAAAATTTGCCACATCTGTCCAAAAATCCACCAGATTCATCATGATCGACTTTTCCCTGATAAACAACAAACATTTGAAAGGTCAAACCAAAGAAAATAATTTCCTTCTTATGCTATATATGAATATATCCAACTTTATTCTACAAAACACTAACGAGTCAACACACATGTGTAATATCCGAACATTATATCAGTACACGTGACCTCATCTGCACAGTTTCTTTTTTTTTTTTCTTTTTTTTTAAAATTCCCCGATTAGGAAATAATCAGTTTCTTTCCCACAAGACTCTCTCCAATTCCATCTCTAAGGAAAAAAAAAATCAGAAACTTTCAATTTGAAAACTTTTGATAATACACTCTTATCACTTCTGCAATCTGTTAATAATACAAAATAGACCAAAAACCATACATACTAAGATATATATACTCAACACTTAAGATGTCTGAAAATAACGAACAACAAGCTCCTGCTGGTGAAATCAACAAAGACTTTGCCAGCTTGAAGTTGTCTGAACCTACAATGAAGGCATTGAAGGAAATGGGATTCACCCACATGACTGATGTCCAAGCCAGAACCATACCTCCACTATTAGCTGGTAGAGATGTTTTAGGTGCTGCCAAGACCGGTTCTGGTAAGACTTTAGCCTTCTTAATCCCTGCCATTGAATTGTTATACAACTTGAAGTTCAAACCAAGAAACGGTACTGGTGTCATCATCGTCACTCCAACAAGAGAATTAGCCCTTCAAATCTTTGGTGTTGTTAGAGAATTAATGGGTAACCATCATTCTCAAACTTTTGGTTTGTGTATTGGTGGTAATAACAGAAGACAAGAACAAGAAAAATTATCCAAAGGTGTCAATATATTAGTTGCTACTCCAGGTAGATTGCTAGATCACTTACAAAACTCTAAGGACTTTGTTTTCAAGAACTTGAAATCTTTGGTTATTGATGAAGCCGATAGAATCTTAGAAATTGGGTTTGAAGATGAAATGAGACAAATTATTAAAATCTTACCAAACAGTAAAGAAAGACAATCCATGTTATTCTCTGCCACTCAAACTACAAAAGTTGAAGATTTGGCCAGAATCTCTTTGAAGCCAGGTCCATTGTTCATATCTGTTGATGAAAAGCATGAAACTTCAACTGCCAACGGTTTGGAACAAGGTTATGTTATATGTGAAAGTGACAAGAGATTCTTGCTACTCTTTACATTCTTAAAAAAGAATTTGAAGAAGAAGATCATTGTATTTTTGTCTTCTTGTAATTCTGTCAAGTATTACGCCGAACTATTGAACTATATCGATCTACCTGTTTTAGAACTTCATGGTAAACAAAAACAACAAAAGAGAACCAACACCTTCTTTGAATTCTGTAATGCCGATAGAGGTATTTTAGTTTGTACTGATGTTGCTGCCAGAGGTTTAGATATTCCTAATGTCGATTGGATTGTCCAATTCGATCCTCCTGATGATCCAAGAGATTACATCCATAGAGTCGGTAGAACTGCCAGAGGTACCAACGGTAAAGGTAAATCGCTAATGTTCTTGATTCCTCAAGAATTAGGATTCTTGAGATACTTGAAAAAGGCCAAGGTTCCATTGAATGAATACGAGTTCCCATCTTCAAAGATTGCCAACATCCAATCACAACTGGAGAAGCTAATCAAGAATAACTATCACTTGCATCAAACTGCCAAGGATGGGTACAGATCATACTTACAAGCATATGCCTCTCACGGGCTGAAATCAGTATACCAGGTTGACAAGTTGGATTTGGGTAAGGTTGCCAAGAGTTACGGCTTTGATGTTCCTCCAAGAGTTAACATTAGTATTGGTGCTGGTACTGAAGTTGGATCCTCCAAGAGTAATGATAAAAAGAGAAAGCACCAAGATAGTGGTAAGTTCAATGGTAATAAGAGAAGAAACTAGGCTTCATTGTTATATAAAGATGAATAAGTGTTCTATAATTGTTTTAAAATTGATATTAGTTTAAATTGTAATTTTTAATTAATCCACACGTGACTTGGACAGTCACGTGCCGTGTAAAAATTTTCTTGTGGCCGTTTTTTTCTTCGAAATTCAAATTTTCAAACGACTCTTACTCAAATCTTTTTTTGGTGGAAGAGAAAGTGTTGACATTATTGTCAGATTGAGGGAATTCAAACACCAAAAACACTTTGCACACAACAATCAATGTCTACTGTTATTACTGTAAGCAACGATAAGTTAATCAAGAACGAAAAGATCTTGAGAGCTTACAACTTGAAGGTCATCTTAGCCTCCAAGTTGATCTCTAAGTCTGAAGTTTCCACCGATGCTTCTTTCATAACTCCTGGTTTATTAAACTCCACCACTGGCTTTAGTTTATTCAATGCTAACTCTATTTTGAAATACGCCTTCAAGAGTTATGAAGTTTCTGAAAAGGTTAATGCTTTAGAAAATGCTTTAATTTCTGGTGAATCAGTTTCTGAAGATGAGCTATCCAGTCTTTTGGAAGTTAAAGGTGACAATGTCATCAAATCTGTTTCCAACTGGATCTTGATTGCCAATTTCTATGGTTTCCACAACAAATTACCAGCCAACATCACCGATAAGGAAGTTTTGGAATCCTTTGAAGAAGTTAAAAAGACTGTCAAGAACAAAAGAGTCATCACTGCCAAGAAGGATGGTACTGTTGCTTATGACAAAAACAATGTCATCATTCCAAACGACCCAAGTGTTGAGATCGTTCCAAAAGAAGGTGAAAGAAACGTTCTTATCACCTCTGCTTTGCCTTACGTCAACAACGTTCCTCATCTAGGTAACATTGTTGGTTCTGTATTGTCTGCTGATATCTACTCCAGATACTGTAAGAACAGAGGCTACAACACCTTATATGTTTGTGGTACTGATGAATACGGTACTGCCACCGAAACCAAGGCCATTGAAGAAAATTGTACTCCTCAAGAATTATGTGACAAGTATCATCAAGTTCATAAACAAGTTTACGAATGGTTCCAAATTGGCTTTGACAAGTTTGGTAGAACTACCACTGATAAACAAACTGAAATTGCTCAAGATATATTCTTGAAGTTAAATGAAAATGGATACTTGGAAGAACAAACCATGAAACAACTATACTGTCCGGAACACAAGGGTTACTTGGCTGATAGATACGTCGAAGGTGAATGTCCAAAATGTCATTACGAAGATGCCAGAGGTGATCAATGTGATAAGTGTGGTTCTTTGTTAGATCCATTTGAATTGATCAATCCAAGATGTAAATTAGACAACGCCACTCCAGAACCTAAATTCTCTGACCATGTTTTCTTGAGTTTGAACAAGTTAGAAGGCGAAATTAATGAATGGACTAAGGAAGCTTCTGAAAAGGGTGCTTGGTCCAAGAACTCCAAGACTATTACCAACTCTTGGTTGAAGGAAGGTTTAAACCCAAGATGTATAACCAGAGATTTGGTTTGGGGTACTCCAGTTCCATTAGAAAAGTTCAAAGATAAGGTTCTTTATGTTTGGTTTGATGCTCCTATTGGTTATGTCTCCATCACTGCCAACTATACTGACAACTGGGAGAAATGGTGGAAGAACCCAGAAAACGTTCAACTATATCAATTCATGGGTAAAGATAACGTTCCATTCCACACTGTTATTTTCCCAGGTTCTCAATTGGGTACTAAAGAAAACTGGACCAAGCTACATCACTTGAGTACTACTGAATACTTGCAATATGAAAACGGTAAGTTCTCCAAGTCTAGAGGTGTTGGTGTCTTTGGTAACAATGCCCAAGACATTGGTGTATCCCCATCTGTTTGGAGATACTACTTGGCCTCTATGAGACCTGAAACCAGTGATTCTCAATTTTCTTGGAGTGACTTCGTCACCAGAAACAACTCTGAATTGTTGGCCAACTTGGGTAACTTCGTCAATAGAATCATGAAGTTCGTTAACAGTAAGTACAACAGCGTCATTCCTGAGTTCTCCACTGCTGATTTGCCTAACTTTGCTGGATTGAAGCAAGATGTCGACAGACTATTGACTTCTTATGTCGATGAAATGGAACAAGCTCACTTGAAGAAGGGCTTAGAAATTGCCATGTTGATTTCTGCCAGAGGTAACCAGTTTTTACAAGAAAACAAACTTGACAACAACTTGTTCACCAACTCTCCTAAACATGCCGATGCTGTTGTTGGTGTTGGTTTGAACTTGATCTACACCTTGGCTTCTACCATCAGTCCATACATGCCTGAAACTAGTAGTATTATTTACGACATGTTGAATGTTCCTGCCTTGAAAATTGCCAAGGAATTCAACTTGAACTTGAAGCCTTCCCATAACATCAACGATGCCCAATACTTGTTCACCAGAATCGATGAAAAGAACATTGACTTGTGGAGAGAGAAGTTCGGTGGTAAGCAAGTCTTATAAGTTGATTATTAGATATATATAGCCAAATTGTTTTAATTTTGAAATATTGTTTGCGATAGTGTCGTGAATTTTGGGTTGCTGATTATCGGAGATAAGACCTCTAACGTAAATATTCCAGCGTTCTTTCCCGCATCGAAGGAAAAAGGTTTGAAATGATCGAGATTGAAAATTTAGGATTGCCACAACCATCTTTGAAAAACACAGTTCAAAAACATACAAAAAACATAGACCAAGATGAGTACTGAGATCATAAACAGCGTCAAACAATATCTAGGTGAGGATTTCCCAGTAAACCTGATTTCACAAGGTGCTGAGGCGCTTGTGTTTGAAACTAAACAACACCCGTTCAATCCAGAAATCACCGACAGCGAATACATCATCAAATACAGACCATTCAAGAATTATAGACACCCACAGATCGACAAGACATTGACCAAGAAAAGAACTGTAGCTGAATGCAGATGTCTTGTCAAACTTAACAGTATGGAAGGGATAAACGTTCCTCATTTGATAGCATCAGATCCGTACAATGGATACATCTGGCAAACCAAAATAGGTGAACAACTCTCCAACGGCACTTTCAGCTCCTTGAAGAACTTTTTGTGGCTGCACAACAACGATCAAGATGCCTATTTACCTGAAGTTGAAAAAGTTTTGGTCAAGGTTGGTGAACAAATCGGGATTTTGCATAACAATCAATACATACATGGAGATTTAACTTCTTCCAACATTGTCCTACAAAGAAACAGTGAGGGTGAATGGGAGGCTTATTTGATTGATTTTGGGTTGAGTGGATACTCCACCATGGTTGAGGATAAAGGTGTTGACTTATATGTTCTGGAAAGAGCAATCATGAGCACACATTCGTTGTATGCTGATAAGTACAACGAATGGATTATGAGGGGATACATGCAAAGCTTTGACAATGAGGATAGTTTGAAACAAGTTCTGAAGAGATTTGAAGAAGTTAGACAAAGAGGTAGAAAGAGAAGTATGTTGGGTTAAGTAATTAAACCATTATATACAGTTGTAAATGTAATCGTTGAGAAATTATAGTTCCAATGTTTTGAACTCGAAGTTGGCGGGCTTCACTATTTGACCTTTGAAAATACCCATAATTCCGTTTGATAGCAAGATCTCATCGCCATCAACTAATTGAGATTCATCTATTCTTTTTAGTTCAGTGACTATACCTTTGGTGACTAGTAAGTTCCTCATCACCCCACAAAGACAACCAGTTGACAGAGTTGGGGTGATATAAAACCATTTATCTTCAAGATGGAATTTCACATAACAATTCGTGATTGATCCTTCCATAAGCTCACCAGCCGTGTTGAAAAGTAAGATTTCTGCTGGACCAGATTGTCCCTCATGAAGCTTCGCCATTTGTTCTCTTGCTTTATTGTAATGTTCTCTATAGGTAGTCTTAAAGCTTGTGAAGCAACTTGGCGATATCTTCGTGTCGTAAAGGTATACTTTATAAGTAGGTAAATCATCCAAGAACCCAGAAAACAGATTCTCCACCACGTAGTTGGCCTCGTCTGATGTTTTGGACGTAATCGGGTATGCTTCACATCTGATATCACCTTGTTTATTCACCAACAATCTCAACTTGTAACATGTCTTTTTGAAGTAAAGTTTGGTCATTATTTCAGAAATGGTAATATCATCTTCGTCCTCATCTGCTACCTCTTCAAATATGATGTTCTCATCTTTACGTTCTTCCAGTGGAATTGCTCTTAGTAAAATATCCATCAGAAGCTTTGTTGTGATCATGTAATCCCCTAAGCCAAAGTATTCCATCGTGAACTCCAATCTCTTCAAATGCTCACCAAGTAAAAAGAATCTGTAGTAGTATATCTCGGTGAGTTCTTCCTCATTGGCCTTTGTTAGATCAATGAACTGGTCCTCCTTTTCAAGTGGCATGCCACTAGAGATAATATCTAGAATGTCTACATTCTCGTTGAACATCAACATATCGTCCATTTTGGCATTAGATTGTTTAGGATTCAAAAGTTTGTCAAACTTGGCTGTCCCTTTTGACAGATTTGGGTCGTATCTGATCGTTGAAAGGAGCTCAAACTCTTTATCTTTGAAGAACGATCTATCATTTATGCTTTTCACAAGCTGTTCCTTCTTGAACTCGTCAATTTTATGTTCACGCTCAACTGACATTTGCTTATGTTGTTTGGGTATCGTCCCCCAATTCTTTTCAAATCTTCCAAACTTTTCAAATTCGTTTCAAGGGCGGAGATTGATTGTCACTTTTCAAATTTTTCTGTGGAAAATCACGTGGCCTGCAGCGGATTATTTGCCAAAATCTACTTTTAACTAATACAAAATCAACATATCATAATTCTATCTAATGTTATTTCTAATTCGTTCATATATATATATATATCATCACTCAAAAGTTCTCAACACATTGGTATATGTTTATACTGGTCTCATGCAAGTTGTTAGCAGCAAGCATCATTCTGTGTGGGTGTAGCATCAAACTGTTGACATAGGATAAGTTCTTAGATGTCAAACTGCCAACCACTGAGTTCAGCGGAGTGACGTTCTTGAACATTCCAAGTGAATCTCCCGAAGTAGTCCATAACTCAATGTTCTTTGAAGTAGTCGCAATGATTGGGGCATGTTCATGAACTTGAGCTGATGTCAATGAAGACTTCCCATCGAACCCAGTGGCTGAAAATCCAAACACAGGCTCTTGATATCTGATATCCCAAAGCTCAACTGCACCGTCATTGTTTCCTGAGACCAACTCTCTGAAACCTCCTCTTTGCATCTTTAAGCTGTTGATGCTAGACTTGTTTCCTGCACCACTGCTTCCTGACTTCCACAATCTCATCATTGATTCTCTAGG
Source organism: Hanseniaspora thailandica (nom. inval.) (assembly GCA_030573475.1). Classification (NCBI taxonomy): domain Eukaryota; kingdom Fungi; phylum Ascomycota; class Saccharomycetes; order Saccharomycodales; family Saccharomycodaceae; genus Hanseniaspora; species Hanseniaspora thailandica (nom. inval.). The sequence goes on along the minus strand of JAJMDF010000202.1, from coordinate 226,590 downwards.
ATCAACTCTCTTGTCATACACTCTTATAGTCCCATCTGCAAACCCAGCAGCAAAGATGTTTCCAGCTAATTGATCTGAAGTTATAGAAGTGACCAAAGAAGAAGTCTTGGCTGGTATATCAACCTCCACACTCTCCGTCAATGCATCCCAACATCTAATAACTTTCACATCCCCACCTATTAAAAAAGTCCCTTTACTCTGTTGCCACTCGGAAATCAAACCAGTAGATCTAGGTGTCATCAACATATCAGTGAACCCTCTCCAACAAGCAACAAGCGTAGTCTCCTCGGTGTTGTGGAAGTCCTTGAAAACTCTCATCACACCATCGGAAGTACTTGTCACAAGCAATGGATCGTCATCTTCATTGATGAAATTCAAATCCGTGATTCTTGTTCCATATGAATTCCCATTGAAGAAACAACTGTTCCCAACTTCTCTATCCTTCCAATCGAAACATCTGATCGTATCCCTTTCATCACTCGTTACTAAGTAGTTCTCAAATTGTGTAAACTTGAACTTTCTAGGAACAGTCTTGTTGTCAATACTGGTGATCTGGTTGGACCAATCTCCATACAAAGAAAGTTCCTTCTCACTTTGGGTGGTCTTGATAATTCTATCGTTCCTCTCAGTCTTCCATTGTTTTCTTAAGTAATTCACACTGCCAGGTTCATCTAGTTCCTCCTTGTGCATTTGTGGACAAGTGAAATATTCCTTGGAGTAGTCGAAAAACTTTGACTTCAAGTAAGTGTCCAATCTGTTAGGTAATTCGGTCTTATCAAATCTTGGGGTCTTGGCTTGGGGAGCTACTTTGTATTGTTGGTTGATCAAGGAAAGCTTGGCCAATCTCTTAGAAAATGAGTTTTCATTGCTGTTGTTGCCAAAGTTGTCTAATTCATTATCATCATTGGTCACCAAAGTTTTAATGGCATCAAAGAATTTGGAAACCAAAGAATATGACTTGACATCAGCCTCATCTTTCTTGTCTTGTCCATTTTTAATGGTATCATTGACCTTAGAATAGTTGTCTGGACTGAAAACAGATGATAACAATGTCTTGCTTTCAGGTTTGAATAACTTCCCATCTTCAAGATTCCCATTCTTGTTGTTAAATCTGCTAACTCTACCTACATTACCATTCTTCAAAATAACTTGCTTTTCCAACTTCAAAACCATGGCACCTAATTCAGGATGATCATTCAGTTCAAACAAAACATGTCCAATGACCAAATCAACCAATGATCTGATCTCTTCATGTGGATCTTCAGACAAAATCAACAATGACTTCCAAACAGTGTTGAAAATGGAATTATGACCAATGGACTTGGCCTTTCCACTTTGACTTCCTGGTGTATCATTTTGTACTAACTCCTCAGTCAAGTCGACAAATGCTATGACTATGAAAAAACTCATGTATGTGTTCACAAACTTTGACAATAACACAACCAACTCCTTTCTAACAACTGATGATCCATCGTTCAACACACTCAATGCTGCAACTATCAATCTTACTTCTTCTTGCTTTGTATCCTTGACATCGTTATTCTGTATAATCTGGATGTTGGATTGTATGATCTGCAGCTGATGTTGCAACTGGTGTTGGTTGGTGATTATTGATGATTGGTTTTGAATGGATGCACCCATAGGATTATTCTGCAAGCCAAACAACTGTTGTTGGATGTTGTTGTATTGCATTTGTAAATCCTGATACATCTTATAAGCACTCTCTTGTTCATTGACATCTGAAATGAACTCAGTCATGGCAACCAAAGTGGCGGTTCTGACTTCAGGCACAGGATCCTTCAAAGTCTTGGATAAAGTTGTCAAAACTCCATAGTTAGGTTCATTCTTATTAGCTAAGATGACATACTTGTACAATGGTGTGTTTTTATACAAGAAACTTAGTAACAACAATGACCATTGCCTTAACAAGGCAGTTTCGGAGTTTTCAGCATAGTAATCTAATTGAGAGATGAAATCTAAATTGAAACAATACTTCTGCCCAGCCTCAAATCCATTGATGAAACAGGCTAAGACAAACACAGCCATGGCCTTTTGATTGTCTGTAATACCAGAAGTATCTGTCTTGATAGGAGATGCATCTTGCAAAACATTGTGGTTAACCATCTTGTATTGGCCAAACTTCTTGTTATTGTGAAGACTAGCTGAACTTCCATTGATGATCTGTCTAGTAGGTGTAGTGAAGTCTGGTCTGACTATTTGCATGAAGTACATGTATCCATCTTCCTTGATCAATTCCGTTTGTGTATTTTTGGAATCAATGGCCATGATTCTTGCCCAAATAAAGACCAAAATAGGCTTCATCTCAGCTGAAGGACCTTGTAACAATTTCATCACATATGGGAAAATACCAATTGATAAAGATAAATATACTGCCCATGGTCCTAGATCTAAAAACTTGGCTAACAAAACTAATGCCTTGGATCTGTGGAGTTGGGAAAGTAATACTTGCAATACTATAGGCAATTGTTCAGGTGGAGTTTTCTTGCTTGATCCATATTTCAACCATAATTCAAAGGCAGTCAAATTCTGAACAAAGAAATCAGAATATTGCTGTTGAGTATTGTCACTAACCTCACTTGTATTTCTTGGTTGATTCAAAGTTGTTGGCAACGCTTGGGCTCCTCTTTGACTGGCCAATGACATGGTACTCAATGAATTCAATCCTGATTTGTGCTTCAACAATAAGTCATCTTGTTGTTGTTTTGGGTTCAAAAGCATTTGTTGAGAAACAGCAGCAGTTGGGTTCAACATACTGTCGATGAGCTTGGACAAGACTTGGTCAATGGCCAAATCCCAGGATTTCCACATTGGATGGTTGATAATAGAATCAGGCAATGATGGATGGGATACTGGGTGACAGTTGTAAATAGGCATTAATTTCTTGGCTAGCAAGAAGTTTCTGAATAATGCAGCTGTGATCAAATCATGTCTGAACAATTGATTGAAAAGATCTCTTGGCAAGGTAGTCCATGCAATGGTATCAGTGATGGCAGTGAATATCCAATTCAACTCACCCAATGGTGTCCTTCTATCTGTTGACTTACCTGGAATAACAATATCTGGCATTTTGGAGAAGTTATTCTTGGTTGGGTTGTGATGATCTCTGATATTGCTTTCTTTACTATTCTTGAACAATATGGAGTACTTGGTATCCTTCAATGGTGATTGCATCAAATAAATCTTGATACTTATTTCTATAGGTGTTGTCAAGCAACAGGTGAACAAATCAGCAGGCAACTCATCGTTCATGGGCAAGAACTCATCAGCTCTACATGCTGCTAGTTGGTAACAGTTGCTGTATTGCTCCAAAGTTGACGGAGCTGCAGGGTCATGTTTCCCTTGAAGATCATCTTGTCTTCTCTTTTCAACAAATGAGTTGAAGTTCTTGATAATCAATTCCGCTTGATTACAATCCCACACATAAATGCATGGAGCTCCAAGCCAGTTTTGTAAATCGTATAAGGAAACTGGTATGTATTGAGTATAACCTCTATTAAAGATCCAGATCTCTCCAGAGGTAGTTGGCTTGGGCACACCGTGTCCGTTGTAGTGAAACAAAACTCTTTCGTTTTTACAACTCTTTCTTAATGAATTACAAAATCTTTTTAAATCTTCCACACATGGGTCAAGTGATAGTTTATACTTGGTTCTTGGCGAAAGTAATTCATATCTTCCTTGAAGTGATTTACCTATGGCTTCAATAGCCTTCTTTGAATCTTGATAATCTAGATAATCTATAGAACTCTCAACTCTGGCACATGGTTGAGTCTTAACAACATCAGGTGGATCTACACCTAAATGAAGACATAGAACCAGTGCAGCAGCAACAGTTTTTATTCTTTCTTTGCCTATTTTCCAGTCTGGAATTGGTTGGTATAATCTATCTTTGTCCATAAGGATTGTTTGTTCATCCACTGGGTTTCCGTTTGTTTGATGTCTTTTATCGTCAAAGTAGAAAAGAAAATCACTTTCAAAGGCTGCTAGTTTAGAATATTCTTCATCAAAGCCGTGCCTTGTTTCTTGATTAAGGGGCTTGAGAAGCATTGAGTTGTATAGCACATCTGAAGGGAAGTTAGATTCATCAAAGTCAAATAAGTGATTGGCTGGGTTAAGAGGAGGACTCTTTTCTGGATTATTCTTAAGAATATCATTGTTTACAACAGGTTTATCTATGTTTTCATCATCATGTTTTGAATGTTGATTCTGTTTGTTTTGTTTGGGTTGCTTGTTTGTATTAGCCGCTAGAGATGCCTGTACATTGGCGTTATTTCTCAAACCACTTGGCTTTAGTGACTCTTTAAACAAGGTCTCCAAGTTGGTCATCTTATGATATAATTGTGACTGTTTTGGTGTGTGTTTTATGGTGTTTTTACCTCTCAAAGATAACACACACAAAGCTGAAAGCAGTTACACCGAGAAAAACAGAGTTTCGCTGGGGGGGGGAAATATCCCAAACAAGTTTAAATGCAACCATACGCTTAAGTCCGACAGCAAAAATAATATCAAACTGTTAAAAATGAGTATGTAAATGTGACAGTATGTGTAATTGTTGGGTGTTTATAATGTTACAAAGGTTTAAATATCTTATAACAAATATATCTTTCGACAAATAAATAATCATCCTCTCTGGCTTTCTTTAGAAAAGATTCAATTGTGTACTTTTCAAACAGTGATTATCGGATATTAGCTATCACTAACAATATCCATAGTCTATTGGAGGCAAACTTCTTTTGAATTTTAAGTTTAGAGAATATAAAAATAAAGTATAGTCTAGCTTTTGTGACTGGTTACTGAATAAACTGTTATTCTTTACAGAGTTTTAGTAGCCATATAATTAAACTTCTGGATTGTAGTCACGTGTACTACTGACAATTAATCATATTAAACCATTATTACCATCTTCGAATCAACACAAATTATCCTACTAAACCACAACTATTATTAATGATAACACTATTACACTCTATATACACCACTTATACTCATTAATTCATCGTCATTTCAATACAGAATCTGATGCTTGAATAGGCCTGAAAGTTGATCGTCGGAGATAACCTGTGTATAACTCATTTCCCCCTTATAGCGTTTCTTTTCTTTTTTTGAAAACTCTCACTCTATATGGAAAGTTCATACAACTGAGGAACAATCAACTCGATTTGAGGAACCATTACCACCCCAGAAATCATAACTATCTCGTCATGTCACTGACTACTAATAACTCATTGGTGCTTCTGAAAAGAACTTTTAGCTTAAAAGAACAAACTCCTTTAGTCTTAGTTCTAGATTCCCTTATTCAAACAGCCTCATCATCGATATTGGCTGAATTCAAACATAACAATTCATCTCTTAATGTCATCTACATTGGCTTTGAAAACTCTATAAACAAACCACACTATGCTGATCATATTGTCAAACCATATCAGTTTTTAATCACTCAAAACAATAAGTCATCTTTTGACACTAAATATGCCAATTTATTGAATGAAATCGAAACTAAGATTAATAAGACTAAACAAAATTTGCTTATCATAGACAACGCATTATACATTGACAGCGACGATTTATTACTTTTGATTAACATGATAAGCTACAGAGAAGGTGAACTGATACCAAACAGAACTATTTTGACTGTTTACCACAAGGATAATGTCGACTTTGAACAATTCCAAAGCATGAACACATCCTCCCAAATGTCAACTTTATACCCAAGTGCAGTTCAAATATTGAAAACTGAAGCGAATGTTATTTTAGATCTAAATCCTATTATCAAAGACAACAAATATGTATACGATGAAGAAGAACTTGACAATAATTTGAATCAATTCCATATTCCTAGAGGATTCAACAATATTAAGAGATATCACCTCGACTTCACCAACAAGAGAAAGTCTGGTAGAATCAGCACTTTCAAATTCATAATAAATTCTACAACCCACGAATACATTGACGATACTAAACTACTTAAGGTGGACAATCCATTCGGCAATAATGACATCTCTGAGTTTGAGGGCATGACCACGTTTAATTTACAAATGACCGATAAACAAAGAAAGGCTAAAGAAAGTGTAGAGCTTCCATTCATGGAGGCCCAACAATTCAATTCTGGTGGTGCCATCGTTTATGAATTTGAAAAAGACGACGACTATGACGAAGAAGATCCGTTCGAAGATCCATTCTAATGTAGTTTTGATGATAAACGTATATAAAAAGACTTTTTACATTCCTATTTTTGATTTCAGAGCTTTGATTATTCTCACCAGTGGTCTTTCAACCACCAGCTTCTTGGAATCCTCAAAGGTGACTACTCTCTTGGTCAACAGATTGAAGATCAATCCAAAGGTGAAGGCCATGAGGGTGGAGGTGATGGTGATGACGTTGTATGGCATAGAGAAATCGGGTGTGGCTAAAGTTAACAACAATGTTGATGTTCTCATGATATAGTTGTGTTCTTTTAGGCCACCTGAAACAAACTCATCGTTTAAAGACTTGCTTTCATACTCTTCATCAATTATTACTATAACAGCAGCTTCAACTTCAAATCCGTGGTTGGAATCTGGTGGGTATTCTTCATAGTTCAACAGTGGCTTTTCAAAATCAAAGCTCATCATGACTACTGAGTTCTTAGGGATTCTTAAAGTATGTTGCATATGCAAAGGAGCCTTTCGTAGAATTGATGGTGTGATATCTGTTTTGATTATTAAATCTTCTGCTGAACCAGTGTAAGCAGCAACATCTTTATTCTTATACTCTTTAACATTCATCTTTAATGAAGAAACGTATAGTCTGATATACCAAGGCAAAGTTTCAAAGTATCTGATAACAATATCTTTTTCTAAAGACGGGTTTGTGAATGCAATTCTCATCACACCCTTGTCTTGAGAATCACCAGTCAATGATCTGGTGACGTAAATAGGTGGATACTCATCCTTTTCTAAAGTGACTTTAGTGTTATCAACTGTTCCTATGTAAATATCATAATTCACCTTTTCATTTTCTTTCAATTCATAAACATGTGTTTTAGTACCCAGCAGTCCCAGCTTTTCAATTTCCTCACTTTCAGTGACTTCTTGTGGTATGATCTTGATACCAGTTGACCAGTATTCATCATCCATACCTGAAATAGAAACCAACGAAACAGCATCTTGGTTCATTCTGTTATTATCGTTGATATAAGTTCCAAATATGTCAGATAAGAAGAAGTTATACTCTTTCTTGCTCAACATTGGAAAACATTCCCATTCAGTCAACTTCTTACTTGGATCACATTGTAGTTCCTCAGCTGGAACTGGCTTAGGTGTAGGTCTTTTATTTCTAGCTATGGATTGTGGAATGTTTACCACAAAGTTAATGTCTATATCTGTGTCGTAATAGCATTCTAGCTCATCAACACATTTAGTATTAATATCTATGCTCATAGAGTTCCAATATGAATCAAACAATCTATTACCATTGATCAATGAACTCAATCCAGTTTTCCCATTGGTAGGCAAGATTCTTAAAAATGGAGACAAGTTTTCAGTACAAACAGCCTCATTAGCCAAAGAACCTCTCAAAAAGAACAATTCATGCTCTTCATTGGTGATCGGCATTTGATCTAATAAATCAACATCATAATAAGATTGAATATCATTAATGAATGTGATTTTTTCTGAGTTTATAAAATTGACTGAACTACAGAACATCCCACTCAACTCGCTCATCAACACGTTCCAAGTATTCAAAGCTTCAAGTTTATCTTTTGATTCCATCATCGCCCAAATCTCTACACCGGACCCACCTGAACTCCAACCGTTGTTTGGCAACTTTCCCCATTTTTGAGAATCCCAATGTCCTTTTGTGAATTTTATATACAAGTTTTTGACATCATGTTTGGACAACAAAGGTTCTATAGTTTTGGAAAATCCATTATACTTTTTAAAATCAAACATAGAGTCTTTAGTTGGGATGATGTTGTCTGATTTGAGTTTGAAATTAAAGCTGGATAACATGTAATCTTTGGGTAAGATTTTAATATCCAAAGACTCCTTAAACTCAGCTGTTGAAAGCTTGGCAGTGATGAATGTGACTACCAATGCTTGGAGAATAGTCCACTTTAGAATCATGCCAAGAAGCGTCATATTTGTTAAAGGTTTTGGTATGTTTTGTATTTTTTGTGGAGTTTGTTTGGAATTTTCGCCACTTTAAATTGAATTTAGAGCAAAAAAACAGGGAAATGCGTTGTGCACGTGTTTTTTTTTACTATTTTTTGGCTTGTGTCCCAAAAGAGAAACAATCAAATAAGTTACCCTGATGTCGGATATAAGAAAGACTTTACCACGCTACCAAATTTTTTTAAAAAAAATTTTACAATTTCAGCCGTGACAACGTAAATTACCCATTTACCTTCTTGCTATTAGTGTTGAGAGATCACTTTTTTAACTGATTCAACAAGAAGTTCAAGATTGTATTAGGAAAATAGAAATCAAAGACAGCACCGATCATTATAACTTCCTTTTTTTTTTTGGCATCTTCATTTAACACATTGCTGAACTCATGCGGCGTATTCATCAACAACTTTTAATTAAAACTTAAAAAAGAAATATAGAATTTGAAATTAATACGTCATGAAAGTTTTTATACATTCTTCATCAATGTGGAGGGCAGAATTGCCAACGAAATGAAAGAGTTCAGAATTTAGGGACTCAGAGTGTAAACAGAAGTACATTTTGTTTGCTTAATTAACATGGAGGTAATCCCAATAACATTAAATCTTGAAATTACTGGGTGGATATCACCTGAGATTAGTGAATTGTATGATTCCAAATTACGAAAGCTTAACTATTCACTCAAACATTTTGATGTTTTCCCTCATTTTTTTTTCTTAAAAAGGATCAAAAGTGAGCGACAACAAGAATGATCAAAAAGTTACTAACATTATATGATTTTTTTGTTTTAGATGGACTGATGAACAGTCAGGTCTTTCGAAATGTTACTAATCTTAGCTCACAAGAGTTCTTATTGTATCCACAATTTGTCGTAACTATTTGCCTTTAGTGATATTCTGATTAGAGTTCATTAGCTACTGTGACCTTTTTAAAAAAATGTGGGTTTATTTTTTTTTTTTTGGTAAAACAAGTCTGGACATTTGAGTAAGGATCGTCTATAATCAAGATTTTTAAGCTACAACGATGAAAATTTTGTTCTGAAACAAAATATTCCCGGGTTTATTTCAACTCCTGATTTTGTTTGAGATTATTTTGGTCACACGCTGTGGATCCTAAATCGCGGAGCCCCCCCAAAAAAAATAATGTGCAAAGAAATTCTAAAGGATCCTGGAATTTATTTTTTTATGCAGAAAAAAATGATAAACTAAATTTTTACAGCCACATTTTTTGGGAGAAAAAAAACCTGTAGGGATTATTACTAAGTCCATAAAACTGCGTCGAAAAAGACATAAAAAAAAAGGGCACATACCATATGAGACTCTTAAGCGTTATTATCTTAATGAAAAATAGTTTTTCCGGAAGTCATGTAAAAGCAAATTATACGGAATGTATCAAGTCTGTGGAGTGATTTCTCTTAATGGACATGTTTTAGCTTTGTGCTTGAAATCATATACATTCAGAACTTTATTAAACACAGTTGGACCCACTAATTCAAACTATTCATGTATCTTTCCTATAATCATTTTTTTGAAGTGATTTTCACTATAATTTGGAAAAAAACACGGAGCACGTTATTTGGAAACAATTAAATCAACATTTTCATGGATTAGATATGCTTTGCTGATTAAATTTCTTATTTTTACTAAGAAGTTTTTCCGACTTACCATCCTTCAAGAATGTTTAGACTTTCTCAAGCGAGAAAAAAAAAATTGTGACTGAGGATTTTTTTTTTTTTTAAAGAGGGCTGCAGCTTGATTTTTTTTGGACAAAAAAAAACACACAGAACACAAAAGAAAGAGAGAAAAAAAATTATGGACACGATGAATTATGCATGTTAGTTTCTCTTTTGTTGAATTTTAAGCACCGCAAAATTGGTAATGAAGTGAAAAAAAAACGTTAAAGAAAATGATTAATAAGTATGTTCGTAGCTGACGCCAGTTTTATTTATAGATTTCAAAGAAGTGAGGAAAAAACATGGTGCTTTTTTTTTTTTTTTTTTGGTTGTTGAGAATTTAATCATCGATTTCAATCTATATAAGTTGCATGTTGGAATTCTTAAATTATATGTTGGGGTGTAACATTTTCAATTTGTCGAATTTTAAAAATTGGATGGACGATTACAAAGCACGCTTGGATTTGGTATTCTTCTCTTATCATCAGAGTTGATACGCTTTATATGTTTTTATTAGAAAAAAAAAAACAAAATCACAGTTGTGTGGGGTGTTTCTTTCTTAAGTGAATGAAGATATGCTATAACTGTTTTTTCTTTTATAATTATTTAAATAATAAAGATAATTATAAGTAAATCACCGACCAAGAATAATATTTAACCAAACTTTACAACCTGCTAACACACATGATTAACCTCTTTTATTAAACCTAAAAAATAATAAAAAAAAAATATGACTTTCAATCAATACCACAATTCGTTCAACCATAATATCAATCCTTATAAACCTAATAACTACATCACTCATCATAACGTTCCACGAAGTATAAGCAATGTGTTCAACAACAACAACCGAACATTACCTTTACCTGTGAAAAGCTCACCTTACACATACGAAAAGGAATATGCCATCCTAGCACTCAATTCCAAAAAAGTGTACAATGCCAAGCATATTACTAAAGTGCTGAATACCATGAATTACGATAACTCCAAGAATAAGACATTAAGAAGCAAAAGCACATCGCTTGAAGATGTTAACAAAAACACCCTTTTCAATTTCAAAAAAAAAGAACTTCCAAACGAAGAGCTTTCAAAAAGAAGTGAGTCAAATCTTAAAAACATTCACAACAACACCTGTGTTGTTTGTGAAAAGGTTTGTCAATCACCTTCAGCTTTGAAAATTCATATGGCAATTCATAGCGATGGAAAACCATTCAAGTGTTTTTTTTGCGATAAGTTCATAAGCAAGTTTGCAAGTAATAGAAACAGACATATGAAACAAGTCCATCAATGGGACAACGGAAGAAAAAAGTAAGATTCTGTTATCAAACAACGTTTAAAGAGAGAGAGAGAGATTTAATTCGAAAAGTAAGCTGAGTGAAGCTTTGAAATGACTTTTCTTTGCAGGTACAATCATAATTTTGTATAACTTCAATTCATTTAAGACCCTCTTTATTAGTACGTAGTAAAGAAATAGGGCTCGTTTTATTTAATTTTTTTTTTTTTAATTGATTTCAACTTTTTACTTTGATTGTTGAGACAAAAGAGTGGCAAGTTTAGACATTCTCGTGGATGTGTCTAGATGGTATAATCGACAAACTATATTATCTAACAGATCATTGTAAACTATTCAAAACACACACACATGATAATAAGGTTCTATGCCGTAGTCAAGTACAATAGAATTTAGGTAAAAATCAACACTATTTTATTGTTTTTTTCTCATGCAGTGTGGACTTATCTATGTCTCGAGTGGATGTTCTACCAAAATTTAAAAAAAATAGGACCCACGTGGGTGAATTTTATGCAATAATGGAGTCTTTTTATGTTTCATATTTAAGCACCCTTTTTATGCAGTTTGACTTTTTTCATTGTATCGGAACTGGTGCATGAATTCGGTTGTTTACAAAAAATGCTGAGAAACTTATCTAATGATAATTGAAGATACGACTGATGGGAACTGCGTACAAGGGTTTAATACATTTTAAAAATAATGAATATACAAGAGATTATAACTGTTATGGCTGAGTTTAAACAACCCTCGAGTCATCAACTTTGTAAAATCAAGCCTCTTTTTTTTAAAGGGAGGCACAAAATGATCAACAGCGTATAAAAAGAAATATAAGTGCCGATGGAAAAGGGTGCCGCTACCAATTTGAGAGGCGAGATTTTTAAACGAAGCCAAAAAAATCCTTTCCTCCGAAGAAATTGAAAACAATAATCGCCGGACAAAAGGGCTTTTAATGTGTGCACAAAATAATAACATTGGAGAGAAGGAAAATCATTATCGCATTGATTCAAGAATAAGGGGAGTGTTTAGCATTTGAAGTATTTAAGGAAAGGATGTCGATCACTGTTATCATCTGAAGATAGACTCAACGATAATCATCAAATTTTTAAAAAAAACGTAATCCTTTTCTTCAGCTTATCAATCACCAAAAAAAGGTACATTATGACATGATCATCTATCATCATCGTATAATAATTGTTTATGAACACAGACGATAAGATTTCAAAGCCTAACTTAAAACGAACTAACAAGTATAATAATCTACTCACGCTTTCTAATAACAAAATGAATTTCTTCGATAACAACCATCCATTCACCAATCCAAATACATCTGGCACGCTGAAGACATCTAACTCTTCAACTGCTGTGAATAACATCGATATTAATAATAACAGTGGCCAGCTATTTAATAACTTAACTCAAGATAAGAGTTATCCAAACATTGCTGCCATGCAAAACGATTATTTGCCTAATCCTATGAATAACAACATCCAGCGTATAGATTCAAAATCTAAGTTTAGTAACTTACTCTACCCAGCAGACATGTTCACCAAGAATAACGACCAAAATGGCGTATTTGGTTTTAACAATAGTGCGGAAAACTCTAAAGTTAATAAACCACCATTTTATATGAACAACTCTTTGAATGGTACTGACATGGACTTCCCTAAAACTAGCAATAGTACTACTAAGTTGTTCCAACAACTCCAGAAGTCTCAAATGTTTCCTAACAGCAATGCCAATTTGTTTAAAATGGACAGCCAAACTAATTTGTTTGGTAATTTTCAACCAAACAGCTCTATGATTTCAATTCCTAAAAACTTTAGCAATACCAATTTGTCTCAACAACTGTCGAGAGACAACCTTATTGTTAAACAACCTTCTTTTATTCAACCCAAATTTGAGTCCAATGACTTTTTCAAAACAGCCATAAACCCATCAACAATCAAGGCTCCACACACCTTCACTCAACCTGATCTCTTGACCAATAATTTGAGACAAGACAATCCTCTGCAAGAACCAGACAACCAACAAAAAGTTAAAAAGCCTAAGAAAATATACAAGCCTAAGAAGAAGACTTGTACTGTATGTTCAAAGATCTTGTCAAGTAAGTTTGCTCTAGAAAATCATATGAGAACACATACCAATGAGAAGCCTTTCCATTGTTATTACAAGAATTGTTCAAAATGTTTCAGCACAGCGTTTAATAGAGATAGACATGTCAAGATCCATGAAAAGGCAATTCGTGATCTGTTAGGAATTTCCATTGAGGAGTACAAGCAGATCAAGAGTAAGTTCCAAGACATTCCAAAGTGAGTGAAGTTATATATATATTCTATAAGTTTAATAAATTTTTTAATGTATTATGATTATCAATAGTATAGTAATGGCCATTTCAAGATTTAAATAAGTATATTACTGATCAATTGAAATAATATATAGTCCTGATCACACGTTTTATAGTTATATTGACATGATTGACCTTGATTGTGATTGTTCAGAGTTGATTAAATCTTTGAGTAAATTGATCACGTGTTACGGTATCTAAACACCGTGTAGCGTTTTACATCTCAACCCGTTCTTTTTTTTTGTTCGAAAAGCGGAAAATCCCACCACGATGGATAAACACTCCACAAAAAAAAAAGCAGGATCTAAACCATAAACCATAGCAACAAAAAGCTTTTCCAGACATGAGCATCTTGCCTGATTTTGCATCAAGTGGGTTGGCTACTGAAGCTTCTAAGTCAAGGCCTTCAGAAGATACCAATGAAGTAGGTGAAAAGAGACAAAAAGTTGAACAAAAGCCAACTTTTTCTACATACATCAAAGACAAACTCATAAACACAACAAAGTTTCAACATGAAAGAGATACAGTCAAATTGAATAAGTACACCAACATGACTCTTCTTGAACAGATATATTTTCCTGAACTTCTCAAGAATGAAATTTCCAAAAAGGACAAGTTTTTTATACAGCTGATATACAACATCCAAACCTCGACTGTTTCTCCTAAACAACGTAAGAAGAGCCAGAAGAAGATTATTAGTATAATCAAGGAGAATACGGAACTTATAGCACCTTTCATTGACAAGAGTATGGGGATAATAATTGAATCCGATTTCAACAATTCCCGTTTCCATCTGTTCAAGACTTTAGCCAATATTGTTGATGTGATTGACCTTAATATGTTGATTGAAACACAAGGTAATGTGATCGAAAAAGTATGGCTACTATTAGTGTTTTTAATCATGAGCGAAAGTGGGGATAGTGAAGATGTGGAAAATAAAAAGAGTGAGGATATGAGGAGTGTATTGGAGGATGAGAGTAAACATCTTATGAAGAAACTTTATAAAAAAATAGGGTTTAATAACATGGTGAAAGTGTTCAAACAGTACTTGCCAGATGAAACCATGGCTGATTCTATAGCGATGTGTATATCTCTATGTGACACCAATGATCCTTTAGTACTAAATTTCATCAAGATGGCGATGGAGAATGAAAAGTTTGCCAATGTAAGATTCATTGGGTGTAAGTCTATTTTCTACCTGTTTGCCTCTATGAATACACAATTTGATGTTGATGTGACTTTCTTCTTGTCTTTATTGGCAAAAATGTTGATGGATCCAGAGTTAAAAAATAAGTCAGTTGCTATACTGACTACAAATATAATTATTTCAAAGGATAATAAGAAAATATTTGATGTTTATGAACAAACTGTGTTGACTAATATAACCCACCAAGTCCAGCATGCAAAAGGTAGACTTAGAGAATTCCATTTGAGAGCAATGAGCTCATTGTTGCCGATGATGGATGCAGATAACTTGAAAATATACGGAATTATTATCTTGAAGTTCTGCATGAATGCATTGGGTGCAGTCTATGATGACAAGACCAAACAATATAAAAAAAGGAATGATAAAGAACAAGGGTTAAAGAATCAGAATCAGGACTTTAAGATCACTGTCCTTTTGGTTATACAAAACCTGTATAAGCTAGAAGATAGTGACGACGAAACTTTCTTCTTCAACAGCGAAATGAAGATATTCTTGATGAAAATCTTTTTTGAAAACTTCTGGAC
The DNA here is from genome assembly GCA_030573475.1 of Hanseniaspora thailandica (nom. inval.). Lineage (NCBI taxonomy): Eukaryota > Fungi > Ascomycota > Saccharomycetes > Saccharomycodales > Saccharomycodaceae > Hanseniaspora > Hanseniaspora thailandica (nom. inval.). Next base: position 211,387 of record JAJMDF010000202.1, on the reverse strand, counting down.
CAGACAAACAGCCTTATCTTCACCAAAATTGATCAGTATAGTTCAACACACCACCAATGCTGTGTTTTCAAAAGTCAAGAGTGAACTTATTTTTGACAACTTCACTGAGTGTCTCAAGGATAATCTTGAAGTCTTACGTGAAATGGTTGCATGGGGTATAGTAAACTTACTCAACTCTACTGAGATCACTACACTTGTTATTAAAGAAGAAACTGAAAGACGTCTAATTGATGCATTGTTACTAAGTTTCCAAGACCAAAAGGCAGACAACCCATGTTATGTTCGCTGTTTTGACGTTTTGGCCACAAAGCTGGGTCCAAACTTCAAGCCATACTTACTACCAATCATAAGTGTCTGTTTACAACTGATGAGCCACAAGAGCTCTTCAATGAGAAAGAATGCAGCCAATTTATCTTCCCGTTTGGTTAAAGTTTGCAAAACTCTGGATGAGAATCAATTGATATACAAACTTGGTGTTGTCTTTTATGAAAACTTAGGTGAACCTGTTGGTGAAGTGCTCCAATACGTCATCAAGTGTATCCACGAAGTTTTGCTATCCATTGAAGACATCAAAAAGCTTGAACCTCCAGTAACCCAACTACTCCCTGCCTTAACTCCAATTTTAAGAAATCCAAACTATGGAGTGTCTTACAACTTACTTAACATAATCACCTTCATTTCTGAAAACTGCTCCGACATGATTCCTCCAAGGGAATGGAACAGAATCTGTAATGAACTGCTAGAAATATTCAAAACTCCAATCAAAGATTTACGTATCAAGGCCAACGACACATTCGGTGTAATAGCAGCGGGTGTAGGTCCTCAGGATATCATTGGCACCTTGTTGAACAATCTTAAAATGTCAGAGAGACAAATAAGATTATGTTCGTCCATTGCGCTAGCCATTGTTGCGAAGTCTTGTGGGACATACACCGTCCTGCCAGTTTTGTTGAAAGAATACGCCACTCCAGACACGAACATCAAGAATGGTATACTGAAGGCCATAGCGTTCATGTTTGAATATGTTGGTGTTGAATCACGGGATTATGTCACTTTAAGCATTCCAATGATCCAACATGCTCTGACGGATAGAAATGTGGTGTTGAGACAAACGGGTGCTACAGTTGTGAGATCACTCTCAGTGGCTTGTAAGAATGGTGGGAGTGAGGATGTTTTTGTTCATGTTCTCAGTTTACTCATTCCAAATATCTTTGAGACTTCTCCACATGCGATAGAAAAGGTTAGACAGGCTATAGAAGGACTAAGGGTTGTGATTGGAACTGAGATTTTGATGCAGTATATGTGGACTGGGTTGACGCATCCTTCAAGTGCAGTCAGAAGTGCTTACTATGCTGTGTTTAATGAAATTGAGAGAGAGGAAAGAGAGAGATTGGTTCCGTTGTATCCATTGAATGACATTCCAGAATTAAAAAATGTTTTATAGTAGAGATATTTATATAGTTTTAGTTTATTCAGAGTTTTCTGATGTTTCTTCATCTTCAGAAGTTTCTTCTTCATCATCATCTTCATCATCCTCACTGTCTGTTTCTTCTTGGTAAACAATCTTTCGCACGATCTTCTTCTTTGGTGCCTTGTAAACGTTATCCTCAGCAAAGAAATCCTCCATAGTCTTCAATTTATAGTCCTTTCTGTTTTTGACAGAAACAAACTCGTCAGTTCCAGTCAATCTAGTATTCTTATTTTCTCTTCTTGGTGTGAATGAAGCATCACTATTTAGACTATGCTTTTGGTAGTCAGCTGACGATATGCTTACACTCTTTTGTTCAAAGTCATGGACCTTGACTTCATTTTCTCTCTTCTTGCTCATATCTTGAACATTTGAAAAATCTATGGCTTGGAAGCTTTTGCTAACATATAGCGGAATACTTTCACTGACTTCCATGTAATTCAACACAGCCTTTGGTGCTTGTAATATCAACTGACAAATCTCCTTACCACAGTGGTTCAATAATCCACTCAAGTATCTGGCTCTATCGACAATTTCGTAATCTGAATCAAACTTGGAAAGAGCTATAACATCATCAAACATCTTTTTGTAAACATTATCTTCAGGTTCATCCTCTTTCAAAGAGCTTTTATAATTAGTATACAACTTGGCAGCTAGTGTCAAAATTTGAAGTCTCACTCTTGGATCTTCATAAGCAAAAGTATGCAACAACTCTTTCAACAAGTGTGATCCAAGTTTAATGTTTTGTAAAGAGTAATCGGCTACTAACCAGATAATTCCAGCTTTAGTTTCAGGGAATAAGTCATCACCAAAGATTTTTGAGTCATCTTTGGTCTTGACAAGTAAAGCTTTAATAAGAAGGTAAACAGCTGGTAAGTTGTCTTCTACAGAGTTATTAGAAGTTATCACTCTGAGTAAAGAGAATGCAGCATTGTTGACTTCAGGATATTTCTTGCATGAAGTACTCTTCATGAAGTTAACCATCCATCCCATTGCTTTGGTATTCAGCTTAGTATCAATGGTGCAGCATTCTATAATCCCGTATAAAGCAGTAGATCTTATCTTTGGTGAAAAGTTCACGATCTTGGCATATGTTTGTAGTAAGCTGTACACTTCATCGACGTTACCTTCAGTAAGGTTTGATACAATGATTTGTAGCTTTAAGTGTTGACTTCTTTCGCTGTCTCTAAAGCTTGACAATCCAAAGTGTCTATGATGGTTGAAAAATAACCCTTTTAAGCCATAGGCATCTGAAGAGCTGATTTCAAGTATGTATTCTAAAATCAAGTTTTCAGCTTCATTAAAGTCCTTGTTCAAAGCAAGTAGGTTCAAAAATGCATCTATAATTATGTCTTTGTTCTCAATGTGTCTGTGAATGATCAATACCTTCAAAGCACCAAATGTCTTTGTACTTGAAGAGTTTTCTATAAGGATCTTTTCTAATGACTTGTTGAAACAAACAAAGTCTTCAGAATCTGGCAGAACATACTTGGAATTGTATAGCTTAAATATGTGTATCAAATCATCAAAGCAGTAATCTTCAAACAAATCCAGGTCATTGACAAATCTTTTATAAAATCCATGTAATATCTTCAAATATTGTTCATCTTTGGATATCAAATCCTTTATCAATGCCACACATGAGGAAACAACTTCATAATTAGAATCACTTATAATTCCTTTTAGTATATCTGCCAAATCAGCATCGCTTATCCCTTGTTGTTCCCAACAAGATCTGAAAGTCAATGCAAATGATCTTCTCACAACTGGATCGAAATCTCTCAACATATCTTTAGAAAATTGAAGAATCAATGGCACAGCTGCCTTTGACTTAAACTTGGATAAAACAATCAACGCCAACTCTCTAGCTTGTGGGTCTGTACTATGAAGCAATTGTTGCACTGAGTTCATGGCCAGGTATGCAGCAGAAGACTCATCCAATGGCATATAAGTGATCAAGAAATCAAAGCACATTTTTTTAGTTTTTAGGTCTTGACAGTTGACATTCTTCAAAACGTAAGTGTATATCCCCATAGCCTTTTCATTGGTCAGCAACCCTGTAGATTCTTTGTATATAATAGCTTTCATCGCGTTCTTCAACTTGATCTCATTGTTGGAATCAAGAAGTTCCTTTATCTTCTTCATAGACATTTTCTTCAGGTCTGTAGAGGAAACAGCTGATGATCCAGCACCGCCAAGTTTGTTAGATGCAGCAAACCCAACATCCTCCAATGTCAAATCTTTAAGATTGTACAAAGTTGACTGTAGCATATGTATATTATGTGGTTAGTTTATTTGGTGTTGCAACTTGCCACCCTTCATTTTGGTGTAAAAAATATGAAAAACACTTTGAGAGATGAAGGAAAATGGCAGTTTTTGGCCCACGCGCCGGAGATATGAGCAAATATTGGTTACACGTGACCAGAACACGAAAATTAACATCAAATTAGCTATATATGGTATGAAGTGGTTACTATTAGAGTTCCAAGTGTCTTGTGCAGTTCACTAAGATAATCCATAAACTGTAGTAGCTGTCTAAACTCAAACTGTGTCTTTTCCGAAGACTTTGCTATGTTGTTGAGTTTACTCTTACGCGTGAGTTCTATCATCTGAGGTTCCTCATGGATGCCTAAAAACGTGAGGTTATCCAAGACTAAAGCTGTAAAGTTATACAAATTAGGATCTAGTTGTAAAAATTGTGTAAAGAACGAGTTAATACTTGTTGGTGAGGACAGATACTTTTCAAAGAATTGTAATATCCTATGGAATGTGCTTGCTTCGCTAACATCAATGCTGTCCAGTATCTGCAGCAAAGAAACTCTTATGATAGTTGTTTTCCCAACATCCAGTTTATCTTTTGAAGTCATAAACTCATTGGTGTTTATTGTCTCGCCCCAAGACGAGCAGATGTCCAGTATCACGACAAGATGCCTGATATCATGTTCTTTACTTAATGGAGTTTTATCCTTCCCAAGCGACTCAATCATGTTGTGGAGCTTCCTAATTATAAACACCTGGTAATCTAAATCTATACCATTCTCCAGTGTAACATGGGTCAAATAATTAAGAGCAGGTTTATTAGGAAACGAAACGTGAAACAACTCATTTCCAGTGTCAAAAACAGTCTCTTGGTTCTTAAGACTCTGTCCAATCCCCAGATCAAACACATTAAACTTCTTAAAACTGACTATATCATTGAGACCATAGAAAAAGCACTTGTCCAAGATCTCCATTGACTATAAACTGTCTTATCTTTGGTTGTTTTTGACACAAACTTTAGCTGTGGAAAATCTTTTTTTTGCCGTTTTCGTCAACACAATTTTAAGCGCGTTTTACTCCCTTTCACTTTTTTTTTTCAGAAAAAATGCACACACAGAATTCTATCAACGTTGTGATCAACACCAAAAAGAACATCCAACCAGTCTATATAACTACTAATTTGATGGACGCAGTTAAAAGTGAGCCAGCTTCACGCATTTCTAAGCGTAACAGCTTTTTGCCAAAGGCCATATACTACTACAGATCAACTTGTTCCATGCTGTTGCTAGGAACATGTGCCTTTTATGGTATGGTTGCTGCTGTGTACTACAACTTCCAAGGACAAAGACAACTTGCCCAATACGCCACTGCCAAAGCTTATGCATTGCTTATGAAGAAATGTCTAGGCATTGAAGTCAAGGTTGAGGGTAGAAAGTATTTGGAGAAGAGTTCCCCATGTATTTTCATTGCCAACCATCAATCTGCCTTAGATATTTTAGTTCTAGGTGAAACATGGCCTAAGAAATGTGTTGTCACTGCCAAGAAGGCTTTGAAATACGTTCCATTCTTAGGATGGTTCATGTCATTGAGTGGTGCCTTGTTCTTGGATAGATCCAACAGATCAAAATCATTAAACACTTTAAACGAGGGTATTCAAGAAATCATTGATTTAAAAGGTTCTATCTGGATGTTTGTAGAAGGTACCAGATCCCACACCACCAAGTTGGAAATGTTGCCATTCAAGAAGGGTGCCTTCTGGTTGGCCCAACATAGTAAGTTACCTATAGTTCCTGTTATCATCAGTAACACTTCTACTATTAACAACTCCAAGTTAGGTATTTTCAACCAAGGTACTATCCACGTCAAGGTTTTGGAGCCAATGTCTTTGAAGGATGTTGAAACCAAAGAAGAAATGAACGAATTTGTTGATAAAGTTCAAACTTTGATGGTTAATGAATTGAAGGACAATGTAGGCTATGCCACCCCAACCAGCTTCAGCACTGGTCTTCCAAGTGATTACGCTGCATAGAGTAGTGTCATATATAGAGATATATAACAATCATAGCTACAAAATCAAGTATATAGAGACGACAACAGCAATTGTTCAGACCAACCAAACAGCCTCAGTTAGCCGTGTGTGGCTGTTTATTTTTTTGAAACGAATCGCCGCCTAAAGGGAGAAAAAAGCCCTTTGGGGACGTGTCGCTTGGAATTTTCGCTGGAGAAAAAAATTTTTAGGCAGAGTTTTTTTGGCTGTGGAAAAAAAATAGGAAGAGCAGGAAAAAATTTTCCAATGATTATTGATGTTTTTGATCTGGATTTGGACTGGAAATGGATGTTTAAAGAGGTGATAAGAGACCAAAAATAACAGTTTAGAGACTGGAAACGGGGTATAATAATACTGATTATAGAAATTTGAACTATTCTTTAGGTTAGGTAGTATAGTGAAGTGAAAATATAGTTTTGAAAAAAAGTTTTCAAATAATTGTAGTGTTTCAAAAGTAATCATTCTCTACATTAAAATATTTAAAAGTTTACAGATTAAACAGGAAATATCATAAGAATAATATCAATTGCATATTCTTTAATAGCTAGACATATCAGAATAATATGAATAAAGAAAAACAACTAATCTAAGATGAACAATAATAACAATCAATACAACTCAACTGAAAGTAGCATCAGAAACATAGAAATGAACAAGTCAAACTCAATAAAAAACATGGGGTCCGAATCTTCTAGCAGCAGCAGAGGATCTGCCTTTTCAAATAAGGTAATCTTACCACCATTGACTCAACAGCTAAACAACCCGCATATCATTCAGCCACACGCAAACTCTTATAGATATCCACCAGCAAAGCCAATTGACCCACACGTATGGAATGCTGTAATGAACAAACAGCAAACACAACAGCAAAGACCTTTGGACAACAACATGTTCAATGCTTATCCAAATAACATGGACGATGCATTAGCTGCTGCCAGATTGGTGGTTAATTTCAGCAATAATCAACAACCAAATGGGTTCCACAACAGCGCAAGTCTCTCATCTATGGGCAACTTCACACCATCTGGTTTCAGCAGACAAAACTCCATGCCAATATTAAGACCAAACACACCAGACCCATTTGCTGAGAAGATACCTTCCAATCCATCGCCATTGGACCACGGAATTAACGAGGCGAAAGAAGTGCCTAAGAGCGAAACCAAGAAAAAAATCATCAAGCCAAAGAAGGAGAAGGAAAAGTGTTCAGTTTGTTCAGAAATGTTTTCAAACTTGAAAACTCATTCGGCATTGCACATGGATGCAGAAAACAGACCTTTTAAATGTTTGTTCTGTTCACGTGGGTTTGCCAGAAACAATGATCTTCAAAGACATCAAAGAAAACATTTACTTGAGAAGAACTTGATGGATGCCAACAGCGAGAACAATGTTCCTAAGAAGAAGAATACCAAGAACGTTTGTGCCACAGAATTAGGTTTTAAATGTCCGTTTTATGAGAATAAAGAAGATTTACAACCATTTGGGAATGATGGGGAGAATATCGATGAAGATGATTATGTTCCAAAGAGATGTCATTCAACCGGGATATTCACTAGATGTGACACTTTCAAAAATCACCTAAAGGCATTGCATTTCAGATATCCTAAAGGAACAATCAGAAAGAATAGAGCAAATGTGTCAGGGTTTTGTAAACATTGTTCAATGCAATTCGACAACTGTAAAGTTTGGGCTGATGAACATGTGTTGAAGGGGAAGTGTAACAATAATAGACCGTTTAAGAACTACATGTTGGTGAAAACCATACCCATAGGTGGTTTGGACAAGAACCAAAACGTGTTGCCAGTAAAGCAGAAGGATGAGAAAACAGATGCTTCTGTAGAGCGGGTGCCTACGTCAGCAAGTGTTTTAGATCTAAACAATTTATAGAGTATATTTATTTTTAATCAAAATTATGTTTTAAAAAAAAGGAAAAGAGTTCTATTTTTAATTATATCTAGAGAATGGCTGTAGTTTAACCCTTATAAGATATTTTTGTCTTTTTAATTGATAATGTTGTTTGAATTATTTTGTTTAATAGATACATTTTGTTTGTTATTTTTATTTTTTTGCTTGGGGACTTGCAATAACTTCCATGTTTTATCTTTATTCAATAATTTTATGATACATCAATGGCTTGAATTGCTGTGACATACGTAACAAACCAAGCGAGGTTTCTTTAAATTCTATAATATAACCGTTGAACAAAAAACGTAAGATTAGGTTTACGAACTAGAACGTGTTTGCCGTTAGAGATTGATTACGAATGGGTAGCAAAAGGAGAGAAATAAAGAGTGCTAGTTAAGCTTGATTATTTGATTGATCAGTAATCGTTGACATCACCAGCAATGGACAATACTAATTAATCTATTTGAGAACATTCCGTAAGGTGTAAAATAGAAAAAAAAAAAAGAAAACAATAATATTCTCTATCGAAATGGAAGTATCGTATTGACAAGATACTGCACTACCATCTACTCAATTGTACTAATGGGCGTGGTCAAAAAGACAATCAGCTACGCTACATTCCGCAGTGTAAGATGATTTAGCAAGTGAAAATGAACACAACCTATAATCGCAACCATCATTCCAAGTTTTCAAATTTTCAAATATAATTTAAAATTGTCAACTTCTTTTTTTTTTTTGGCTGAAAAATTCTTCACGTTAACAATTTCAACTGTGGTTCACAATGTTCGAAAAATCTTCAACCTGAGATTCACAGTTTTGAATTAATGTTTTCCCCCCTATACAAAATGGATATAAGAACATTTATCCCCGCTTAGAGCCGTAGTTGGGAAAAAAAATAGATCGGCTAATTTGGATGCCTCAATGAAGATGGCATCAACGGCAGAAAAAAAAAAAAAGAAATTCCAGGGCAACTTTTGTGAGTGCATGCTGCAATGGGTATAATGTCTAATTTCCTCTTTTGGGACAGAACGCTCCAGATCACAACTGCCTGAAATATAAATTATGCAGCAGAACAATGAAAACTGCATTTTGTTTGAGTTTTGCCTGAAAAAAAAAAATCTTGAGCGTTTTAAAAAAAACGTTGGGGGAGGATTAATTCTTGGCTTAAATTTTTTCCTGAGCCATATATAAAGGAAATGGTTGGGGGGTATTTTTGAATTTTGGCAATCATTAGTTGCTCCATTTTGAACATGGCCTCAAAGTTTTGAGGTTGTTACAATTTTATTTGAATTGAAAAATTAATAAAGTATGTTATATACTTGGTATAACCAAAAAACATATAAAACTTTCAAATTATACAGAATCAGTTTTCTCTTCAATACAACACGCTTGTTTTCTCACTTGAACTTGTCTTGTCACCTTCCATATTGATCATTACACATAATTATTCCTTATTTTGAAAAAAAAAGAATCTTTAAAAAGCAAAACTAGCATAAGTATTGATTTAACTTCATTAACAACATTCATCATAGATCATACTTTATTTTAAAAATTCCAAAATTATCCTTTTTTTCATAACTACCGATAATTATTATCTTCACTTCTAAAAATATATCTATAAAAATTTTTTAATTGGTTTACATCAAATTACTTTCACCATTTTTGATCTCTACAAACTAATTCAATCTCACATAGCACTCAACTCGAATAATAATTCATCATAGCATTAATAAAATACTTATTTTAAATATAACAACAAAAAATGAATTTTAACATTGAAAACCAATCTGCTGAAAGAATCAATGAATCCTTAACTCCAAAAAAGGCAACAACAAACAATATGGAATTGGAATCAAGAAAGGTCTTTGCCAAGTACTGGTCCACTGATGGTGTCTTCTACTATTGCATGGAAATCAACAAGGTTTCTGTTTGTAGAAGATCAATTGACTCATTTGTCAATGGTACCAAGTTGTTGAATGCAGCCAACTTGACAAGAGGTAGAAGAGATGGTCTTTTAAAGAAAATCACCAACAAGTTTGTTGTAAGAAATGGTATTGCACCATTAAGAGGTGTCTGGATTCCTCTACATGTTGCTCAAGACTTTGCGAGACTAGAGGACATTGAAGATGTTTCATATCCTTTATTGGAAGAGGATTTGGAGGATGCCTTCAAGAACAATCCTGAGTTTGTCAATGCTATTAGCAAGAAGATGAAGAACTTCAAGGACAACTCTGAGCCAGTCAATAACGTGAGCCAAACTTTGAATTCTCCAAAAGAAAGTTCTGTTAGCAACGTCAATGATATTGCCAATTCTTTAAAGGAAAATATTTCTACCGAATCATTGATGAAGTTTGTCAAGTCTGATCACAATCAAGTTTCCAAGCCTGTTTCATTGAAGACTCCAGCTCCGGTGGACATCAATGTCAGCAAATCAAGAGGCTCCTCTTCTGTAACTTTACCAAAGAACTTAAGTAACCACAACTTGTACCCAACTCCAAGAATTATGGATGCTAACACCACCAAATTCAAAGATGAAATGATTGCATTTAAGGATGAAAAAAGTAGCATCAAGTCCCACAATGATGAAATTGTATTTTACAATGAAACTTCAAACTCTACAAGAGTCATGACTCCTATTAGCAAGATTATTAACAACAACCCATATGCTTCTGGTACTGATATTACTGGTAATACCAACACCAGAACTGTTATTAACACTCCACATGGGTACATGCCTTACTCAATTGATTCCTTGTCCAGAAAGCCATTCGATGTCAACCCACATGTTTACGGTCACTTGGTCAATGGTTCAGCTAGATTGAACAACCAACAACCACATTACATGATGTATCAACAACCTGGAAACATGGTCAACATGCCTGTATTTGGCAATTCCTTCCATGGAGGTGAAGACCACATGATCAAGATGTACGGTTCACCATTGCAACAAGCTCAAAAGCCAAACATGAATTACGATGATCATTATTATCAACAGCAACAACCTTTTTTAATCAACAATTTCATGAATGCTGTTCCTAAAGTGAACGTCAAGAAGGGTGAAAAGGATGTCCAATAATAGTCACGTTTCTTATATATATTTTTATGACATATATAACAGGGTTAGCATAAACATAGCATTTTAAACAATCAACACTGTATGAAGTTTCTCTATTTTTTTAAAAAAAAAGAAAGTTGCATGTGTATTTGGTACCTCATTTATGCAGCCGTGAATTATGTAATTATTTTTAGAACTTTAAAAAAAAATGTACTCTCTCTTTTTCTGCCTCTGTGTTCTTGATAAGATTTGTGGGGAGAGGCTGCATGAAAATTGAACAAGAGATTCACGTAGAGATAAGAAATGTGCCTGAGAGCAGAGGCTATCTTTTTTTTTGAGGTGTTATCAGAGATTTACCTAGAATCTTTGGGAGATCAAGGAAAATCTTGGGTTTGAAAATCTTAAAAGCTTGAGGAAGAATAGGAGATTAGCGAGAGATGAGTGATTACGAAGAACATTGATTATTCAACTAAGAAAAGGTAGCATTATACTTTGATGATGATTGGTGAAGAGTTGCTGCTTTCCTACCAAATGTTATTAGATTGGTCCCTGAAACTGTGTTGTAGTGGTCAATGGCTGATTGGACTTTTGATCAATTCATGTGTAAAAATGTCATTTTATCGGATATAAGAGATACCTGGTAGCGTCTGTATAAAATTTGATTTCCTCTTTAGGCAAAAAAACAAACTTTCTCTCCGCCAAGAGTTCTCACTTTTTTTCGTGTTTTGTGTTTCTTTGTTTTTTGTTTATGATTCGCCCTTCAACATTAGTGGTGAAAGTATCTATGGTAACAAAACCCAACTAAAGAGTACTCATATTTATAATGCCATTGGAAAACGACTTGAAACTTGAAATCAAACAAAATAAGGATTATATCAACAACCTCGTTGAAGAGAATCAACGCCTCAATGATGTGATCAATGCTTTTAAAAAAAGACAATCCAAAGAAGAACTGATCATCCCTTCGCTAAGAGCTAAGATGAAGAAATATTACGACTTATACAATCTTCAAGTTGAAAAGCTGAAAACCTTAGAAAAGGAGAATAAAGAATATAAAAGTGAAGTATGGGCATTAAGAGAGGATTTGAAATCTTTAGAGGAAAAACATGAAGTTGAGATCCAAGAAAAGCTGAAACAACTCAGACTTGAAACTGAAAGTTTGAAAACAAAGATAGATGAGAACAACGAGAATAAAGATGATAGTTATCTAAAAGTCGAAAACGAACATCTGCTTGAGACGATAAACAGCTTGAATGTCAAGATCCATCAATTGGAGAACGAAATCGTGGCTATTAAGGAAGCTCATAAGGCTCAAAATGTAAGAGAAAGTAGTGGGCGTCGTGTTTCTTCTATTTCCAACTACAACAGCACTTTATTAAAAGATTCCAGTCATATAAGTAATGATTTTAATGATACAAATCTGTTATTCAAACAAGCTGATGATTATATTAAAAAACCAGTAGTTGCAAATAGCATACCCGAAAAGGAAACTGACTTGATAGATGATTTAGAAAACGTTTTGAAAACTTACCAAAAGAAGTTTGATGAAGAAGATGCCAAGAAAAAGAGAATAGACGAAACTTTCAAACTATTTGAAAAGATCAAGGAAAGAATGGTCAACAGTGATGAAAAGAAGGAGGTTAAAATAGATGTTGAAACTCCAACCAAGCTCAATAAACTTGAGGAACAGCTCGAAACCATAACAGAAACTTTGAACAAGCTGATGGTGAAAAAAGAACCTAAAGTTAAGAAAACAGTACACCCTAGCATAATCAAGAGATACCCCAGATTAGATCTTGATGATGTTTCTGTGAATGAATCCCAAATAGACGTTTTAGGCGAGAGAAGAAGCTCAGAGATAGAACAAACACAAGTGAAGCATAACATTTTCAATGACAATATTTTGAGAAACGTGAGCAATGCTACGTCAAGAACTTTGAATAGTGTGAGAACTGGTCTGGATGAGATCAATTTAAAAAACGAGGAAATTCCTAAAGATCCAGAAATGGACACTTTAAACAGGATCTATGAAGACTTTAAAGATCGTGAAGTCAACGTTGATGAGATTGTCGATCATTATTAAGGACTGGATTCGTTTTTTTAGGTATGTAATTGGAAAAGGTTTTTAAAATTCGGATATAAGAAGATCATTTCCTATGTAACAGAATAATTCCTATTTTTTTAATTTTTTCATGTAATTCGATTAGTAAGAAGTTGCTGACAACACACATCCCCATATAAAATAAGCATGAACGACGATCTGTTTGATGAATTGGTGTTACTATCGCCTGAACAAGTTAACTACAACCGTGGATACGACGAGGGTAAGAAAATATCTGAAAGAAGAAATGTTCAAGAAGGCAAAGAGTATGGTATGATGATAGGTTATCAAAGTTTTTTAGTAATAGGACAAGTTTTTTCCATAGTAGAGGGTTTACTTCTGGATGAGACTATGGAGATTAATGAGGGTATGAAAAAGAGTTGTAAGGAAATAATCCAATTAATTAATGAACAAATTAAGGAAAGTGATAATGATGATGTTGTGGTGCAGAGAAATATGGAGGTTATGAACAAAATTAAAAATAAATTGAAATTGATTATGATTATGTTGAGTAAATTTGATAAACCTAATTCTTTGACTTATGAGAAGATAGAACAAATTTATAACAAGGTTGGGAATGGATTGATACCTACAAGTAAAGTTGAAGATGTTGAAGAGGATAAGAGTAACTTGGTCAATGGCATGGATACAGATTGGTGATTGGGCCAAATAGTGTAAATATCGGATATAAGAAAAAATTAAAATATAGTCATGTGATCTCCTGTTTAACTCCGAAATTTAAAATGATCACATGATCTGGCATATACCGGATTTAAGAATGATCACATGATCTGAAATTTTTTATCGGTGATAAGCACTTTCCCAAATAGGAAATTCTTTTTGTAACTTCTTCGTATATAAAAAAAACATGTTGTTATCCCGCGAAAAAAAGAAATTTTTTGAAAACTTGATTTCGCCTGTATGAAAAATTTTCCCCCCCCAAGCCGAAAAAACAACAACGATAGAAAATCACGAATGTTATTTTTTTTCTCAGAAACGATATCACTGACCTTTTATCGCACTTTAGAATTATCTTAACCTATAAATTAAGCTCATTATTATCACAATTTTATTAATTAATTTACTATTATTGAATAAAAAAAATTATCTATAAAACCAAATACATTTATATCACAAATATGTCTGTTGAAACTATCATTTCTTCTGATACATTTGTATCAGACAACGCCCTTAATAAAACATTTGAAACTGCTAGCAACTACTTGCAAACCATTTCTGTTTGGAAAACCATTGTCACCTTGATTGTCATTGGTTTAGTCTACGACCAAGTCTCATACCAACAAAAGAAGGGTTCCATTGCTGGTCCTAAATACAAAGTCTGGCCTATCATTGGTCCATTCTTAGAATCCTTAGATCCAAAGTTTGAAGAATATAAAGCCAAATGGGACTCCGGTGATTTATCTTGTGTCTCCATTTTCCACAAGTTTGTTGTCATTGCCTCTTCTAGAGATTTATCCAGAAAAATCTTCCAATCTTCCAAATACGTCAAGCCATGTGTTGTTGATGTTGCTGTTAAGATTTTAAGACCATCTAACTGGGTTTTCTTAGATGGTAAGGACCATACTGATTACAGAAGATCTTTGAATGGTTTATTCACCCAACAAGCCTTATCCAAATATTTGCCATCCCAAGAAGATGTTATGGACAAGTACATTGAACATTTTGTTGAATTCTCTAAGAAAAACGATTACAAGCCACAAGTTTTCTTCCATGAAATGAGAGAAATCTTATGTGCCTTGTCCTTAAAGGCCTTCTGTGGTGATTACATCACAGAAGATCAAATCAGAAAAGTTGCTGATGACTACTATTTAGTCACTGCTGCTTTAGAATTAGTTAACTTCCCAATCATCATCCCATACACCAAGACCTGGTACGGTAAGAGAGTTGCTGATATGACCATGAAGATCTTTGAAGGCTGTGCTCAAATGGCCAAGGATCATATTGCCGCCGGTGGTGATGCCGTTTGTGTTTTAGATGCTTGGTGTAAACTAATTCATGACTCCAAGAACTCCGATACTGAAGATGCCAAGTTATACCACAGAGAATTCTCCAACAAGGAAATGTCCGAAGCTATTTTCACCTTCTTATTTGCCTCCCAAGATGCCTCTTCTTCTTTAGCTTGTTGGTTATTCCAAATTGTTGCCGATAGACCAGATGTTTTGGCTAAAGTCAGAGAAGAACAATTAGCTGTTAGAAACAATGACCCAACTAAGAGATTGACTCTTGAAATGATTGATGAAATGCATTACACCAACATGGTTGTCAAGGAAACTTTAAGATACAGACCACCAGTCATCATGGTTCCTTATGTTGTCAAACAAGCCTTCCCAGTTACTCCTACATACACCGCTCCAAAGGGTTCCATGTTAATCCCAACCTTATACCCAGCTTTACATGATCCTGAAGTTTATGAACAACCTGATGAATTCATCCCAGAAAGATGGGTTGAAGGTTCTAAGGCCAATGAAGGTAAGAAGAACTGGTTAGTCTTCGGTACCGGTCCACATGTTTGTTTAGGTCAAAAGTACGTCTTGATGACCTTTGCTGGTTTATTAGGTAAATTCGCCATGTACACTAACTGGACACATCAAGTCACCCCATTAAGTGAATCCATCAAGGTCTTTGCTACCATTTTCCCTAAAGACGACTTATTATTAAGTTTCGAAAAGAGAGACCCATTGACTGGTGAAACTATTGCTTAATTTTAGTAGGAAAAAACATTAATGATCATATATTATATTTATAAGTAAAACAAATAAATTCAAACAAGAAAAATTGTAAATTATTATAATTGAATTAGAAAGTAACTTTTTTACCTTGGAACTTGACGTTCTTGGTCTTTTCTTCTTGCAATCTCTTAGCTTCCCAAGATGGATGGAACTCCTTGCTTGCGTATTCTTTAGCCTTTTGCATCTTGGCATGTTGCTTGTCTCTATATTCTTGTTCTCTTTCCAATCTCTTGGCCACTCTTTCTTCATATGCTTTTTGTCTTTCCAGCTTGTTGGCAGTTTCTTCTTGAATCTTCTTTTGAACGTGGTTGGCAGTTCTACCATATTTCTTTTCCCAAATCAAACGTCTTTCTCTTTGACCTCTTCTATTTTTCTTCTTCTTTTCTGGCTTTTCTTGCTTCATTTCTCTTTCTAGTTCTTCTTCAGATTCGGCATCGTAAGTATCAATGAACCCATGTTCTAGTTCCGGTAGAGTGCTTCTTTTAGATGAGTAGTTGTTTTCTCTTTCTTCATCTTCTTCATCTTCTCCCTCTTCATCATCGGAGTTAGCTATCATGTTATCATATTGAGCATATTCATCATTGCTGTTGTACTTAGATTCGTTGTATTCATCTTGACCTTCATCGTAAACTTCTTGATTGTTCTTGTTTTCAGTCTCCTTCCTTTCAACCTTCTTGACACCTCTGTTTATGTTCAAGAATACATCCATACCATCTTCAAATTCAGACATCACAAGCTTCAAAGATTTATCTTGATATAATTTAGATATGGTTTTATTAATTTCCTTACTGACTTTTGAGACATCATCCAACTTCTTCACTTTTAAATTACTTTCCAGTTCCTTGATCATATCTTTTTCTGTGATCCAATCCTCATAATTCTTGAAAGGATTTGGGATGGCGTTTTCATCCATTTCAGTCAAATCTTGTCCGTGTTCAGCTGTGTATCTCTTGAATTTCTTCTTCAATGACTTCATGAATCTGTTTAAAACTAGTTGCTTTAAGACAATTTTGTCTTCGGCACTGTTCTTATCATTTGGCATGTTATCTATCTTACTATTGAACTTCGAACATAATCTATAGAGTTTTTTATTCAGTATTTCTTGTTTTAAGGTAGTTATTTCATCAAATAGAGTATCTAAAGACACATTCTTCAGCTTCTTGTTGTTCTTTTGACTGTTCTTAGAATGCTTATTGGCATTTCTGATAAGTTTAGTAGTATGGAATCTTGGATTGAAATAACGCAAGGAATAGTTTAATTTATGGTACTGAAACTCCTTGTTATCCAACTGGAATAACAAATTTTCTTTAGGCATGTTTGGGGGTATATTTCTGGTTTTGGTTTGCCTAAGTTATATCCCAAAACTAAGTGATTAATGCTTCATCGATAAAGTTTCAAAAATTTCAAAATTTCAAAAAAAAGGAAAAAAAAAGAAATTTTTGAAAAACGTGAAAGATTCAGAAATCGCCTAAAGAGGAAAAACGATGGTCAAGAAGATAATCTATGAAACTTGGGACATAATATTGTTGCCAATAAACACACACGAAACGTCGAGATATATAATAATGACACGATCATTAATTTCTAAAAAATGATAAAGAGTTTTGACTTGAAGTTACTTAAACGTAATATCAAAAGATTCAAATCAGACTGACATGCAAATCGTTTTTTTTTTAATAGCTTTATCATGTAACAAAGAAGCAGCAACCGAAGTTACTACTCTTATAAAAATCTATAAATGTATTAGCATCATCTTAAATCTCATGAACGTTTACGCCCTTGTAACCAAAAATAAAAAAACTTTCCAATTTTTAATAAATGATTCATGAAAAGAAGTCTTTAAGAACAATATTTAAGTTGCTTGTTAATTCACATTACAGTTTCTTTTTTTTTATAAATCAGTTAAAAAGTTTGCCCTGTCACAGGCAGTTATCATCAAATAGTGACTCCTTAAACAGAGGAGCCATTGTAAGTTGACCGTCGTGATAAAATGATTCATCATTTATAAAAATAAAGAAGCAACATTAAAGGAGAGTAAGCAGCAAAATTAAATCTTATTCTTAAAGTATCTCAAACATAAAGAAGAACCAATGTGTTTTTGTGAAAGTTGAAAAAAAAATAAACCAACATTCATGATTGTTTCAATTCTTTTAATATCTTTGGTATCAGCCTAAAACCTTCTCGATCACTTCAAAGATCAGACATATGCTTGTCTTTTGAGTGTTGTTATCATCGTGTACCAAGCAATAGATATTAAAGAAGAATTGAACAATATGAATGGGTTTCAATTTCCAATTTTTTTCAACCACAATAATACATGTTCTTCTAAAAATGCTTTTGAACAATAATCAAATATAGTTAATCAATTTGTTCATACTCTTGCCTAAGAGTAAAACAACTGCTTGGATGCATTGTAAGTGAATCGCATCCAATAATAAACATAATCATAGTTTTTTAATAAAGTTTCAGTTAGGCATGAATGGTATAATTTTAAAAAAACTTGTCTTCAATGTTAAAAACAACTCAGACTCGTCATCTATTTTTTTAATTTCATCATCTAAATTAAAACCAGAGAATATTTTTTATTATTAAATGTTTCTTCCACTTCCAATGCAAACAAGTGTAGTTTTCTTTGTTAACAAATTGATTAACCATTTGATATTGTAAAGCTATAACAACTTCTTATAATGTTAAGAATACTAAAGAGGTCAGTCAGTGGTAGAGTTTCTAAGGCTCTACCGATAAAAGCGTTGTCACTCATAGAATTTTTATGTGAGTAAAAAATCAGTGCCCAGTGCTTAAAATTCCTCATCCCAAAAGTAATTCCAAAACAACTTTGTAAGAATGTTGTAAGAGAATGAACAATATCAAACTTGGGTTCTTTTAAGCAAATATAATAATGAAAACATATGTTTTATTAACTTTAAAAAAAGCTTGTCTTCAACTAAAAACATTTTACAAAACACATCTTTTCATTTGATCTATTTAAAAGAAAAGTCAAGTTAGTATTGTACAGTAGTTCTCATTTTTTTCCTTAAAGAAATAAAACAAAATAAAGATCAGAAGTAGTTAAAAAGATTATCATTCAAATGCAATTGCTCAGCAGGTAATTCCAGCTTGTCTTTTTTTCTTATCATCATACTTAAATTTTATTTTAATTCAGCACACTCGCATTATAATTTGTAGATTGTTTCAAACATAACACAAGTGATTGAAATCAAATATAAAACTAATTACTCCTGTAATTATACTTGATTGGTTTAAAATGGTATCAGATTAAGTAATATAGTTTCTAATCACTAATTAATTCAGAAACTCTAGTTTGAATATTTTTATATTTAAATCATCATTTCAATAATCAATACAAATACTTTTTCTATTTAATTTCAATCAACCTGATGTGTTGTTTGTGTTCTACAAAAGAATGTAAGGTACTACAATGTTCTTATCACTAAGAATTGGTCTTTTTCTCTTAATTCTATTTATTAAATAAAGTTAATCACAGCTATTAAAAATTAGCAGCTAACATTCACAGTTTTAAAAAAATAACATCATCGAACATCCAATTCCTTTAAATACTCGTCCAGCGTCTCCCCTCTCCAAAAATTCAAGGAAGAGAAAATTTTTTCCACACAGAAAATGTCCCAAAAGGGTAATTTTCTCTCTATTTTTTTAGAACGAACATTTCCCAAAACGGAAACTGTATTGGGATTTTGGAGAATTTCAAAAAAAAAAAGAAAAGTGATGGCATAGTATAGTCTTTGATGATGTTACTATGGTAGTCAATGGCTTAAATGGACAGCTAGTTGATGTGACAGTGTACACTGGAGATGTGAGCATACTTCTCAGCTTCTTTGTTTAGCTGTGTAACTATTTTTAGGCGTGTTACTCGTAATATTTTGCTAATTCTTAAGTGTTGCATTCATTGACAACAAACGGTGGTCAATCACTTCATATATCTTAAGCCATAATTACATTTACAAAAGTCTAACTATTTAAATCAATAATATATTGATGGTATTGGTAAGTCAATTGTAAACTATTTAAATTTTAAACTAAAAAATAATTGTTATAATCTGCTCACGTGATTGTGTGTCAACAAATTGTTATTATACCCGGTAGCGCTATGCCAAATCCCACTCTTTGTTCTTCTTAAAAAAGTCGTGAACCCCCCTACACTTTGTGTTACAACTCTTATCAGGATTATCCAAAACTACCCCAAAAAGAAACACCAAAAAACAAAGCATTTATTCAATGACTGATCAGTCTAGCTCATTTATAGATTTAGGCTCTCCTATAGACAAATTATTTCCACCACTTCCCAACTACGAAACTTTATACGAAGGTGGCTTCACATGGCATATAGAAAACTGGGGTAGCCTTGAAGAGACAGTCAAGTCAACTAACATCAAAAAGATAGAATCCCCAACTTTTGACATACCCAACACATCTGGTGACTCTGAATATGATTGGAGACTTCTGCTATACCCACTAGGCAACAACAATCCTAAATGTGTGGCTGTATATTTGAATCCTAAACCAAAAGACAAAGAACTCAAAGAATGGAGTTGTTGTGTACAATTCTCCATATTTTTCTCTAGACCAGGTAAGGATAGTGTTCATGCAGGAAAAGTATCTTATTATAGATTTGGGGAAACTGATACAGATTGGGGGTTTTCTGACATGATGGACATACAAAAATTGAAAACTAGATATAAAGAACTGAAAGATACAGTACCCACTGGGTTGCTTGTAGATGAGAACAAACTTAATGTTTCTTGTTATGTAAGAGTGATTAAGGATGAAACTGGAGTCACTTGGTATAATTTTAAAAACTATGATAGTAAGAAAGTTACTAATTATATTGGATTCAAAAATCAAGGTGCTACTTGTTACTTAAACTCATTGTTGCAAACATACTTCATATTGAATAAGTTTAGGGAGATGGTGTATAATATTGATACTACAAATAAAACAGAACCAACAGAGAATGTAGATTTAGCTTTACAAAGACTTTTCTACAATTTACAAACTTCTGAAACGGCATTGAACACAGTTGAATTAACAAAGTCATTTGGTTGGGATTCTAGTGATAGTTTTATCCAGAACGATATCCAAGAGTTGAACAGACTGTTACTTGAAAAATTGGAAGATTCTATGGATCTGAAATCCTTATTTGTTGGTGAAATGAAGAGTTACATCAAATGTCTCAATGTCGACTATGAATCATCAAGATTGGAAGAGTTTTGGGATATACAATTGAATGTCAAAAACATGAACAACATACAAGAATCTTTTGATTATTATATCCAAACAGAGATCTTGGAAGGTGAGAATGCATACTTCACTGATGATTTTGGACTTCAACAAGCCAAGAAAGGTGTGATTTTTACCAAATTACCAAATATCCTATTCATACAGTTGAACAGATTCGAATATGATTACAACTTTGACAAACTAGCTAAAATTAACGACAGATATGAATTCTTTGATACACTTGACTTATCCAAGTACATGGAAAAACCTGAAGGTGATGAAATTTACGAATTGCACGGAGTATTAGTACATAGTGGTGCCATAGACACTGGTCACTACTATGCAATTTTGAAACCTAAAGATGAATGGATGTGTTTTGATGACGACAGAGTTTGGAGAGTGAAGACAAATGAAGTCTTTGAGAACAACTTTGGCTATCAAAAAAAGTCTGAATCCACTTTGAAGATGATGGGGAAGCAAAGTTTGCAAAAGTACTTGATGAGAAGACAAACTAATGCATACATGTTGATATACATCAAGAAAGACAAGACTGATGATATTTTGAAGGAAATTAGCGAGGATAAAGTTCCTGAACATGTGAAGACCAAATTGATTCAAGAAAAGGAGACTGAATTGGAACAACAAACTATACTGAATGAATTAAGAACTACTTTTAAGTTGAAAGTTGTTGATGGCAACAACCTTTCAGGATACAGAGGGTTTGATCTATTTGCCAATCCTGACACGAAGTTGTACCATCCTGATTTCAACAACGAAGATCATATTCAAATAGTTAAAGTTGATAGAGAGATTGATGTTGTTGATTTGCAAAACATGGACATTTTCAAGAATAAGAACATATGGTTGATGGGATACTCCAAATCACATGCTTTAAGAGTTTATAGAAAGATTGAGTCAGGTAAGTTGAAGGGCTACATCAACGAGTTGTTGAATTGTTACATTTTGACTGAAGATGTTTTCAACATAACTAGTAAAGACCATCCTGATACATTTTTGCTCTTTGTGAAGATATTCGGCGAGGAAGAAGAGGACGATCAAATTGTTCCACTTAAAGTCAATCCATTCACCAAAATCTGTGACATCTACGATCAAATAGTGAAGAAAAATCCTGATGTTGAACCTATCTGTTATGAAGAGATTGGTCCAAATGACGTTGAAAAATTGTTAATGGATTCCATCTTGCTAGAGAATGAACTCTCTAATGGTGATATAATTAGCTTTGGAACCAATGTTATAGACATTTATAAAGATGTGAGATTCAGAGTGAAGCTTTTCTTTAATGTTTACGATGGCGAGTTGAAACACAAGGATTATTTGGACTTGGATAAAATGGATGAACTCAAAAAGAAGAACACTACTGTGAGTGTATGGACCAATGGCAATGATACTTATGAAGTCTTGGCGAAAAAGCTTAGTGAAAAGTTAGATATAGAAGCCAAATACTTGAGACTATGTGCTGTGTATGAAAACAAACGAGTTTTCCTCAAATCAAGAACGCAGTTGAAGAAGTACTTGATCAAGAATTATACCTTTGATACTATACCTAATTTCATGTTCCAAATTTTGAATGTTTCACTGACCAGCTTTGAGAATAGAAGAACTATAAGAGTTAAATTGTTTAACAGTAATAACTACATAAACTATAAGATACTAGAAATACCATTACTGAAGAGCCAGTCTGTCAAGGATTTGAGATGTATAATTAACAAAAAACTTGAGGAAATGTCTGATATCAAGGATGATAAAAATGAAGGCGAAATGACTTTATGGACCAACAATTCACATTTCAGATTTACTGGTATTTTAACAGATGATGTGTTCATTGATGAGATAGGGACCAACGAAACTGTATGTGCTAGAAAGCTACAAATTGACGAGAGTTTGAAGTCAATCATTGTATTGCAATGTACAAAAACAGTCAACAACACACATGGTGTATCCTTTGTTTTTCAATTGAAACCAAATGAAAACTTCATTGATGCGTTGGATAGATTGAATACATTGTTTGGTCTGAGCAAAAAAGAGTTCAGTAAGATTAAATTATCAAGTTTTTCTCACAAAGCCAGCACTACTCTAAACATATCCAACATGAGCAATGTCGACTTACAAAAAATAGAACCATATGATATCTACAATTCATCTGATGTCTTATTCTTTGACCATCCTGATAGATTAAAACCTGTTATAACCAACAGACAAATGTCTATCAAGTAGTGTTTAAATTAGAATTTTTTATATACAACCTTTTCCAAATTTTTCTATTTGTTTTCAGATTCAAGTTGTCTTAGTGTAGTACTACTCAACTTCTCATTTCCACCAAGGATATCCACCACAAACACTTCCAACTCCTTCAAGCCCTTCCCTCTTCTGACTTCATTGATTGTATCCCCACCTTTCTCTGTTTCCTTAGAGACGATCAATGCCTGTATATTTGGTTCGTATCCTGTAGGTCCACACACGTCCCTTATAGTCAAAACATCATAGTCTACTGAATCATCCACTTTTGTGACATAATTCAAAACTCCACTTTTTCTCACTTCATAAGACTGCAGTTGATCTTTGAATTTTTTGTTGATGAGCAGTTCCTCACCTGTCAACCCAATGATGAGTTTCTTTTTGGTGAGGAAGATGGCGATGGATAATAAGATTTTATGGCCGTCGTGGAGATGGTCGAAGGTTCCACCTACAGCTGAGATGTCGAAACTTCCAAAAGAAAAAGTTTTGGTGGAGGTTGTCAGTATGGATTGATAGTTGATCTCTGAAGACATGATGGTTTCCAGGTATGTATGACCGGTGATGGGTAGTGAAGATTTTTCAGGGATAAATGTTTTGGAATAATTATTGTTTAGTATGTTTTCTAAGGATAAATTCTCGTGTTGGAAATAAACGTTGATAGAGACTTGATAGTCCACTTTTTCTCTAAAAATTGTGTATAGCTTGTTTAGTTTGTAATCTAGTTCGTAAGGATCTTGGATCTTGTAGTCTAGCATTATATCAATTATTGAAACTCCTTCAAAGGCGTCTTTAGATGAAAAACATGCGTTGTTTTTGATCAATAAATCTAAATCAAGGTTGGAATGCTCAATTATAACTAGAATGCTCATTATTTTAGAAACTATCTTTTGGTTTTGGTTTATCAAATTAGCTCTTACAACACCTCATCTAATTAGCTGATAACGATCTAACAAATGTGGATTTTTTCTAAAAAAGCTTTGGCGATATTTTGGGGAAAAGCAATAAACACCTGGTAGCGGAAACTAAGATTCATGATATTTTCATTTCTAAAAAGCGCTTTATCGAAGACTTTGAAAACTCATCATATGAAGCATCAACCCCAAGCAAAGCTAGCAAACTATAATGAGCGATACTAACATCAATCATCAAGCTTTTAAGCTTATTGATGAACAGACTTATTTAAAAAATGAACGGAATATGACATTCGTTGAGGGCGAAGATAAAAACAACAATATCGAAAGTGAAAAAGTAGACATCAAGGGTATACAAAGTTTTGTTACTTTATTCAATCAACAAACAAACGAAGAAGTAATAGAGTTAATGATTGAATACCTGTTTAAACAAATGTTTAGTGATTTGAACAAGTTTTCTAACTGTAATTTGAATTGTATAATCATATCTGGTTTACTGATAAGAGCTAATTATCTTAACGATATTTTGATCTTAGAATATTTACAAGCATTATTGAAGGCTAAACAACTACACAAAGTCAAAGTATTATTCCACTTACTTCAAGATAAAGTTGATGATGAGGAGATCATAATGGCTGATATCAAAGAAAACATAATGCAAATAATGGGAAGAAGAAATATAGAACTTCCCATATACCCTGAGGAATTTGAATGGACTATAATTTTTGAGTTAGTCCAAGGGATTAATCAACATGTCCATGCATTCCAATTCACCAAGGAAGACTTGGAAACTCTTGAAACTGAATTTGAAGAAGATAAAGTTGTTGAAAAGAAGGTGAATACTCCATTTATAGATGATCACTATAAACATGAAGAACAAGCAAAAGTCAACAAGTACATTTATCAAGTGATTAAAAGTTCAGGTACTAGTGATGAAGTTGTGCACAAACTTTTGAGTAATAAGGAAAACGATAGCTATACAGTAATATCCACCATTCTTCAGATATGCAGCAAGGAAAAGTTGTATTCAAGAATATATGAAAACATTTTGATAAAGATATGTGAGATTGGGACTATTTGGGAAACTTCTTTAATCAAAAACTTTGAAGCTTTTTACAAAACAGAAATTGAGGACGAAGATTTGTATGCAGACATCTCCAATATTAAACATTTAAGCACTTTGTTTGCCAAACTTTTAGCCAAAGATACTCTAGACTTCAAAGCTTTGAAGGTGATCAAAATTAATAGCAGGGATACCACTGAGAGAAAGAGAGTGTTCTTAAAATACTTATTCACCGAATTAGTCTCTGAAATGTCACTGGAGAAAGTCAAGAAGATCATGTTGTTCAACAAACTGCTCAAACCTCACTATAAAGATACATTATTCCCAAGCATAGAAACACCTAAAGATACCATTTATAGCATAAACTTCTTCACAGCTATTGGATTAGGCGAATTAACTATAAAAATGAGAAAACAAATGGACTCAATCAAAAAGTAATCGATTAAATAAAAGAAAAAATATATTTTTGGGGTTTTTTTTTGTTATGTTTTTTTTAAAAAAGAGGATACAGATAACTAAATAACTATATTTTGTTAATTGGAAGAAAACATCCGTTTAGTGGATGATACCGAAGTATTGTTCAATGTTGTAAGCACCTGGAGAGGCCCACTTGTTGTCGAATGGAGAGAATAAGATGACATCGTTACCACAAGTATCTTCGATGGAGGAGATGGCGGCGGATTGGGCTTCGTAAGAGGCAACGGCGGCACCGTAAGTGTCACCGGCGTATGGCCAACCGGTTTCGGTGATTAAGACATTCTTTTCACCGTTACAAGCGTACCAAACTCTTTGGATTTGTTCCAGAACCCAAGGACCAGCATCGGCAGCAGCGGTGTTGTAGTCAAAGTAGGCGTGGGCGTTGACGGCCATGTAATCAGATAAGTCACATAGACCTGGGTTGTTGATAACAGCAATGAAGGTATCAACGGAAACAACATCACCAGTGTAACCAGCGGAAGTTAAGGCGGATCTGGCTTCAGCAATGTAACCAGCAACTTGGTCAACAGTGGCTTCACCATCGTTGACTAATTCGTTACCAACAGAGATGGTGGAGAAGTCGCTCCAAGAAGAACCGGTAGATTCAATGGCAGCAGAGATGGCGGAAATGTCAGAGGTGATTTGGTCCATGTAGTATAAACCTTGGAAGATGGTTTGGGAAGAGGACTTGGCAGCTAAGACATTTTCAACTTGGCTACAATCGGTACCGTACAATCTGATGATGTCAAATTCAGTGATTTGAGCTAAATCAGAAGCAACTTCATCAGCAGTCTTACAGTCACCACTGTCAGTGTATGGAGAGTAAGTGATACCCTTGGCAGAGAAGGCAGTAGCTTGCTTGATTAAGGCTAAAGCAGATAAAACAGAAGTGGTAGTGGTGAATTTCATTTTTTGATATTTTACTTTATTGGTTGGATGATACTTTTAAACTAGTTTTCTAACTTATTTGATTGTTGCGTTTTTTTTTTTGTTATTTAAGGAATGAATAGTAGTTGGTTTATAATATAGTTCAAGTAGATAATTTGTTGTTTTATGACAGTTACTAATTGAAGTTTTAATATAGGTTTTTTTTTGGGGGGTGTTTTTTATATGTTATTAAAGGAGTGTAAAGGTTTCTAGGGATTATACATTATCTTTTCTTTAATCTTAAACAGTAATCAAGAAGATAACACTTCCAAGAACAAGTTTATATTTAAACTCAAATAGAACACTTTTAACAGATTTAAAACAGAATTCCAAAGAAAACTTTTTACGCCCAAAAGAAATAACGAAAAACAAACCCAGGCATGAAAATTTTTTATTTTCGACCTCTCTCTCCTCCAAAAAATATAATGGACTCAGAATTTGCTGGCGAAAAAAAAAAAAAAGAAATTTATACGCACAAAAATAACAGCCAGCACACATGGGAGTTCTTGTTTACACCAAAGCTGTACTAAGTTGATATCATCTTAGTGACCATATGGCTGATATACCATTAATTATCATTCTTAGCATTAGTAACTGCTCTCTTGTTTGATAGTTTATCGCTTGTATCAAGTGGATACATTTTTTTGCTGTGGCTGAATGTCAAAACTGTCGTACACACACAGCGGCTGAAATAATTCCATAACTGTTTCACTTTAACAAGAGATTTGGGGGTGTAAACAAACTTATTTTCTTACCAATTTGCTTAGAAACTACCGTATAAACAAATGTTGTGTCTGTTTATTCCCGTAAAAATTGTGTGTACACACAAAAAAAAAAAAGCTTATTTCGGACATAAACAATAGTTTTAAAGAGGGATTTTCCACCAAAGAAGATCTTCGTCTATTTTTTTTTACGAGGGGGTTGTTCTATTTGAGGTAAAGCACGTGACTCAGAATCATCTTACAGGATAAAGGTTTAATTAATCCCAAATAGGAAATGTTATTGAGTCTTTTTTTTTTTGTGTACATCAAAAAGTACACACACACACACAGCAGGTTTTAGGGTTTATTCTTTTGGCGTGTAAAATTAATAACACCCAATCTTTATATAGATAACGTTGTTGGAATATAGATTTGCCACTCAATCTTATGATTATCATCTTAAATTGAATCAAAAAAAACAAAAAAAAGGTTAAAACAATTTGGTATACCAAAACTAACTCTGTAACCTCCCCCTACTATTGTTATGGAACCTGATACCAAAAGCACTCATTCAGACACAGAGTTCTTTTTTGAGAACATCAGACTAGAATACCCTGCTTGGTTTAATGATCTCAACAAGGATCTTGACTACTCATCCAACGATGACTTCTATTACAACGACAACAACATAAATGGCAATTCTCCTGTATCATTTGAAGATATCTACTCCATATTTGAGAATTTACAAAAGAAGTTTGGGTTTCAAGTGGATAACATGAAGAATATGTACATCCACTTATTAACCCAACTTGACTCCAGAGCCAGCAGAATGTCTGCCAAAATGGCTCTTGTAACATTACATGCCGATTACATTGGTGGTGACCATGCAAACTACAGAAAATGGTATTTCAGTTGTCAACTTGATCTTGATGAAGAAGTTGGGTTTAACAACTTAAAGCTTCATGGGAAATCTCAACAAAGAAATAAATCCAAAGCTAAGAAAAATAAACAAACTTTGAAGACATATTGGGAAGTTTTAGATAACCAACAAAAGTCGAGAAATGAGTTGAACTCTACAGAATTTAAGAATATTACATTTTTTCCAAGAAAGAGATCTGCCAATCCAGATTTTTCTGATAAGGATATTATCACTTTGGATAAATCTGTTACTGCAACAATTTTACAGAGCAGCAATGAACATATTGATAAACCGTTTGAAGATGATGATGAAAAACACAAGAAGAAAAAAGAATCTTTTAAAAAACAAGAACATAAAAGAAAGAAGTACTGGAAGAAAAAAGGTAAGAGTTTAAAGTATTGTTCATATCTTTGGAAAAAGAAGATGAACCTGTTATCACCTGCTGATATGATAAGACAAATAGCTCTTTACTTATTATGCTGGGGTGAAGCCAACAATATCAGATTTACTCCTGAGTGTCTTTGTTTTATTTTCAAGTGCTGTTGGGATTATGACCAATTCACATTATCATTAGACCCCGCACTACTCACTGAATCAGATAAACTCATGTATAAGGATAAGCCTGAATTCTTCTATCTTGATAATGTTATCACTCCTATCTATGAATTCTTACAGCTGAGAGTTTATGAAAAAGATAAAAAGGGAAATCTACAAAGAAAACCAAAAGACCATAAAGACGTTATTGGGTACGATGATGTAAATCAGCTCTTTTGGTACCCTGAAGGTATTGAAATGATTGTTCTTGAAGATGGCTCCAGATTAATAGATAAGCCATTTAATCAAAGATTTTTATACCTTGAGCAATGCCAGTGGAAAAAAGTCTTTTACAAAACATTCTATGAAAAAAGATCATGGTTCCATTGTTTGACTAACTTTAACAGATTCTGGATTGTTCACTTGACCACATTTTGGTACTTTACCAGTTTGAATGCCCCAACCTTCTATACAGCAAACTATCATCAGTTGTTAGATAACCCACCAACTGTTCAGGCAACTCTTGCTGTGATGTCTTTGGCAGGTACTTTGGCATGTATCATTCAGATTCTAGCTACTATTTTTGAATTCTCATATGTGCCAAGAAAATGGCCCGGCGCGCAATACTTGAGCAAGAGACTTATAGGTTTAATCATCTTGTTTTTGATTAACTTTTGCCCATCCATGCTTGTATTGACAAGATTCAAACTAAATGAGGTAAATCACTTTGCCAAAGTCATTTCTATCATACAGTTGTTTGTTTCACTAATAACTTGTGTGTTCTTTTCAGTTAGACCATTGGGTGGAATGTTCAGCTCTTACTTGTCAAAAGGCAAATACAAGAGAAGGTATGTGTCCTCAAAGACGTTCACAGCTTCATTCCCTACATTGAGTGGAAGATCTAGATGGTTCTCACATGGGTTGTGGCTCTCAGTTTTTACTTGTAAATTTATCGAGTCATACTTCTTTTTGACCTTATCATTGAAAGATCCTTTAAGAGTTTTATCAATTTTGAACATGTCCAGATGTAATGGTGATGGGATGCTTCCAAAAATGTTGGTTTGTAACTTGCAACCAAAAATAACTGTAGTGTTATTGCTATTAACAGATTTAATTTTGTTCTTTTTAGATACTTACTTGTGGTACATTATTTGTAATTGTTTTTTCTCAATTGCCTTGTCATTCTCATTGGGTACATCAATTTTGACTCCATGGAAAAACATTTATGTCAGATTGCCAAGTAGAATTTACTCCAAGATTATTGCAACAAATCAAATGTCTGAAATTTACAAAACCAAATGGCTTGTTAGTCAAGTTTGGAATGCCTTGATAATTTCTTTTTTCAGAGAACATTTGTTAACAATTGAGCATACTAAAAAAATGCTCTATACTGGTAAGGAAGATTGTTTAAAGGCACCAACATTTTTCATTGCTGAAGATGATTCCACCTTCAAATCAACGGAGTATTTCGTGAAAGATTCTGAAGCTCAAAGAAGAATATCTTTCTTTGCTCAATCACTTTCAACTCCAATCACAGAACCATTGCCAGTGGAGTGTATGCAAACATTTACTGTGATGATTCCGCATTATTCTGAAAAAATCATGATGTCGCTTCCCGAATTGATTAAACAAAAAGATGTTGATACCAAGTTGACTTTACTTGAGTACTTACAACAGCTTTATAAAGAAGAATGGAAGTGTTTCGTCAAAGACACAAAAGTATTGGCTAATGAGTTGGGTTATTTGCACAAAAACAATTCTACAAGCTCAGATTTGGATAATCCAGATGTTGAAAAAGATACTCAGTTCCAAGATTCACGGTCTTCTTTATCAAATAATAGTGAAGAGAACAAAAACTTTGATTTAGCATTTGAGACTGTAGGATTCAACACTTCAAATCCAATTTTCACTACGAGAACAAGAATTTGGGCATCTTTAAGAACACAAACTCTATACAGAACCATATCTGGATTCCAAAATTACATTAGAGCTTTGAAAATTTTATACAGAGTTGAAAACCCATTGATGATTGAAGTGTTTGGAGAAGATAAAGAAGGATTGGAAGTTGAGCTAGAATCTATGGCAAATAAAAAGTTCAAAATGGTTGTTGCCATGCAAAGATATTCCAAGTTCAACAAAGAGGAGTTGGATGACACTGATTTCTTGCTAAAAGCTTATCCTTACATGACTATATCATACTTAGATGAAGAAACTTTTGAAAACCCAGAAACACATGTTATTACAAAAACTTACTACAGTTGTGCAATTGATGGCTTCTCCAAAGTTGATCCAAAAACTAACAAGAGAATTCCAAATTACAGAATCAAGTTAAGTGGTAATCCTATTTTGGGTGATGGTAAGTCTGACAACCAAAATCACTCCATTATTTTCTATAGGGGTGAGTACATTCAAGTTGTTGATGCAAATCAAGATAACTACATTGAAGAGTGTTTAAAGATCAGATCAGTGTTGAATGAGTTTGAAGAAGTTGACATTGATTCAATCAATCCATATAAGGTTGACAATGATTATATGAAGGATGAATCTTTACTACATTCTGAGTCAAATGCTCCAGTTGCTATTATCGGAGCTAGAGAGTATATCTTTTCAGAAAATATAGGTATTCTTGGTGACATTGCAGCTGGTAAAGAACAAACCTTTGGAACTTTATTTGCAAGAACATTGGCTGAAATTGGTGGTAAATTACATTATGGCCATCCTGATTTTTTGAATGCTATTTTTATGACTACTAGAGGTGGTATTTCCAAGGCCCAAAAGGGGTTACATTTGAACGAAGATATCTATGCTGGTATCACAGCAACATGTAGAGGTGGTAGAATCAAACACAGTGACTACTTCCAATGTGGTAAAGGTAGAGACTTAGGATTCGGATCAATTTTAAACTTTACTACAAAAATTGGTGCTGGTATGGGTGAGCAATCACTATCAAGAGAATACTACTACTTGGGTACACAAATGCCTATAGACAGGTTCCTCTCATTTTTTTACGCTCATCCTGGTTTCCATTTGAACAACTTGTTCATCTCCTTGTCTGTGCAGCTATTCTTTTTGTTGTTGTTAAATGTAGGTTCCATGAATCATGAGTTAATATCATGCATATACAACAAAGACGTTCCAATTACCGATATCCAATCTCCATTGGGTTGCTATAACTTACAACCTGTATTAAATTGGGTCACTATTTTTGTGTTGTCCATTTTCATTGTGTTCTTCATTGCATTCTGTCCACTTTTGATTCAAGAGGTGTTGGAAAGAGGTATTTGGAAGGCATTTGCCAGATTTTTGCATCATTTGATTTCATTCTCACCATTGTTTGAAGTGTTTGTTTGTCAGATTTATTCAAATTCTTTGATATCTGACATAACTTTTGGTAGTGCCAAGTATTTGGCTACAGGTAGAGGATTTGCCATCACTAGAATAAGTTTCGGCGAGTTGTATTTCAAGTTCACCACTTCATCAATCTACACAGGTTCCAAAATCTTTTTGATGTTGACGTTTGCAGTTTCGACTATGTGGCAACCAGCCTTGTTATGGTTCACCATTACTTTGATGTCATTGACGATAGCGCCGTTCTTCTTCAATCCTCACCAATTCATGATTAGTGAATTTTTCTATGATTATATCATAGTGTTGAAATACTTTATAAGCGGTAACAGTTACTTTGATAAGAACTCTTGGGCAAACTACACAAAGCTACAGAGAGTAAGATATACTGGTTTGGATAAGAAAAGATTAGATGATGAATCTGAAAAGCAAAACATTGACATCAACATCATAGGCAAGAGAAACTTGTTACTTTCGGAGATCATCATTCCATTTGTGGCATGTGTCTTCACCATAAGTGCATATTTGTTCATCAATGGTCAAACAGGTGTCAAGAATGCTGTTCCTACTTCAAGTGCATTACGCCTTGTAATCGTCACATTCTTACCATTGATACTTAACTGTGTGACTGTTAGTATATTTGCTGCAATTTCAATGGTTTTAGGACCGATAGCCCATGTATTTTCAAACACCCAAGCACTTAGTGGAATCAGTGCATTAACTCATTTCTTTGGATGTTTATACTACTTGATAGACTTTGAATTAATATTTGTACTTGAAGGTCTTGATTTCCCTAAGTCAGTATTACTTCTACTTGCAGTGATCAAAATCCAGCAATTGATATTCAGAGTGATCACAGTATTCTTCTTAACAAAGGAATTGAAATCATCTCAACCAAGTTTCTCTTGGTGGTCTGCCATTTGGATCAAACAGGGATTAGGATGGAATGTATTGACTGCACCTTTCAGAGAGTATATTTGCAAATGTATGGAAAACACATACTTTGCAGCTGACTTCTTTTTGACTCATGCTTTGTTATACTGCCTAGCACCAATATGTTTTATTCCATTTGTCGATTCCTTCCATTCAATGATATTGTTCTGGTTGAGACCTAATGAAATGTCCCTAAGAAAAGTGTACTATGGAAATAAGGAGAAGAAAAAGAGAAACAGACAAACCTTAAGAGGAGTGGTGATGTTCACCTTGATATTCACAATCATAGCAGTGTTCCTAGCAATTCCAATAGTGCTAAGGTACATGAACCTAGTAGAAACCTTAGTTGAGCCAAATGTGGATGACTTACCATTTGTAGGTAAGTTGATCCAACCTATCAACCAAAACAACAACGATACAGGACCTTCAGCCCCATCGACAATTCTAAGGAAGACTCCAGATTACGAAGGATTTGCTACAGTTGACTTCTGGTGATATGCAAAATTAGCACTTCCGAGGATTCTCTGACCGGCTATAAATAAAATGACGCATATTTCCCAAAAAGGAAATTTTAATCACGAGTGTAAACAAGAATTTGTCCCACATTTTTTTGGTGGGTGGAAGAATTTGTCTGGGAGATTTTTTTTTCACACACACGGGAATTCTTCTGGAGGACTTTGTCTATTTCAGGTAATATAAATCAGACAGGAAAATTTTTCATGTTTATTTATATACAGATTTTTGAAGCTGATAAAGGAAGTTATAATCATATGTTTTAAGTGTTGATTTAGAGTTTCAAAATCTGATTTGCCTGTTCAGATATGGATTAGTCAAATTTGTTTAAGTTTATAAATAACTTCTGATATTTTAAAATTTCAAATTTATTCATAATTTTTTTTAAAACTTTTCAGTT
The DNA here is from genome assembly GCA_030573475.1 of Hanseniaspora thailandica (nom. inval.). Lineage (NCBI taxonomy): Eukaryota > Fungi > Ascomycota > Saccharomycetes > Saccharomycodales > Saccharomycodaceae > Hanseniaspora > Hanseniaspora thailandica (nom. inval.). The sequence continues at coordinate 177,570 of JAJMDF010000202.1, read as the reverse complement.
ATTTTTAAATATCAAAACAACCCAATAAACAAAATAATACAGTAAAGAAAGAAAAATGTACTCTTCTAAATTGATCTTTGCAGCTTTATTCACTGCCTTATTCAATGTTGTTGTCAAAGCCGCTGACTTGCCAGCCATTGAAATTAAAGGTAACAAGTTCTTCTTCTCCAACAACGGTTCTCAATTCTACATTAGAGGTGTTGCTTACCAAGCCGACAGTGCCAATGCCACTGATGATTCTACCATTACTGATCCATTAGCCGATTACGATACTTGTTCCAGAGATATTCCATACTTACAAGAATTAAACACTAACGTTGTTAGAGTTTATGCCTTAAACGCCACTCAAGACCACTCCAAGTGTATGCAAGCCTTAAACGATGCTGGTATTTATTTAATTGCTGATTTATCTATTCCATCTGAGTCCATCAACAGAAACTCCCCATCTTGGGATGTTACCTTATTCGACAGATACAAGAAGGTTGTTGATGAATTCCACAACTACACCAATGTTTTAGGTTTCTTTGCTGGTAATGAAGTTTCCAATGAATGGAACAACACTGATGCCTCTGCCTTCGTCAAGGCTGCCATCAGAGACACCAAGGCTTACATGAAGGAAAAGAGCTACAGAAGCATTCCAGTTGGTTACTCTTCTAACGATGACTCCGTTACCAGAATTGACATGGCTGAATACTTTGCTTGTGGTGATTCCGATGAACATGCTGATTTCTACGGTATTAACATGTACGAATGGTGTGGTAAGTCTTCTTTCACCTTATCTGGTTATAAACAAAGAACTGAAGATTTCCAGAACTTCACCATCCCATTGTTCATGTCTGAATACGGTTGTAATGAAGTCACTCCAAGAGTTTTCACTGAAATTGCTGCCTTATTCTCCGATGAAATGACTGATGTTTGGTCTGGTGGTATTGTTTACATGTACTACCAAGAATCCAACAACTACGGTTTAGTTTCCATTTCTGATGGTAAGGTTTCCACCATGGCTGATTACTCTTACTACTCCAGTGAAATCAATGCTGTTACCCCATCCTCCACCAACTCAAACTCTTACACTCCATCTGCCACTTCTATGACCTGTCCAACTATCAAGGCTAAGACCTGGTTAGCTGATGATGTTTTACCACCAACTCCAAACAAGGCTTTATGTGAATGTGCTTACGACAGTTTGTCTTGTGTTGTTTCCACTGATGTTTCTGATGATGACTACTCTGACTTATACGAATACATCTGTTCCGAAGTTGACTGTTCTGGTATTTCTGCCAACGGTACCACTGGTAAGTACGGTGACTTATCTGCTTGTGATGCTGAAGTTAAGTTATCCTTCTTGTTGGACTTATACTACAACTCCATTGGTGAAAGTTACGCTTGTGACTTCTCCGGTTCTGCTGTTTTAAAGGATGCCACCACTCAAAAGGGATGTTCCGCTGCTGTTTCTCAATTAGGTTCCGTTGGTACCAACAGCATCTCTGCCACTCCAACTTACACCGGTGACTTCTCTTACGGTACTGCTACTGGTACTGCTAGTGATGATGCTAGTTCCGCCTCCTCTGGTGCTTCTACTACTGTCACTTCCAAGGCTAAGAGCACTTCTGGTACTGCTTCCAACACCGCTTCTTCTTCCAGTTCTTCTGCTTCTTCCTCCAAGTCTAAGAACATGGCCCCAGCTTCCGCTCCAAGCTCTTCCAAGGTCTTAATTTCCTTATTAGCTACCATTGGTGTCTTTGCTGGTATGAGTTTCGCTATGATCTAAGCTTTTTTTTAGGATATAGAAACATGTAAAAGTATTTTGATAAACAAGGTGATTTATAAATGTAAAATAGAAAAAAAAAAATTCAATCGTTGAACTTTGTTGCCATTTATATATTAAACTATGAAAAAATTTAAAAAATAAAATAGCTTTCACTATGTTTTTATACAAAAAAAAGTTGATTAAATTTAAGGTTATGATTAGTCAATCTTGGTAAAATGTAGTTTGTATCCGTTATTTATATATTTTATAAAACTATTGACTAAGACATCATGAAGATTTCCTTTAATGCAGATGGATCGCTGATGGCGGATCTCTTTGATTTGATGAACTTGGATCTGGCAGCGTATCTGGTGCCCTTGAAGTCAACAGGCTTGACATCTTCTATGTTCATATCATGTTCGATGATCTTAACTTTATGTTTCTTGTCCTTCTTCTTTTCTTTTTTATCCTTTTTGTCTTTCTTTTGCTTTTTCTTAGTGCTTTCTATATCATCGCTATCATCTCTCTTTCTCTTCTTATCTTTCTTTTCCTTCTTTTCTTTTTTATCTTTTTTATCCTTCTTCTTATCTTTCTTTTCCTTCAGTTCTTTCTCTTTCTTCAAGATAGCTGCAAGTTCACTCTTTAGAATTTCACCTTTGACAAAGTCCATGCCGTATTTACCTTTTATTCTTTCAGTTCTAACAGCATCCAATTGTGCATTCTGAGCTTCAATTTTTTTTCTCTTTTTCTTATCCTTAGAACTTTCCTTATTATTCATATTAAACAGAATTTGTTGAAACATATCCAACCCAAAATTGTCATTTCCTTCCACAGCCTCAACTCTACCTGTTCTCGGATTGATTTTTTTATTGATTTGATTACCTCCAATGGTGTATCCAATACCGAACTTATCATCCTTAACTTTGATTTTGATGTTGTGACCAAACTCTTTACTGTTAATGATAGACTCCATAATCTCTTCACTTGTCTTTGATTTAGTTTTCTTGTCATAACCATGCTTCATCAATAATTTCAGACCAAAGCTGGATTCTTGGAAAGTCTTTTGGGATTCATCTTTGGTGTCTGTAGGGTTGCTACCAGTAGCCAACCAGTTGAGGTTTCTTGGGTCCCACCCAATTCTTTGTTTCTTTCTTTCACCAGCCAAACCCATTATTATATTATATATATATGTGTATTTTTGGTTGATTTGTTAATGACTTTTAGTTTTTCAAATTGTTTCAATTTCACGTTTCTTTTTTTTTAAAATTTAGATTTTGGTTAAGATGGAAGCAAAATTGTGGAAAAAAATTGGGGGCTAAGACGGAAAGTTACCCGAATAGTTAATTTAACTAGTGAAAGAATTACAATTATTTCCTCTTTGGGACATACACCACATTTGAAGCTGACTGGAAAAAAATATCGAAACTCTTCCCCATGGTGGAATTATCTAATTTCCATCTCACTGATCATAACTCCATTTAGACACATTTATAATAGATAAAAACACCAAAAAAACCCTATACTAAACAATGTCTGAAGAACAGAAGGATCAATTCTTTAAACCAGTTGGTGAAATTGTTGAAGAAACCAACACTCCAAACAACATTAAACAAGACCCAGAAAACCCTAATGTCTTATACTACAGCGAACCTAAAGAAGGTGAAAGTCCAGTCACTGTCATTGATTCCCTTTGTATGCAATGTCAAAATCCAAAAGGTAAGACCAACTTGTTGATGACTACCATTCCTCATTTCAGAAAAATCATCATCATGTCCTTTGAATGTGACAAGTGTGGCTTTAAAAACAATGAAATCCAAACCGGTAATGATTTACAAGTCAAAGGTGTTGACTTTTTAATGGACATCAACAAATTACAAGGCAAAGACTATGTCAAGGACTTAGCTGATTTCATGAATAGACAAGTCGTCAAGTCTGCTTATGGTGTTGTTTCCTTCCAATTCATTCCATTAAACAAGGATGATGAAGTTGTTCAATTTGAAATTCCAAAAGGTAAAGCTCAATTATCCACCACTGAAGGTTTGATGATGGATACCATTTTAGATTTGAATGCCTTACAACATTTGAGAAAATACCAAAACGTCGAAGCTTATGAAAAGATCGATGAATTGATTCATTGTGTTTACGCCATGATCTCCAAGAACAATGATGGTAAATTAGAAGAAATTGTCGATGGCCAAGAACAAAAGATCCATGAAAGTATTGACTTTGATCAAGAAAAGGTTAAGAAGTATACTGATTCCATTGCTGAAATCAAGGTCAACGTCAGAGATCCGTCAGGTAACTCCTTTTTGGAATATAAGCCATTCGAAGAAGGTTGTACCATCAACTACTCCAAGAAGGATTACTTCAGATCAGATGAAGATAACTTCCATCTAGGTTTAATCACTGAAGATCAATTAGAAGAAAAGAAGGTTTTGAATCAAGTTGTTGATAAGTACTTACCAACTTTTGATGAAAAGAAGACCAAGACAGCTGCCGATGAACAAATGGTTGATGAATTTGTCAATGATATTGAAACTTTTGTTGCCTCATGTCCATCTTGTTTAGCTGAAGATTGTATTACCAACATGAAACCACTTAACATTCCTCACTTCAAACAAGTTTTGATTATGTCCACCAAATGTGACAATTGTGGTTATAAATCTAATGAAGTCAAGACTGGTGGTGGTATTTCCCAATACGGTAAGAAGACCATTTTAACCATCACTGCTGAAACCATTGAAGAAGATTTGAAGAGAGATTTATTGAAATCTGAAACTTGTAAATTATTCATCCCACAAATCCATCTAGATATCCAAGAAGGTACTTTGGGTGGTAGATTCACCACTCTTGAAGGTATTCTAAAGCAAGTTCACGATGAACTATACGAAAGAGTTTTCCAAGAATCTTACGATTCTATGGAAGAATCTACTAAACAAAATTGGTTGAACTTCTTCAAGAACTTGACTAATGTCATGAATTGCCAATTGCCAGAAGGTTGTGATAAAATCGAGGTTATGTTGATCGATCCATTGGCTAACTCATACTTACAAAACATATACGCTCCAGATGAAGATCCAATGATTGAATACCAATCATTCAAGAGATCCAGAAGAGAGAATGAAGATTTGGGTATTTTGGAATTGTTGAAACAAGAAGGGTTAAGTGAAGGTGAAGAAGACGAAAGAGATGTCGATGACGAATAAGCTTTCAAAAAAATTAACAGGAATATATACAAAACTATTAACAGATTATATGATCATTTTTCTCTTTTTTTTTTATACAAAGAAAGCTTCTTCGTAGAATTGGAAGTTGTGTAAAACAGCCCAGTTCTTGGTGTTCTCAACCAATCCAGTAGGACCAGCTGCAAGGACCAAAACATCCTTATCTTCAGTCACTTGTCTGTTTGGTAGTTGGAAATTTCCTTCTGCACCCACACCCAATGTTTTTAGATAAATGTTTTCTAAACAAGTGCTGTCATTCAAATTGTTTCCATTACACTCCTTATCCTCATTGTATATCCACAATAACTCCTTGAAACCTAAAGTTGGTCTACCTATATTAATTTTCAAACCTTTAGGAATGGTGATTGTATCCAAACTGTTTCTCTTGCCTCCATATCTTAAAGGTTTGTTCATGGAGCCATAGGTTCTACTACCACAATCATAAGTATCAAACATTGTTCTTTCCTTGTTCAAATTGAGCAAAGTCGAAGGTTGTCTGAAGTTCTCACCAGTGAACATTTGTGATTTCTTTTTTCTTAAATCTTCTTTACTAGCTTTGGTGAAATCAATTTCATCAGTGCTGTCACCGTAGTTTCTGTATACTATAGATGACTTCAAAACTTCATATGCATCATCATTGGTTTTGAGCATGGTGGAGATATTAGCCGCTTCCTGATACTCATCCAAGCTGATTGAAGGTGGATTGCTCAAGATATTTTGTAGGGGCAACTTTGGACTATTCAACTCAACTGTGCTTTGGATCAATTGTGTGGATTGTGATTCGTCAAATCCATTTTCTAAGTTAATATCAGCAACAATAGAGTTTCTATCCACAATAATGTTTTCATCCTCACTAGTAGTCTTAGTGACGAAAATTTCCAAATTTTGATAATTCTTTTTGATTAAATTCAAATCATGCAGATCACGTGTGATCCAGTACATTTTACATTTATAATTTTCGTTATTCAAAATTTGTAAAATTGGCAGTCCAAAAGTGATGGCTGATCCACCAGTAACAATTATAACAGTCTTATCCTTGTTACCAAATAGCTTGTTGAATGCAGTAGAATATTGATTCTTCTTTTCTTTGAATATTCTGTTATTGAAGAATGGTAATCTTGGTTCAAAACATCCAGTTACATAATACTTTTTACCTTGTATTATAGGGAATCTACCAGTTTTAATAATTAAGTTACAATGCTCATCCGTTGGTAAGGATTCTATGGTGTATGGATGTTGTAGTGGCACGCAGAAGTTGAAAAAGAAGTTTTTAAACATATTATCATGTTTGTTATTGATTCTTATGTGACAACCTGGTGAAATAGGTTTCTTTGCCAACAAGTGCATTGGTATTCTTATTCTTTTGAAAGTTGGGGAAACATCCTCAATATCATCGAATGTTATTTCCCTTGTCAAGTACATTCTATACAATATTTGGAAAACCAAAATACAAACATTGGCGGTGGTGTAGTAAGTTGCTCTAGGTCTAGCATGGAACTGCAACATTATAACAGTCATCCACGTCAGCAAGTAATGTGAGATGTAGAAGATTCTATAATCACTTCTTCTAATCTTTGAGATTGACAACCATGCGATCAGTATGAATCCGAACATACTAAAAATCCCATAAAGATTTGCCAACTTCGACAACTTCCATAAAACATTTGTCTTATAGTATAGACACGTGTATAAAATAGTATGTATTAAAGCTTGTAGCACCAACAATCTCCCAAGCCATTTATGAATAGGTATTAAATTTAGATACAATACATTTGGCAATGGAGATGGTCTCATGGTTAAGAAAAGCAAAGGCACATACAAGGACATACAATTTCTTCCTAATCTTTTAGTAATCAAAACTAAATCCAATGTTTGTATGTAGCTGAAGATGGAAGTGTAACAAACACCTGCCAAAACTACACATATCAGACAAATGTTATTCAGACTGATTATCTTTCTTTTCACTTCTTGAGCAGTGTTGGTATTCGTTCTGCTTGGGGTATGGAAGGAATATGAAATAGACAGCTTAGGCGTGTATATGTAAACAATGATAGACAAGAAGATGAACATCATCAGATATCTAGCTGAATCAATTCTTATCTTGTATGAAGTTTCTCTATCAAGTTTATGATTAAAATCGGGTATTTTCATTAGTTATTATATGTGAATGGGTTTGGTTGTTTGGACATCTACTCTGTGATAATTTCAGAGTCTTGATCAAGTCCTTCTGATGTATTTATAATTATTTGATCTGGGGGGAGTTTGTCTTGGTATAGATTGTCCTTAGAAAGTGTTATCGTAATTGATGAGTAATGGAACTAAGATTTACACCCTGAAATCAAATCTTAAAAAGGAGGGAGGAAAAAATGTGGCTAATTTGAGCCGTAAAGAGCGAAAATGAAGTGAACAATTGGCACATTTTTCAACCTTAAATCCGTATTAAAAGACTTTATAATTGTGGGTTTATGTTTGAATAGCGTGACAAATATAGTGCTTAATAATCATTATTAATATTATTCTACCATTCATTATCAACTGTGCGTAGTTTAAGTTGAATAGACTGAGTTGATCTGTGGCAAAACTGTTGTTAATCGGATTTAATCAACAAAAAAAAAACAACTTTTAATTTTGATAGAATGAGTGTAAGGGTATGTGATATTATAAGATCTATCAGTCTTCTTTAAAGGATGTCTCTATATATATGGACAATCCTTATTTGTGGTTATCTCTAGGAGGGATTGTCTTGAGTGTTTTGGGCATCTCAACACTGATTATCGGAGATAATCTATCAAATTTACGTTTGTGTCACGTGGTTTCTGTTTATGTTCGGCATACCGAGGCTCAACCAGCCTTAAGTCCGATTGAGAGGAAAAATTTGCCACATCCGTCCAAAGTCCACCAGATTCATCATGATCGACTTTTCCCTGATAAACAACAAACATTTGAAAGGTCAAACCGAAGAAAATAACTTCCTTCTTATGCTATATATGAATATTTTCAGCTTTATTCTACAAAACACTAACTAACGAGTCAACACATCGGCGTAATACCCGAACAGTTTACGGCTGATAATTTTTCTTCTGATACTTTATTTCCGATATTCACATTTTTTTTGTTACAAATTTTTTTTATCAAGTCTTTTGGAAACAATTTTTTTTATGAATTTTTGAAATAAAGAGGTGGAGTTTTTTAATTTGTTTTTTTTTGACAACACACGTGACTATTACGCCTCAAAGCTTAAGGTTTAATCAAAAGATACTTGTCATTATACACAGTATATTACATCAAGATATACGTTTAATGTTCTGAAAAATGGTTAGTATGTAGTTGTAGGTCAACATTAATATTTTATCAGGTTATCAGGTAGCATTTACATATACTTTAACATATAAGCTACTTGCTTTTAATTTCCTAAAAGAGTAATCTATAGGCGTGATTTTTTACACCCAAATACTTGACAAATTTGATCTGACTTTTAACGATTTCCGTGATTTTTAGAAAAATACCTTTCCCTGTCTAAATCAAATTTTAGGCAGAAAAAAAATTCAATTAGACAGACATTTTTTTCTTTGAACAACAACTTGGGTTTTTTTCCCATTCATTTTTTTGAGACCAATTTTTTTAAAAATTTTACTAGTAATAATTTCCTAAATAGGTAATTTCTACAAATGTATAGATTTTTTTTAAAGCAAACATCAACTCTTTAACAGGCAATTAACTTCATGAATAAGGAATAATTGTAAATTTTGAGAAATTGAGGTTCTAGAAATCTGAAGCTAAATAATAACATTCATTAGTAGGATTTAAAATTTACTAGTAAATCATGTTTTTACTAGCAAATTAAGATTCTTTCTGCTGTGTTTCTGTCTATTTTTTGTATTTCAACACCTCTGTTTAAGATTAGGCAGAGGAGTCTTTTGGTGTTTAGACGGGAGAAATAAGACGTAAGCAGCAAAAAAAATAAATTAGCACCTTTGTAACTTTTTCACTTTCCTTCGTTTTTTCTCTCTTTCCCAAATTGGCTTTTCTTCTTTTTTTTTCTCCATACAATTTCAGCAATATTCACGTTTCAATTAGTACTTTCAAGAAAAGAATCTACTAAAGAAAGTTAATAAACAGCTTCCAAATACCAGAAATAGCACTAGTAAATTAATACAGAATGTCTTTACCAGCCACTTTCGATTTAACTCCTGAAGATGCCCAATTATTGTTAGCTGCCAAGGCTCACTTAGGTCATCCAAATGTCCAAGTATGTAAATGATAGAAGATAGAAGAAAAAACAAATACCAAGGTTAGATGTGGATGTTGTGATGTAAAACCAACCGGTTAGTATCTATAATTCATTATCTTGAAGTAGATTTTAGTAAGCAGTATAAAGATTTTGACAAATGAAAGATTAACGAACACCGAAGGAACAGGAAATAACATTGAATAAAAGAAGTTGAATGAGTCGATGTTTATCAAATAAACAATTTATCAGTGGTTATGAACTATTGATTGTTTGATTTAATAATACAGATTGAATCACGAATACTTTAATTGTTTTTGCTGATTCTGTTGAGTTCCATTTTGTGTTGTATAATTTTGATTTAGGATATTTCTTATAATACGCTGAGGAAGTCTTTCAATGTGAATAATGATATGTTACCAGGGGTTGCAATCATGTGTTAAGAATTATGGATAATGAAGAAGAAGTTTTGTACATGAAATAATGAATTAGAAGTGATGTTGTGAAAAAAACATGTTACAAGAATGAATTTTAATAAACAAGAAGATATTAGTTACAAATTTAATAATAATGTTATCAGTGGATTATCGATGTTAATAGCAGAAATGAAGTCGTGAAAAGCCTTAAAGAAGTTGAATAATTTAAAAAATTAACAACAATATGAGTTACACAATGAATAAGGAATATGTTACGAATAAGTTGTTACGTTTGCTCTGCTCCAATTGAGCTATAGGTTGTTTTTAAAAAACTACATTATTCGATGTGAGTTGTTACAGAAAAAAGGAAAGATTACTAAAACGTTAAACAACATGGCTTCATACTACTAATTTATTAACAAACACAGACAAATAACTTGTTTATCTCCATAAACTTGACCGCAGTATTCCCTATAATAACCTTACTACAAATAATTACCAAAACGCAAAATTACTAACAAATATCAACATATTCTTAACATCATTAAAAACTAAACTTCATAAACAGGTTCACCAAGAAGCTTACGTTCACTCTACCAGACCAGATGGTGTCAACGTCATCGATGCTGGTAAGACTTGGGAAAAGATTGTTTTAGCTGCCAGAATCATTGCTGCTATTCCAAACCCAGAAGATGTTGTTGCCATTTCCTCCAAGATCTACGGTCAAAGAGCTGTCTTAAAGTTCGCCGCCCACACTGGTGCTACTGCCATTGCTGGTAGATTCACCCCAGGTAACTTCACCAACTATATCACCAAGTCTTTCAAGGAACCAAGATTAATCATTGTTACTGACCCAAGATCCGATGCTCAAGCCATCAAGGAATCTTCTTACGTTAACATCCCAGTCATTGCCTTAACTGACTTAGACTCCCCAACCGAATACGTTGATGTTGCTATCCCATGTAACAACAGAGGTAAGAAATCCATTGGTTTAATCTGGTACTTATTAGCCAGAGAAGTCTTAAGATTAAGAGGTGCCTTAACCGACAGAACTGAAGCTTGGTCCATCATGCCAGATTTGTACTTCTACAGAGACCCAGAAGCCGAAAACGAAGAAGTTGTTGAAGAAGCTGAAGCTGAAGAAACTACTGAAGAAGTTGCCGCTGAAGCCGATGCCGAAGCCGCTCCAGAAGCTTCCGAATGGACTGCTACTGCTGAAGAAAGCTACTAAATGTCTTTGAATATTAAATAATATATTATCATTTTTTTATTATATTATCATTTGAACATAGAAACTAAAAAAAAGAATTACAAGAATACAAAAATAACATTTTAAGAAGAGCTTTTTTTATTGTTGGATTATAAAGTAGGAGTGCTGTACATTCAGAAATATAATTGGATTCACAAGAACACTGTGGGTAAGCTTTCTAGTGGTACACCTTATGATAATGAAGAAATGGTAGTGTAATGTTTGATAGCAAGAATAATTCATTTTTATGCAAAGAACATACAATTAGGAACATAGAACGCCATATTTCCTTAAAAAAGAAAACAAAAAAAAGGATTTTTATAATTATTAGTGTAGATCTCTCATTAAAAAAACTAAATATATTTAAAATCATTTAATCAATCAAAAAATAAAATATAAAAGTAGATGTTTTGAAGTTGTTATACAACTGAGGTGATAGTTTTTGTTTATTACAATAGTTGTAATTATTATATTTGCCTGTTGATGTTTGTGTTGTCAATTTGGCTATAAAGCGTATTGGTCTAGTTTTATTAATTATTTATTGTTGTAGCTACTAATAACTATAAAGATCACACCTCATTACCCTTTCTCTATTCAATCTCTTCCTCATTTGTAGTTGTTTGTCAATCATTTTGACTACCACCTGGTAGCGCCTTTATTCACCAACTTTTTTTTTTTCTTTCTCCCGCCTAAACGTTCCAACCAGATTTTCGTGAAAGAAAAATTTTCTCCAATTTTAATTTTTAAAATATTTATCAAGCTTCATCTTCTAAACATAAACATAAAGGATTTATTGACAGAACCTGCATACCACTAGTATTAATCAAATAATGTCCTCTTTACAAAAGGCTATTAGACCAGCCAAGGAAATTAAAAAAGCACTGCCTAAAATCGAACAACTTAGATGTTCCATCTTTGATAAATTTTATAACCCGGATAACCTAAGAGTAGGTGTTGAAGTATGGGATAAACCACTGCTAGGTCCTTCTATAAGAAACTATTACGGTTCCAGAACCAACATCACCTTCCAAGATTTCATGAAAACATTCTCTAAAAAACTTGAGGGTACTGAGTTCAAGTTGGTGGATCAAAGAGAAGTGGATAGATTGGCTTATGTCGAGGAACGTAAACGTATTGGTAAAGGTGCTCCAAAGAAGAAAACCGAAAAGGTTGAGAAGAAGAACAAAAAGAAGAAATAGGTTGAATCAAGGTTTTGTATATAGTTTTAACAGTTTTAATTAATAACAAACGGTTTTATGAGTATTTTCGGGGATTTTCATTAAGAAGCTTGTGTGCTAAGTCCTTGAATTCAATATCGTTTTTGGGAACAGTGGAGTATAAGGGTTTGTATAAGGCATACTTGTCGATAAAAATATCTTTTCCAAGAATGATCTTGGTGATCAAATCAACTGAGATGATTTCATTTTGAAATTGTGTGATGATGTTCCAAAAGTTTGTGAAAATCTCTTTCCATTTGAGTGATTCACTCGAAAGTTTAATGACAGGTCTTTGTATGATTGTTTCATAGCCAGTGCTTAGTTGTATATCATTTGGAATTCTCTTTTGATCTTTAAGTTTCAGCATTATGATGAACAAAGGGAAGTGATTAAAACACATTATAACAGTCATAAAGATGATTTCCAAACTTTTGGCAATATACTGTAAGAAGGTGTATATCAAGTAAAAGGCAATGATAGTTGGCATTAAGAAAATCAAAATCATGAATATCAACACACCAACTAGTAGCACTTCCAAGGAGTAACTTTCATTGTCTATTCTATTTCTTAAAGTATTGTATTTCTTCCCACAGAATAAGTACACCAACGAGATCAACAACTTCAGCTGTATTCTATACAACTTGTATGAAATTTTATAAAACACTTTGAAGTGCAAAGTCAAAATCGTCAAGTAATCAATCAAAAAAGCCATGAAGAAAGTCACACCAAAACAGTAAGTCAGTATGTACAACCCATCTATAATAATCGACAAATTTTTCTCATCTGTAAGGAATTTGAAGTATGTATTACCAACAAACTCTATTATCCAAAAAAACAAATCTCTCAAGAACTTCGTCAATTCATCGTTGAGTTTTATTCCAAATGGGTTTTGACTAAGTGCATTAGTCAATTGAAACACATTCTTAATAAAGATCTGATTCAAAAATGGAATCAAAAAGTTTATTATTTTTTGTTTATGAATTTTTAGGAGTGCAGCCACAGTCAAAGAAAAGGAATAATCATTCACTATCAACCATAAAGTGTTGTAATAACGGATATAGTCCATGTAACTTGAGTATAACTTTTCGTTTTTGGAAAAAGTCGTCAAAGTGGATCTTTCCCCAATGCTCAAGTATTGCATGGGGAAGTAAGTGAATTGTTTGATCCTGAGATCTAATTGGAGGAATAAAACTGAGTAGTATCGTAGTGAGTAGATTGGTTTCAATGCTTTGAGTAAAATTTCTTTGAAAAGCAGTTGTGTGATGATGAAGATCCATGGGATGATGTATAAATTAAGAATTTTGAAGAACGGTTTAAAAATAAAGCTTTCCTTGAGAGAATCCTTTGGTTTGATACTGATTAACTTTGGATACTTTTTGTTGAATAGCTTCAAATGATAGTCGCTTATGTTCAAGCTGTGTATGACTTTATCAATTTCATAACACTGGTTTTCAGGTCCGTAGTTTGTATTGTCTATAAGTGTGGCCAAATTTCCATCTAATTTAACACTCTTATCTTCTTTACTTTCAAAGAGTTTACTGTAAATTGGTGTATGTGAATAGAATTGCATGTTGGGGAGTTTTGGAGACTCATAAGTAACAAGTTTCACATTGCTATTGTCATTATCAAAAAACCTCATAAGTTGAGTATTAATTTCTCCAAGAATCTGGTATCCATCAACTTTAAGATTGTTTATAATACCATCAGTCAATGATGCTTTAGGAACTATAGAAACTGTCAAGTAGTCCTTTGAATAAGGAGTTTTGTAAATCAATTCACCAATCACCACATATGTTGTATCTTTGTTTTGAGTGGTTTTCAAGCTCTCCAAGTATGCAAAAAATTTGGTAGACCAATGAATTCTGACATCCATAAGGGGTTGTTTATAAATATCTGTGTTAATGGTTGTTTGGTTGAGATGTTTGATAAGATGTGGTATATCACCAAAAAAAATGTTAAGATTTTCTGGTATGAGCGGTGTTTACGTGTCTCGCGAAATGTTGGTGATCAGCACGTGAGCAGAACTATTCAAGCTTAATCATCTACAAAAAACAACTACAAAATCTTACTCTCTGAACGTCCTTATAATCTATCTTTCAACTTCTCATATATATAAACTCTTTGGTAATAGGTTTACCCCAAATTTAGCATTCATCCTATGATTCCCATAAACATCCTCAAACTCACTCTTCTTGATTAACGCCTTTGGTGGACTCTTCATCAAGCTAAAAAACTTCAATGTCTCATCATTAGTAGCCAACACGACCACATCAAACTTTGGCGACATAGCCGAACACAATACTCTCGACTGATCACTTGTTTTTATTTGTCTCTTCAACTGCATTGCTGGATATGAAAATATCTTCAACAAAACCGGTTGTTCAGGATTCCCAAACCCAAAAGTCAGAATCAATTCATGTTTATGATGTGACCAGACTAATGAAGTTATTTGTCCGGCTGTCTTTATTTTTTTAATGAGTGTACCTGTCTTGGTGTTCCATATCCTTATGTATCGATCCTTGGACCCACCACCAGTGGCTAGAATGTAATCCAGCCATGGACAGTACAGAACCCCTTTCACAGCAGCAGAGTGGACAAGATTGTACTTGTACACAGGCTGGGTTATGTAAGTGATGTCCCAGACAGTGCAACTGTTGTCATTGCCACCAACTGCTAGTTGAGATTCTAAAAATTTACCATGTTTGTCGTAAATAGTGGTGATGTCCATTCCACACAGTTGTTGCGTTTGTGGTTTGATGGTGGTGATGGTCTTAAACGAATAGTATTTAGTTGTGGTAATGTGAATATTGGCTTCTGACCTTATTTTTTTGATGTGGGGTCCATTTGAGGAATTAAATACATTAACTAAATTATGCTTCAATGAGTTAGCCATTCTTTGCTTTGACTGAGGAAATGGCTTTAAGAAAATGTTTTGGTTGGTGAAATCACATGGTGTGTTGCCTTCATCTTCAGATGGTTCAGAAGAGCCAATTGATAAATCCGTTGTGTCAAAGTCGTCTACAAGACCGTCAACTTCATCCTTGACAGTAGTATTATTTCTCAGCAGATTTAAAGAATTAGAAAGCTCATTGACAGCCGTTTGGACATCCTGCTTATAAACAGTGCTTCTTCTTATTAAACTATCCTCTATAAGTTGGAAAACAAATACCTCTCCTGTTTCATTACCACAGAATATTATCCAATCTTCTTTGGTATTATCTGTTTCACCCTGTTTTGATGGGTTTAAATACCATTTTATAGAACAAATACCTTTATTGCCAACTCTACTCTCAAACAACACATTTTCATGACCATTAATTGTGTGTAATACAATTTTATTAAAAGGATTCTCATTACTGATATTAGATGTTTTTAATAATATCAACTTTCCAGATTTAGTACCACATGCTAAAAAATCTGTTTTCAAAGATGGACAGAAGCTTAAACTGGTTATAGTATCATTATCATCACTCAAGTATTTACTCTCTAAGATTGTCTTTGTTTGAAAATTTTGAGGATCATATAAATATACGCTTTTATCAAGACCAACTGCCAATATGTCGGTGGCCGACCAAGTCAATGGGTTGGAATAAAAATCATTTTTCAATTCAGGAGCTTCCAAAATACGAAAAGGTTCAATGTTGGGGATGTGGGCTGTGTTTTTTTTATGATTGGTGATAAGTACATCGCTAAATTTAAGCTTTTTGATTTTTGGTTTAGTTATGTCGCTATATTTGAATACTTTTTCAGTTTTAAGTACAGAAAGAGTGTCAGTTAAGCGTGCCTTGTTAAGAAAGTTTTTCTTCAAGTTGATCCAATTTTTCTGACCGTGGTTTTTCAAATTAGTTTGTAAGAATTGTTGATGATTAACAATCTTTTGTTTGTTTTTTTGAATTACTTGGTTTATGAGTGTTTGTTGCTGTGATGCATTATGTTTGTTGTTATAATTCAATACATTACTTTTATCATTTTTCAACACCTTAATGTCGTTGTTGAATAGGTCTAAGTTAGGGTCAATTTTTAAATGTTTGTTGTTGAATATAGTTGATTGATTGACATCACAAGGTATGTACCTGTCAGCATATTGAACCATGCTGTTCTATTGGTTTCTCTAGAAAAGAATATGTTAAAATATATGTTTACTAAATAAACAACATTAATATATATATATATATATAATTCAAATCTTCACTAATTAATCATATACCACATTTTGTTTGTGTATTTTTTTGGTATTGGTATTAATTAATTGATTAAACCTGGTATGTTGTTTATGTCCGATATTAGTATATTAAAAATGGTGTAGCGGTAAAACTTATTATCACATTCTTGTCAAATGATAATACTGGTGCAACAACCACCACGAATATTCCTGTACTGATAATCTAACAATTAACTCATTCCATTAACTGTTTTTTCCAGAACAACTCATCGCTTTGACACATCTTCAAAAAATCTTACCATTTTTGCTGTGGATTCTTCCACACCAAAGGAATATTCACCCTTCTAAGAAAAATGAATATTCAGAATATCACGCCAAAAAAAACTAAAAGCAGTGGCACCACCAACCGGAAAAATAGCACCGGTCATCACGAGTTTTTCCAGAATAATCGTAAGATACGACGATAATGAGATGATTCCACTTCTTTAATTACATGCGTTGAACCTCATCAACTCTCTCTCATACACAATTCTGAATATTCAATTATTGCAATGACCATCCCTAAATCATATATAAACACACTCATCTCTTCAATTCTATCAATTTAATTTTTATTAATCATATTTCAAATTCTTATTACAATAAATATCTTATAATAACCATCAATAACATATATTATTATCAATAATATACACATACACTTTATAA
This sequence comes from Hanseniaspora thailandica (nom. inval.), assembly GCA_030573475.1. Classification (NCBI taxonomy): domain Eukaryota; kingdom Fungi; phylum Ascomycota; class Saccharomycetes; order Saccharomycodales; family Saccharomycodaceae; genus Hanseniaspora; species Hanseniaspora thailandica (nom. inval.). The sequence continues at coordinate 160,616 of JAJMDF010000202.1, read as the reverse complement.
ACAAATAAATATTAACAATGTCTGAAATTACTTTAGGAAGATACGTTTTTGAAAGAGTTAAGCAAGTCGGTGTCAACACCATCTTCGGTTTACCAGGTGACTTCAACTTATCCTTGTTAGACAAGATCTACGAAGTCGAAGGATTAAGATGGGCTGCTTCTTTGAACGAATTAAACGCCTCTTACGCCGCTGATGGTTACTCCAGAATCAAAGGTTTAGGTGTCATGATCACCACCTTTGGTGTTGGTGAATTATCCGCCTTAAACGGTATTGCCGGTTCTTACGCCGAACATGTTGGTGTTTTACACATCGTTGGTGTCCCATCTTTAGCCTCTCAAGCTAAGCAATTATTGTTACACCACACCTTAGGTAACGGTGACTTCGATGTTTTCCACAGAATGTCCGCCAACATTTCTGAAACTACTGCCATGATCACTGACATCAACAGCGCCCCAGCCGAAATTGACAGATGTATTAGAACTGCTTACATTGCTCAAAGACCAGTTTACTTAGGTTTACCAGCTAACTTAGTTGACTTAATGGTTCCAGCCAAGTTATTGGACACCAAGATCGACTTAGCCTTAAAGGCCAACGATGCTGAAGCTGAAGATGAAGTTGTTGAAACTATCTTAGCCATGATTGCTGATGCCAAGAACCCAGTCATCTTATCTGATGCTTGTGCCTCTAGACACAATGTCAAGAACGAAGTCAAGCAATTGATCGATGCCACTCAATTCCCAGCCTTTGTCACCCCATTAGGTAAAGGTTCCATTGATGAAAAGCACCCAAGATTCGGTGGTGTTTACGTTGGTACCTTATCCTCTCCAGAAGTTAAGCAATCTGTTGAAACTGCCGATTTAGTTCTATCTGTTGGTGCCTTATTATCTGACTTCAACACCGGTTCTTTCTCTTACTCTTACCAGACCAAGAACATTGTTGAATTCCACTCCGACTACATCAAGATCAAGAACGCCTCCTTCCCAGGTGTCCAAATGAAGTTCGTCTTAGAAAAGTTGATTGCCAAGGTCGGTTCCAAGATTGCTAACTACACCCCAGTTCCAGTTCCAGCTGGTTTACCAAAAAACGCTCCAGTTGCCGATTCTACTCCATTAGCCCAAGAATGGTTATGGAACGAATTATCTGAATTCTTAGAAGAAGGTGACATTGTTGTTACTGAAACCGGTACTTCTGCCTTTGGTATCAATCAAACCAGATTCCCAACAGATGCTTATGGTATTTCCCAAGTTCTATGGGGTTCCATTGGTTACTCCGTTGGTGCCATGGTTGGTGCCACTTTTGCTGCTGAAGAATTAGACAAGGCCAAGAGAGTTATCTTATTCGTTGGTGATGGTTCTTTACAATTGACTGTCCAAGAAATTGCTTGTTTGATCAGATGGGGTTTGAAGCCATACATCTTCGTTTTGAACAACAACGGTTACACCATCGAAAAGTTGATTCACGGTCCAACTGCTCAATACAACATGATCCAAAACTGGAAGCATTTGGATATCTTACCAACCTTCGGTGCTACTGATTACGAAGCCATTCCAGTCAAGACTGTTGGTGAATGGAAGAAGTTGACTACTGACCCAGCCTTCAAGAAGAACTCTACTATCAGATTGATCGAAGTCTTCTTGCCAGAAATGGATGCTCCATCCTCTTTGGTTGCCCAAGCTAACTTGACTGCTGCTATCAACGCCAAGCAAGATTAAAGCTGCTTATATAGAATAAAGAAATAATGATATAGACTTTTTATGAACCATTTTTTTTTAAAAAAATAGTTTTTGTAGTTGTTATCGTGGATTCGCGATTAAGCTTCTATTTTTTCCCCCTTTATAAACAATTTTGATGTCCAAATAACCACCCAGAGCAAGACTATTCATATAGCTACTTGATTCAAAGAATGTTCGTAAGGAAAGAGTATAGTGTTGATGATAACAATCTGAATAGTAACAATCCCAATACAGTTTTTGAGAGCAATAAAAAGAAGTATCTCATAGACCCGTTTAATAACCTTGTCAAGGATGAACTTAAATATCATCACAACACCAGGATTTATAACACTGCACAATTCAATAAGTTTAAGGTAATTGATGTGGAACATGATATGAAGGATAAGATTATGTACAAAAAAGGTGTGCTCAAAGATGTAGTAATTTGTACAAGACCAATATACCCAACAAAGCCCCACAATGATAATATAGAGTTTAATATCAAGATGTTTGGGATCAACACGGATAATTTGTTGGATAATTTGAAGGTGGATATATTGCTAGATCAGGATGTGATAATAGAAAATGTGATCAACAAGACAATCCAGTTTGACATACATGAATGTGTGTTATTTCAAAACACCAACATTTTGTTCATAGAGTTAATACACAACGACATGAAGTTTTTATTAATATACGATTTAATCAGCAAAGTCTTGCTTAAAGACGAACAAGGAAAAGTTGTCAAACTTGAGCACCAAAAAGTTTTATACTTTGAAAATGATAATAAAAAAAGGATATTCGGAATAATCAATAATAATGTTATCAAAAAGTATAAAATCAAGAGCAATCAACATAATATTATGTTTTTGAAGGACATCCCCTTGAACGTGACTATCCCAAGAAGTAAAGAGATATACATCAAGGATGATTTATACCTCTGTGTTGATGAGAGAGATGAGAATGAATTAATAATATTTGAAACGGATTTAACAACCATGCCAAAGACAATTTCATTAAAGGCTGAAAACAACAAGGTTTATAATGTGAACGTGAGCAGTGATAAAACAAAGATAGTGACGACTTCCAAAAAAGGCACAACTGTAAAGGTATACACCAAAAACAAAGATAAATATGAATTGTTCAAGAGTTTCAAAAGGGGCATGAATCAATCTTTGAATTATTTGATAGGGTTTAGCAATGATGATAGTTTGATATACAGCTTGAGTTTCAACAGAACGTTGCATTTATATGCGTTGAATGATATAAATAGATCAATCCATATTATTAAGCTAACCAGCAGAGTTGTGGATGATGTGTGTACTATCAAAGTAATGAAGGACTACAACCACGCTGAAATTTATTACATATATGTGCTGTGGAGGTACACTGGCTTGATAGAGATGTACTCGTTTGACATAGAGAAGGTGAAGTCAAAGAAGGTTGCCTACACTGGGTTGTACTAATTAAAGCTTAACGCCGATATTATCTGTGATTATTTTTGTCTAGAGCAGAAAATCCAGTTCCAACGGGGAAGAAAAAAAATTTTCATTTGGAGATCAGATCCGTGTTTTACACTTCTTTCTTTTTTTTTTTGACTGTTTTTTCTTCTGCTGTTAGTTAAAGCTTTTGGTAAACAATCCCAAACCACACAAGCCAAGCACTCTCTGATCTAATTATATCACCTTTTATCTTTGTATATACCCACTCTGATTGATACAATTCAATATTAACATCCAACAATATGTCCTTGCTGCAAGCCATAGTCTCAAGAAAGACTAAAGAAAAATGTAAAGGTTCCAAGCAAAAGTGTGAAAAGCCTGTCAACACATTCCACAATCTATCTGTTGTCTTAGCTGTTGTTATTCCTGTAGTTTGTGTCTTTTTAATTGTGCTCTCCATCATATTTTATTTATGGAGGCGTCACAAGAAAGAAGAAAAGCTGGAAGCTGAATTTGACAACAAAGTCGAAGAAGATATCAACGAAGTGTTTTACAAGGAAAAGCCAGAAGATAAAAAACCTGTTGTTAACAATGAAAACTCGGAATATAAAAATAAGGGTAGACTTGCTATCATGAGAAAGAGGATGAAGGATTTGGAAAACAAAAATCAATCAACAGATGATTTGGCCTTCTTCCAACCTCCAATCAAGAGAACTAATTCTATTACCAGTTTTTCATCTCAAAATTCTAAAGGAAGTATTTTAGCTTCTAATGATGGGTTAAATATCCCATTAATTCCTAGTTCTCCAAGTAAAGTCTCTTTAGGCACACCTACCAAAGACGATAACATTCTGCTAAACTCAAGTAGACTTGAAGATATAAGTGAACATGACATGAGAGATTATATGAAACATTACGATAAGATGATGGGTATGACTAGTATGGAGAACATGACTGGAAGTTTCCCTGGTGGTAGAGTTCCTTCCCAAATCTTGCAAAGAAACAAGTTCTTCCCTAGAAATCCTTATGTCAGAGGTAATAACACTGGTACTCTTGTAAAGAGATTTGTAACACCAAAGCCGGTAAAGAAAGATGAAGAAGAAAAAGAAAAGCAAGAAGAAGCTAAGTCAACTGAAGAGGAAATAAACAAGAACCCATTCTTGACTGAAGCTGAAAAGAAGGAGTCAAAGGAATCTTTAGTCAACAGCCATACAACTGTATCCATAAACACCACCGAGAATGAAATAGAAGCTCCTAAAGCTGCTGAAAAGGAAAGTTCAGAAGCTGATGCTGATACTGAAGTTCCTAATGATACTGAAATTAGCTCTCCCGAAGTAGCTGAGGACAAGATCATTGTTGACAAGTTATTTAACAACGATGTTAACAAGAGAATTTATTCCAACATGAAGGCCAATGATTCTGGCTTGCTTCATGAAGTTGAAAAGTATGATGTCACTAAGGTTAACGAAGCATTGAAGGATATCAATGAAGCTGAAGATAAAGATGATATCATCTTATCCAGCAAACAAGAAGAAAACATTAAAAGAATGAAGTCTATTTATCAAATATACATGGATAAGAATGAAGATGATGACGAGGAAGATGAAGAAGAAGAAGCAGCTGACAAGTTAGGTGATCTAAGTTATACCAATCCTAATCAAAGCAAACAATCTAAGAGCTTTAAGCACACATCATCCATATACTCTGATTCATTTGCCAACAAGGGTTATGAACTACCTGGCAAGGAGCATGCTTTACCAAACTACGATATAAGTCAATACCAAGAGCAAAGCACCGATCTGAATATTCATGACATACCTAACCCAGAATTATACAGTGATTACTACGAGTTGGACCCACAATCTGAACAATACTACTACTACGATGCTCCATCTCAAATACACTTCTATTTTGAACCTGTTTCTCAACAGTACTACTACTATGATGAAAGAGAGGAACAATACTATTGTAACATTAACTCAGAAGTTTATTTCTATGACTCTATAAACCACATACCATACTACTACGATTATGAAGAAGAAGCTTATATTTATCTGGGAGAACCTGAATTGGACAACACCCAATTCCAACAAAATACCCAAAAGCCAAATAACTTCAGAAACCTTCAATTGGAACAACACATTGTGGAGACGGAAGAAGACCACCCTGAAAGAATAGAAAACATAGAATATTTGAGAAACCCATCAAGCATGAATAACCTAACAAGTTCCTCAATGACAAACTTCATGACAGCCAACAATAGAAAGATAACCCCTCAAAGACAAGTCAAGCAACAGCTGAGTCAAAACTTCAGTTACGACACTTATGAGAACATACATAATGGTAACGCTGCAGCTAATGGCAGTAAGGCAGCTTACAAAATAGCCAGGGAGAGTGTTGTGATGAATGATCCACTTCAATTCAGTGGCACAAAAACAAAGTTTAAGCCTGCTGGAAGCATAAGAAATTTGAATAGTTATATACAAGGAAATCAGGGATATCCATAAAAGAAAAAAAAAGTGGACACTTACAAATATGTTGGTTGTTCTGTTTCTATATAAAGTCTTTTTTATAAAAAAAGCCATCCTGTTTGTTTCTGTAATACTGAACTTAGCAATTGCTTAAAAAAAAACATGTTATTTTGACAACCTTCTTCCGTTTCTTTACATCAAATAATATGCTTACTCTTTTTTTATATAACAAAACCTCCTTATCTAAAAGTCATCTTGCTCATTTCTGTACTTCTTGATGACCTTCTTAATCTTAGAATTATCAGTCCAAGTAACATAATCCTCCAATGATCTAGTAATCAAATAACTAGGATCATTTATCAAATTATGTCCGACTTTGACGTGTCCTTGTTCTATGAATTTAACTGCATCAAATATCGTCTCCGCCATGTGGGTCTTGTATACTATATAAGCCAATCTTCTTCTACAAAGAGTTGATACATTCAATTTATTCATGATATCGGAAGGACTTGCCTTTTCATCGTTGAGTAAACCCATTTTGAAAAGCTTGGTTATGAGCATGGTTTCGTGCTTTTTTCTGTATAAATCATGAGCTGGGAGTAAAGAAAGTTGATTGACTAACTTGTGGATCTTACCTACTATCTTGTTGTATAAAAAATAGTCTTCTTGTTTGGTTAAATGGAATTTTTTGATTATGCTGTTGGCTTTGGAGTTGTCTTGTTTCCAGTTGACGAAGTCTACTTTTTTCAGCAGTTTCTTTTCGTGAAATTTAAGTTGTCTAGCCATTGTTATGTGTGTGTAAGTGTATTGGTTTATATATGATTGGATGTTTTTTTTATAGTTAAAGACAAAGGTATTTGCTAGATATTAACCAGATGTAATGTTTTTTTTGGTGAAGAAAAAAAAAAAGAAACTTTTCTGGTTAATTAGCTTGTTACGCCCGATATTCGGATATAAGATATAAGTCACGTGTATTGCCCAAACAATTAAAAACACACTATAACTCAAACACCAATGCCAAACAATGAATTGATAGTACATGTAGTTATGAAGTAGTACAGGATATAGAATAATTGAGTTTTAAATGTGTGCAAGTTTGAATTTAAAAAATTTTAATAACTGGTCATTATGATACCAATTGATAAAATACGAGTATACAGCAATTAAAAATAAATGATATTAATTAAAAATAAACATAGTAGAGCATTAATAAAATTTTTTCTTATTTTAAATCTACATAATAACATTACCATCTTTGGTTATTTGACTTATTCAATGACATACATCACCATAGAAACAGTTTTAAGATGTTACTTCTTATATCCGAATTTCAACTAACAAAATGAGAGCAAAAGTCTTTTATAGGCGAAAATTTTTTCACATCACAATTTTTTCTTAAAAATTTCTTTCGATTTAGTTTTTTTTTAAAATTTTCAACTACAAACACTTCTACATTTAAACTCACCAAAAGACAAACACAACTATTCATCATGTTCAGTGTTAATCTAATATCTAGAAGGCTATTTTCTAGCAGCAACATAAACCTAGTTTCAAAGGCTCTAGTCAAGAACGTACACATCAACCTTAATGAACTTTCAGTAAGCTACTTACAAAAGGAAAAGTACCAACTCTTCCAAGAATATGACGATTGGATTCCAACCAAGTCCCTTGTCAACCAAGATAGAGACATAATCAAGTTAAAAGGACCTAGATTTGACAAAGACGGTAATGAAAACAAATTATTCTTCACACAAGTCTTAACTTTGAAGGGTAAAGCTGGTGAACTATCAATGAAGTTCCCAGACTTCATGAAATTCGAATGTTTCAATAATGACAAGGAATATAGTTTGGCTGATGCCTTCAAAAAGGGTAATGAACAAGACGATGGTAGAAGAACTTTAAAGATCACTGTTGACAATCCTGAAAATAAAATACAAAAATCAATGCTAGTAACTCTGACTGCCATTTTGAACAATAACATTGAAGGTGTGCTTGATGGTCACTTGGCCTACTTGAGATTTGTTGGTCCAGGTTGTAGATTCATCATACCAGAAGATCAAAAGAATAAATTGATTTTGAAGAAGGGGACTGCATTCTATAACAGTACTGTACCTGATGATGTTACTCTAGAACTGAAATCCCCAACTTTCTTGTTGGTCAAGGGTTTGGATTTACAAAGAGTCAATGTCTTCGCCAACTATGTTCATAATATGATCAAGCCAGATCCTTATAAGGGTGCTGGTATATACTTCAACGATAGAGAATACTTGAAGAAAACCAAGTCTGGTAAGTAATCGATGAGTTGATCTTATATAAAAAAACATTAATTGTAAATAATCGAGAAATAGAAACAAAAAAAAAAAGGATATCTTAAAATTATTCAAGCATTATATTTATTCTGTTTAAAAGAGTAATCACCTCTTTCTTTCCTTCTTCCATTTGTATATAGTCTTGCCTTCATCGGTTTTAATTTTCTTCTTGGAACCTTTCTTCATTACTTCCTTTTGTAATTCTAATGTATCTAAAACAGTTCTTATTTCCTTTTCTCTATCAATGTATTGTTTCAAAAGTTTATATTTCTTCAACTTTTTCTTGTCCAAAGATTCCTTTTGCATTATATCCTCAACTTGTCCGATTCCGTTGTTATTCACATTAGCCAATTGGTCTATGGTCATTCTATTTTCTTTTCTATCCAACAAATCCTTATGTGTATTCAATCTCTTGGCTAGATCGAATTCTTTCAAGTTTTCATTCTCATCAACAAAGATTTTATGTTTATTTTCATTCTCCAAATCAAACAAAAGTCCTTCTTTCTTCTTCAAGATTTGTTTTAGATTCTGTTGTTGTAATAATCTTAGATAATTGGCATCTTGAGATTTAAGTAGCTTGACTTGATCCACACTTAAACTTTGACTTTCCTCTCTTTCCTTTATCAACAACCCAGTTTTTGAATCCATCTTTTGGGAATTCATTTTGTGATAATATTCATCTGGATTTCTTTCACTGGCTTTGCCTCTTAAGATCTTAAGAGTGTTTTGCTTGGCATGGTAGTCCTTGGCTCTCTTGGTGTAGTCTTTATGTTTTTCTAAGAACCCAAACTTAGTTCTGGCTTGGGTTTGGGATCTTTCCCTATGCTGCTTCTTCTGAGCATTATGTACAAGTTTAGCCATAATCTGGTAGTTATGTTTTATGGTCTTTTCTTTTGGTTAGATATTGTTTAATAAACTTGTTTGACTAGACATGAACAATTACATTTTCAAAAAAAAAAATATCGATGTGAATCTTTGATGAAGGGTTTTTCCCAAAAGAGTAAAATTCCAAAGTGTTTCTTTTTTTTTGGTTAGGTCACGTGTATGGGGTGCCATACAATCTTATCTACGAATTCCCATAAAATACACACACATAAAGTTTATACACAAAACAACCCGAATACTCAACCATTGTTACATCTATATACAAGATGAGTGAATACACTCTTGATGATCTTTTGGAATTTATTCCTAAACCTATACAGCATTATAATACACAGAAAAATGACTTCACATCAGATCCAAACACATCAGCATATTTAAACAACGACTTAGGATTTATAAACAGCTTGATATTCTCACTTATATCTTCATCAAACAACAAGAAAAACACCAATAATTTGTTTATCAATACAGATGATTTATTACAAGATTTAAAAAATGAGCATGACCAGCATACAGCCAAGAATTTGATCAAAATTAACAAGATTTATAAAAGCCTTGAAAATCAGTTAATCCATAACCTCATAAACTTCTTGAACGATTTGGATGATATACAAGTTAATGTTTTATACGTGAATAATCTTTATACACCAAAAGATGACAGCTTTTTGAAAAACATTGCATCAATTCAACAGTTTCATACATCAGGCAATAGCAGCAACACCTTGAAACACCAAATTTGTTTGTTCATACCTAAATTTGATGATGATGTGATAACAGGAACAGAAATTCAAAAGAGATGTTCCATGAAAATAGACCACTACTTCAACAGAATTCAACAATTTAATGCCGACAGTCAGATCAACAATTTGAATTTGCAAAGCATTGGTATAGTCATCAGCAACATTGAGCTTCTCAACAAGAACGCGTTTTTGAAGAAGAAATTCTGGTTATCTTGTAGTGGCAACACCACCATTGATTTTCTTAATAAATTTCATGATTCTGTAGAAACAGAACAAAAATTCAAGAAATTATTCAACTTCTTCTTGAAGCATATGTCCTCATATTGGCAATCATTCAAAACACCAATTCAAAATACATTCAACCATAAGCTCAAACAATATATCCTTGATATTGTGGTGCACTTGAGATTACAGAGATTCTCGCAACAGGGAAGAAGTGGTGGTGTTGGATTGATGTCTTTAAGTGACATGACCCAAGTTTCCATGTCGTTGGGGATCATGGATGGGTTTTACGATGGCTTGTTGGAGAACAAACATGATATAGATGCATACTTGAAAAATAAAGAGATTGAGGAAATAGATCCGGAGAGTGTGGTGGTGACACCAGATATAGTGAAGATAGCTGCTCGTGTGTACTTCCCATTTAAATTACAGTTGACTATTAATTCTGGTAATAAAAGACAAAAAAAGGATCATTCCATAGCATATGGGTCAGATAAAGAAGTTATTGATGAGTTGATTGCAAACTTGGGTGATTTAGATATTTTGAAAAATAGAGACGATGTCGCATGCCAGTATCCAATGGAGAGTTTGGTGGTTGAGGATGTTTTAAGACACATATCCACGTCGTTTTGATAATAATATATTTCATTAATCTTTTAATTAAACCTTTATGGAAGGGTTGTTTTTCGGATATAAGAGTTTTCCATACACGTTGTTGTTTTTTTTTCTTTCCACCAAAAATGTTTCCAAGTTCTGATGTTTATGTTCTTTGATAATCACATTAACATTACACACCCAAACAACATTTAATATTACATCATGGCACCTAGTTGGAATCCTCAAAAGAACCCTAAAATAAAGAAGTATGGTAAGATTTTAAGCATAGCACATCTCCCTGAACTGAGAGAAAAGTTCAACGCCGATGAAGTTCCTGTAACTGATGCCGGTGAATTTATCCCACTTAAAGATGATGAATATGATTTACCAACAGATCCTGAAGGTGAACTTAAAATAGATGAAAACGGTAATCTAAAAAATGACAAGACATACAAATTTAAAACATTCACTATAGCCACCAGACCAAATAAAGATAAGCTATATGTTCTAGCAGCTGATGTTGCCAAGGTATTTGATTATAAAAGAGCAGCTGTTTTGTTCCTAAACCATAAACTTACATTATACAAGTCATACTTGACTGAAGATGAAAAGAAGTACTTATTGGAAAACTCAACAGTTCTAGATAATGTTACCCCTATGAACTTAACAAAGTCTATTTTAGTCATCACCGCCAAGTCTTTATACAGAGAATTTGGGCATAAAACTATTAACAATGGTAAACCTATAGAAGATGATTACTACACCACTATTTATCCTTTCGAAAAGAGTGAACTAGACATCTCTTCAAAGCCAATTTATGATATTTACCAATTATTAAAACCATACATGAATGATAAAGAAGCTGAGGTGCCATTACCACCTAAGCCTAGCCAAGTCGAAGCCATAAAGCCTAAGTTCACCAGTGTTGTGATAAACAAGGTGAATGAAAGACCTGAAGAAAAGGCCATTTCTCAAAAAGAGAAGATTTTATATCAATCTGTATTAAACAGGGATGGTAAAGAAATTGATCTAAAGGCTTTGTTGGATGCTGATTATAAAAATGATAAGTACATTAAGGCCGAATTATCAAACATATCTGAAGATAATAACAACGACGAAGATGCTGTATCAAGCCTGCCTACAACTTGGAAAAAGGTATACAAATCTGATCTATTAACAAAGAAAAAATCTGATCTACTACAAGAAGACAAGAGTAGAAGAATTTTAGACCTTTTTAACATGATGCAATCAAATTTAAACATATCTTTAAACGCCGACATGAACCAAGAAAACTGGATATACTTACACGCTGATGCTTGTTCTAGAAGCAATTATGACATGTATGAAAACAGAGAAAGATGGCAGTTTGTCACCAACAGAGGTTTGAGAGATGTATACACCAATGTGCTTCATGTACCTAAATTCACCCAACCTACAAAAGTCATAAGCAAAGTCTATAAAAACGGGAAGGATAATAAGTACACGATTGGTTTACAAGATAACGACATTTACAAAGTAAAAACTGGACTAAAAGACTTGCCTGGGCTTGAGAATATGATGGAACTGATAGACGACGAAGAGGTCAAGGATGCCATCAAGGCACAAGTTGATTACGAAGTTAACAACTAATTTATATATTTTCGGATATAAGCACGTAACATGTTAACCAAAGAAAACGATCCAGTTCGTCTACCGCGGGAAGGGTGGCGAAAAAATTTTAAGCTAATATTCTTATGAAATGATGATTAGAGATAGAGTATTTAGCAGATACCATATACAAACCAAAAAAGCATAGATTAACAGATTATTGAATAAACCAGCACACACAATGATGTTATTCAATACTCTGCATAGCTTTAAAAGGCTGAGCTTGAATAAAAGCGCACCTCTTTTGAAGCTAAAGAATAACCACATAAACACATTTAGCAGTCATAGATCATTTATTAATGTAAGCTTTCAGCCAGGTTTCGGGGGAACACACTCAGCAAGGGAGAACAATCTTTTTGTGATGTATCACTTCTTTAAGTTTTTAAAGCAAAACAAGGACATCAAATCATTAACCAATATTGAAAAGACTATTTTGAAAGCTGAAAATGACATTAAACCTAAAATTGATTACAAAACCTTGAGAAAAGAATATAAATCAAAAGATGCCGATGGTGTTAAATCAACTCTGATTGAATACTTAACTACATCTCCAGAAGCTTTCTCTAGAATATACAAGGACCCGGAATTCGTTAGCTATTTGCAATCAACCCCAACCTTTAAGAACAAGAGTGCATATGACGCTGAACTTGCCAAATTCAGCTTTTCATCAAATATGAACTTAATTCCAAGTCTTGGCAATCTGGACATGAATGTTGATAGATCTGAGGAAATGCAGTTTACTACCTTGGTTAGAAAACAAATGACTAATGCTTCAGTTTGGTTAAATAACTTTGATGAGTATGAATACGATTTAGCTCAAGAAATCAAGGGTAAGTTGTTTATTTTGAATGTAGGTATTTCCTTCCCAGCCATGTTTGATGAAAATGCCAACATTGATTCAGATGTAAACCTTTTGACTTATAAAAAAACAGATGGATTCTTTATTGATTTCATGAGTAAAGATTTGGATGATTTGGAACATGAATTAAAAACCAGAACTGATTCTTTGCCGGTTGCCATGACAGCTAAGGACTTCAAGGCCACGCATGCTGAAACAAATGTACAAAATGATCAAGATAGATTCAAGAATATGTTTGTTCAAAACAACAACAATAACGGCCCACCACCTAATGTCAAAGTTTTTGAGATCAAACTCAACAATTTGAAATACTTTTTCGGATTCTTCTTGTTGACTTTCTTATTCTCAATGATGGGTTCTTCTAGTAATCCAGGTGAAGACAAGACCTTGATCACATTCCAACAATTCAAAAACGACTTCTTAGCCAAGAACTATGTTGAAAGATTATTTGTTTACAACAAGGACTATGTTGAAATCAAGCTAACTCCAACTGGAATGGCAAACTTAGACACTTCTGTAGGTAATTACAGATTTGTCATTGGTGACATTGACATCTTTGAGAAAAACTTAGAAACCATACAAAACGACATGAACATTGCTCCAAACATGAGAGTTCCTGTAGTCTACTTCAACAAAGCCGTCACACTTCGTGACATCTTCGTCAGTTGGGGTCCTACACTATTAATGGCCGGTGGTATGATCTACTTATTAAGCAGAGGTGCCAAGAACTTGAAACTCAAAGGATTAGTCCCTGGAGGTGAGAAGAAGAAGTTTGAAGAGATATTGAATGTCGAAACCAAATTCAAGGATGTTGCCGGTTGTGATGAGGCCAAACAAGAAATCATGGAGTTTGTCCACTTTTTAAGAGATCCAACCAAATACGAAAAGTTGGGGGCTAGATTACCTAGAGGTGCAATTTTGTCTGGTCCTCCAGGTACAGGTAAAACTCTTTTGGCCAAGGCTACTGCAGGTGAGGCTGGTGTTCCATTCTATTCTGTCTCTGGTGCTGAATTCGTTGAGATGTTTGTTGGTATGGGTGCTTCCAGAGTTAGAGACTTGTTTGATACTGCTAGAAAGAATGCCCCAAGTATTATCTTCATTGATGAAATTGATGCCATTGGTAAAGCCAGAGGTGCCAGTGGAGGTAATGATGAAAGAGAAGCTACTTTGAATCAAATTTTGGTTGAATTGGATGGTTTCAAGTCTGATGACCATGTTGTTGTTTTGGCTGGTACTAACAGAGCTGATTTGTTGGATAAGGCCTTGACTAGACCAGGTAGATTCGACAGACATGTCACTGTTGACAATCCAGAGTTCCATGGTAGAAAGCAATTATTTGAATTATACTTAAAGAAGGTCAAGTACGACACTCAAATTAATTCATTGGTTGACAGATTAGCTGCCTTGACTGCTGGTTTCTCTGGTGCAGATATTTCCAACTGTTGTAATGAAGCTGCCTTATTTGCTGCTAGAGACAAATCCAGTGCCATTACTTTGAAACACTTTGAACAAGCCATTGATAGAACCATTGCTGGTTTAGAAAGAAAAACTAAGCTATTAACTCCTGAAGAAAAGAAGATTGTTGCTTACCACGAAGCTGGTCATGCCATTTGTGGTTGGTACTTAAAAGAAGCTGATCCATTATTGAAAGTTTCCATCATTCCAAGATCTCAAGGTGTTTTAGGCTTTGCCCAATACGTTCCTGGTGACAAATACTTGATGAACAACAATGAATTTAATGACAAGATCACTCAACTATTGGGTGGTAGAGTTTCTGAAGAATTACACTTTGACTCAGTCACTGGAGGTGCACATGATGATATTAAGAAAATAACAAACTTAGCCAGATCAATGGTTGCACAACTAGGTATGAGTAAAAAAGTCGGATGGGCCTTCTATGGAAAGGATCAAAATTCAAGCGACTACACCAAGCCGTTCTCCGAACAGACAGCTGAGTTGATTGATGCTGAAGTTAAGAGAATTGTTGATGAGTGTTACACACAATGTAAGGCTTTATTGAAGGAAAAATCTAAAGAAGTTGAATTGATTGCACAAGAACTGTTGAAAAACGAGGTTCTAAGCAGAGACGACTTGGTCAGACTGCTTGGAAAGAGACCATTCCCTGAGAAGAACATGGACTACATCAACAGTATAGGTGAAGGCAAAGAGATTGACGGAACTAAGAAAGAGTAATGACTATATATGATTAATACTGTATAAAACCAAACTTTGTAAATATGACTATGATTGTTGTCGGTGCTTTGTTCCGATTTAGCCTATTTTTTAATTTGATAAAGGGGCGAAAAAAAAACTGCGTGAACGTTGGGCGAATAATTTTGAGAACTCGCTAAAGATTTTAAAATCGGCATTAATCCATTTTAAAACTTCGAATATTCCGTGGGGACTTTTACTTCATTTATAAACCCACATTGTTATTGACAAATTAACTAAAAGACTTTGAAAACCCCCAAAAGAAAACACCATCTTTAAATATGTCTGAAACACAACCATTGATTGACTTGAAAAAGCTTGAAGAGAGGAACCACAAGCACAACCTTTCCATCAGCAAAGCCCCCATCCTTACCGCCTTATACCTCGGTTCTTTTTTGGCATCTCTGGACAACACAGTTGTAGCCAACATGATGCAAACTGTTTCTAATGAGTTCCATGAAAGTGAAAAGAAACAATACATAGCAACATCATTCTTATTGACAAACACAGCCTTCCAACCTCTTTATGGGAAATTGTCCGACTTGATAGGGAGGAAGCCAGCTTTGCTTATAGCTCTGACTTTCTTCTGGATTGGTTGTGTGATCACAATGTTTTCCAATTCAGTCACGACATTCTCATTAGGTAGATTCATCTGTGGTATGGGATGTGGAGGTGTGAATTCCCTTTCAAGTGTCATTGTAAGTGATATTTGTGATGCTAGAATGAGAGGGATCATGCAAGGTTATTCCAATTTGGTTTTTGCTGCTGGACAGTTCTTAGGTGCTCCAATTGGTGGGTTGATCATCGATACCATTGGATGGAGATACGTTTTTGGATTACAAGTGCCTTTGGTAATTTTATGCCAATTCTTGGTTTACAATAACGTCAATATTAAATTGGCACATGTGCCTAAACATGGGAAGTATACGTGGAACCATTTGAAGAGGTTGGATATTGGTGGTACTTTCACTCTTACTTGTACCATTGGTTCTTTATTGATTTTAACTTCTGATGATGGATTGTTGTCCAGTTCCACCAAGAGTATGCTGTACTTAGCAGGTCTAGTATTTGCCATATTGTTTGTATTAATTGAATTCTTCTGGGCTTATGAAAGATTAATTCCATTTGACGTTTTGATAGGCAAAACCGGTATTGTTTCATTGATTATTATTATTTCTTCATTTGTCATGTTCGGTGATATATTCAGAAAGCCATTATACCTACAATTAATACAAAACTTCACACCAGCTGACTGTGGTGTATTCACTGTTTTCACATCACTATCCGCTCCAGTTGCTTCATTTGTTACTGGTTTTATTACTAAACATACTAAGAAAAGTGTTGAGTATGTTTGCTATGAATTGTGTCTATTCGCTGTATGCTTACAATTTGTTGCATTTGCCCTTGAATGTACTTTAGTTGATTACTTAAAGCCTAGACTAGGTTTATCATCTGCTGTTTCTACTTTAGAACTATATGATTTATTGGACACTGATAAGTTTTTATGGAAAGTCCTATTAGTCACAACTACTTTAATGATGGGTTATGGTTACTGTACCATGCTAGTCTCCACCTTAGTTGTTGTTGTTTTCACAGTCGACAAATCTCAACAAGGTACAGTCACTGGGTTGTTCTATTTGTGGAGATCTTTAGGTACAGTTATTGGTACATCTTTCATTTTAACAACTTATCAAAAAGTCTTGAACAAAAAATTGTACAACTACATTGTACTAAAATTAGGATCATTGGAAAACTACACTAAAATCATCCATGATACCTCTCAAGTCAGACAACTATACAAAGATGATGTCAAGATAACTGAAAAATTATTAGATATTTTCAGGCAATCATTTGTTATTTCATACTTGCCTCAATTGGCCATTTTAGCCTTGACCATCATAATGACATTTGTCTTTGTTTTAGAAATGAAAAAAAGCTTAGACAGTGATGTTGAAGACGACAAGGTCGTAGAAACAATCTAATCATTAAATTTTTTTACATACATATATTCTTTTTTTGAGAAGTACCTATTTCTTTTTTGATTTACTAAATATCTTCTTCAATTTTGTTCCCAGTCCCTTCTTCTCCTCTGGCTTTACAATCTTTTTACTCTTTTCTGGTCTCATAGTTTTGGTATGTTTACCACTCTCAACCATCATCTTACTACCTTTACCAGCTATAGCTGGTACTTTTGGCTTATAAATCTCTTCTTCATATTCATCATCTGAGTCTGCAAATCTAGATTTAAACTTTGGCACAGTTTCTGCATACTGATGATGACCACTCTCTTCGTTTTCATCTCCTAGATCATGACGCATACTCATCATTCCGAATCCCATAGTCTTCTTTGTCTCACCTCTTTCCCTCTCAAAACTGGACTTCTTTTCTAATGGTGTCAACTCCGGTTCTTCAAGGGTCACATTCATATTCGGCTTTGTTCTGGCTTTCGAAGTTGTCATTGGTGTTGGATTGTTCATTCTTTCAGACATCTTCATCTTTCCTTTCTTCAGAGTGTTCTTATTTTCATTAGTAGAACCACGTAATGATCCTTTACTCAATGCAGTTGGGTGGGAAACAGCAGGGTTGATCTTCATTGACATTCTCTTGCTAGGACTTCTAACGATTTTCGACTTTCGTTGGTTTTCATCTTGCAATTGAGAATTCAAACGAGTGTTCTCAGCAGTGGTTAACTTCACATAAGCTTCATTAGTTTTCTTTGGAGCAGAGGTCTCGGAAGGTGTTGAATACTTCGATTTAGTTCTGATGGCTGATTTTAATGGTTTTTCTTTGTTTATAATAGGTTCTAAAATTACATCATCAGCATCATCTTCGTTGGCGCTGTAGAACACGGATTCGGAAGATTCAAAGTTATTAGAGTTGGAAAGTTTCTTGGAAGGAGTTGTGTTCTGGTCTTCACTCTTGTCTAATTCGATAACCGGTGGTTGATCATAAACAAATGAAGTTTCAACAGGTTCGGTGACGTCCTCCTTGGATTTTTCATCAAGTGGCTCAACAATGTCTTCTTCTTTGTGTATAGGTATGTTAACTTCAGGGACCTTTTCAGGCTTAGCATCGTCTAATATTTCTTGTTGAGGAACAACATCTTCTTCTTTTAATACAGGAACTTCGGTATTTGAGGTTGATTCTTCTGAAGATTCTTGCTTAACTTCATCAACTTTTTCTTCTGGAATTGGTGCTACAACAATAGTCTCTTCAGTAGTTACTGCAACTGGTTTGACATCAGCCTTTTCATCAAAGGCAGGTGTAGTGACTGTTTGTGGATTTGCTGGATCATAATCATTCTTCTCAGCTTGTTTTTGGAATTTCAAAAAGTTTTCGTCCTTTTCCTTCAAATTGCTCAAACTAGGCTTAACCTTGACCTTCATTGGTGTGATTTTGACCTCCTTCTTGACGTTCTTCGTCAAACTATTCGAAGGTTCAGCTATATCCTTCTTAACAGGAGTTTTATTAGCCACCAATCCATTTCTCATTGATGGAACTCTCTTCACAGTCTTTGTTGCATTCTCCTTGGGCTTGCTCTCAACAATAGGAGACTCCTCTTTGATCTCTGAAGTTCCTATTTTACTCACAACTTTATTAGGAGAATTAACTGTACTCTTCATATTCAAAATTGACTTTCTCTGTTTAAGATCATTGTTCGTCAATTGTTTTGTCTCCTTATTCCCTGTCACGATCTGGGCAGCAGCTAAACCACTACTAGCCCTCTCTATCTTTGCCCAATTTTTTCTAGCACTATTACCTATTTCATTATTCAACGAAGACTGTCTATTCTGCGTAATGCTATTATTTCTTACAATCGACGACTGTCTCTTCTGTGGAGTATACATCGAACTGGGTCTTAATGAAACATGTGAATTGCTTCGACGGATCAACTTCTCCTGTCTAGCCTTCTCAACTTCTTCCTCCTCAGGTGTGATCTCAACCATCTTCAACCCAGTACTCGAACTCACATATCTATACTTCTTCTTGTTAGTTATAGAGTTAGTTCTCCCATCTACTGGTTTCTTTCCTTGCACTATTGAATTGGTTCTGCTAGAAGAGACTAGAGAACCGGCTCTACTACTACTCTTCTTCGTAGTTGTTGTAGTTCTCTTCACCTGTCCGGTTTTGGTGTCGATGTACTCGGTCTTCGTCACAGTGGTGGTAGTAGTGGTCACATTATCGTCATATTGTCCCATCAAATCACCTTTGTATTGAGTGCCCCCAAAAGTATCGAATTCATCTTGGATCTTGCTTTTCTTCTGTGGAGTGGTCTTGATTGTGTTGTAATTCCCCACAATACTTCCACGACTCTTCTTATTCCCAAATATACCCATTATTGGTCAATCTGGTCTATATAAATACCTGTTTTTTGAGTATTTTCAACGTATAAACCATGTTTATTAAATAAAAAAATAGTAAGAAAAAGGTATAAATTTCAGTTGTATATCTGCCAAACCACCCCTAAAAAAACATAGAACTGTAGAAATCGTTTTAAAAAAAAAATTTTTTTAGGGGGGAAAAAATTCATAGCAATTATGACTGAACAATGCCATTGAAAGGTGTATTCTTCTTGCGACTTAAACATATATAGAGATAGATAATGCTTATTCAACAGTGACGGACTTGGCTAGGTTTCTTGGGAAGTCAACGTCAAAGCCTTGGTTCACAGCTAACCAGTAGGACATCATTTGCAATGGGATAATGTTCAACAGACCTTGTAAGCAATCAGATGTGCCAGGTACTTCAACTAGCTCAATATCTGGACAGTTGGCCTTCTTAGACAACCAGTACTCATCGTCCTTGTTGCAAATGACTATTGGCTTACCTTTTCTGGCTATGACTTGTTCAATGGAGGAAACAACTTTAGGGAACAATGAGTCTCTGGTACCCAAGGCAATGATTGGCAAGTTTTCATCAACAAGAGCCAATACACCGTGTTTCAATTCACCTGCTAAAATACCTTCAGAATGCATGTAAGAAATTTCCTTGATTTTTAAGGCACCTTCTAAGGCACAAGCATGTTGGTAACCTCTTCCTAATAACAACATGGACTTTTCGCCTTGTAATCTTTTACAAATGGCCTTGATTTGTGGTTCCAGTTGTAATAGCTCCTTAATTTGTTCAGGAATCTTTTGTAAATTGGCAATAATCTCTTGTCTCTTTCCTAAAGAAGATATGCTGTCGTCAGCCAATGACAAGGCCAACATGGCCAAAGCTATGTATTGGGATGTGTATGCCTTTGTGGATGCAACACCGATTTCTGGACCAGCATTGATATGAACACCACAATGGGTGGATCTAGAAATGGAGGAACCAACAGTGTTGACTATACCGATTGTTAGAGCACCTCTTTCCAAACAGAACTTCAAGGCTTGCATAGAGTCGGCAGTTTCACCAGATTGGGAAACAAAGATGCAAACGTCATCTCTGAAAACAGGGGCCTTTCTGTCCAAGAAGTCAGAAGCAAGTTCTATGGAAACCGGAATTTCGCTCAATTCCTCAAACATTTGTCTAACGGCCAAACAGGAATGATATGATGTACCACAAGCTATCATTAGCAATCTTCTAGCTCTCTTGATAGTAGGCAACCAGTTGGTCAATCCACCTAATTTTACACTTTTGTTTTTGAAGTCCAATCTACCTCTCATGGTGTTCAAAGTAGATTCAGGTTGTTCAAAGATTTCCTTTTGCATAAAGTGGTTGAAATCACCCTTCATGATTTGAGCCAATTCCAATTCAAGAGTTTGAATTGGTCTGGTGATCTTGTCGCCATCTTCTCTTGGCTTGAATCTGTGGATGTGTAATTCACCGTCATAAATATGAGCAACATCATTATCTTCCAAGAATAAAACCTTCTTGGTATGTTTAATAACAGAAGAGGCATCAGAAGAGATAAAGAATTCAATTGGAATTGGAATACCATCTTCAGATAAGAAGGCTCTGGATTGGGAATATCTCAAGTTTGGATTGTTGTTGGTGATAGGAGCAAAGTAGACTTTTTCTTCATCAGCCTTTTGTTTATGTGGGTTGTTTATCTTGGCATCACTCAAAGTTAATTGATCATCTGAAGAGGCATCATCATCAACGAATTCAACATCAACAAAATCAACCTTCAAGTTCTTTTCGGACTTAACACCAATCAACAATGGAGAACCTTTTCTGGTACAAATGACTTCACCTGGGTAGTGGGAGGATCTACATAGAAGACCATAAGCACCATCCAATTCAGAAAGAACTTCCTTGGTCAAGGCATTAAAATCTATTTCAATACCATTTTCTAAGTTGGTGTCATAAAACAATTTGAACAACTTGGCAATACATTCTGTGTCTGTGTCACTTTCAAACTTAAATCCCTTGTTCAATAGTAAAGTTTTTAATTCTCTATAGTTAGTGATGATACCATTATGAACAACAACGAACTCACCGTTGATATCGGATCGTTGTGGATGAGCATTATTTACTGTTGGTTCACCATGGGTGGCCCATCTGGTGTGGGCAATACCAATGTGGTTTATGTATTCTGGGTTGTATTTGTCAAAATCCAAAGTGTTATTAATTTTTTCCTTCAATTGGGAGACTTTTCCAGGATTTTTGATGATCAAAGAGGTACCATCAACATCCCCATCAACAGCAATACCTGTTGAGTCATA
The DNA here is from genome assembly GCA_030573475.1 of Hanseniaspora thailandica (nom. inval.). Classification (NCBI taxonomy): domain Eukaryota; kingdom Fungi; phylum Ascomycota; class Saccharomycetes; order Saccharomycodales; family Saccharomycodaceae; genus Hanseniaspora; species Hanseniaspora thailandica (nom. inval.). The sequence goes on along the minus strand of JAJMDF010000202.1, from coordinate 138,868 downwards.
TCCTCTGTATTCAAGCTTTGATAGACCTTCTGTAAGTGTTTCGATGATGTCTTTTCTAGACTTCTCAACCATGTAGTTGCAGTAACCAAAGATACCACACATATTTTTTGCTATATAGTTAAAGTTCTTGGTGTTTCTGTCATCTGTTGTTTGTGTGTTTGCAATAAATGTTTACACTTCTAAAAAAAACAACAACACCTAAATACATCAAGAGAGAAAAAACAGGAGGAAAAATTTTGTATTTGGCACACACAAAACATATGTCCCAAAAGGGAAATATAGGCGCCTTTTGAAAGAAACACAAAAAAAATAATAGGAGTCACGTTCTGTGGCTAACAGCTTTGCTATATACATTCATTATTTAGGACTTCTCGTTCAAGAAGGCTTTGATTTGAGACAAGTTTTCAAAGGAGTCAGAAGCTTCGTCGTTGATTTCTAGTTCAAACTCTTCTTCAATGGCTACAATCAACTCAACCTTGTCCAAGGAGTCTAGCTTCAAGTCTTCAGTCAACTTCATGTTGTCGTTCAAGGCAGCAGGCAACTTGATACCCTTCTCCTCAACAAAGGTTTTTATGATGTCGTTCAACTTGTCAGAAACAAGTTCTTGCTTGGTGGCGTAGAATCTGGCGTAGTTGTATGATACTCTGGTTAATGGTTGTCTGAATTGTTGTGTAGATAATCTAGCTATTTGTCTGAACATTTTTTATATTCTATATATAAGGTTGTATATGGTTTTCAGTGATTATCTTATCATCTTGTAAAGTATGAACATATTCATAACAGTATTCAAATGGCTTAAGGAGAAAAAAGAATCTTTCAAAATGAATATGAAATTGACAGGGTGAGGAAAAATTTTTGATGTATCTCCGAAAACAACACATCTGGTAGCGGTTTAAAACATTCAAATACACACTTTATAAATCTTATTCCCTCATTTATTGTTACATAAGAAACATCTTATAAACAATCCACATAAACCATATCATAATGCCTGTTACTGAATACGACGATAAAGTCTTGGTCACCTTACCTTCTGATGCATCCACCCAACTAACTGTCTTAAAGTACGGTGCCACTGTCATCTCATACAAATCTAAAGGTCACGAAAACTTATTCCTTTCCCAAGCTGCCAAGTTAGACGGTTCTAAGCCAGTCAGAGGTGGTATCCCATTAGTCTTCCCAGTCTTTGGTAAGGAATCTGATGAATCAAACCCATTGAGCAAATTGCCTCAACACGGTCTAGCCAGAAACTCATACTGGGAATTCTTAGGTGAATCCAGTGCCACCGATAAGGATTCCGTTGCCATTCAATTTGGTTTATACCCAGAAATTGCCAATGCCGAATTGACTTCTTTATGGAACAACGACTTTACATTGATTTTGACTTTGGAATTATCTCCAACTTCCTTAAGAACTCATATTGAAGTTGAAAACCCAGTCAAGTCCGATAAGGATTTGAAATTCAACTGGTTGTTCCACACATACTTCCAAATCGATGACATTGAAGACACCTTTGTTACCAATTTGACTGGATCTGACGTTTACGATCAATTGATGAAGACCAACTACGTTGACAGATCTCCAGTCATCCAATTCTTACAAGAATTCGACAAGATCTACTCCAACATCGAAGATGATGTCTTGACTCAAATCGTCGACAGAGGCAAGGTTTTGCATACCTTGAAGAAGAAACAACTACCTGATTTGGTTGTTTGGAACCCATGGGTTGAAAAGAGTCAAGGAATGGCTGACTTCGAACCTAAATCAGCTTATCAAAAGATGGTTTGTGTTGAAGCCGGTCATGTCAAGGATTACATCACTCTAAAACCTGGTCAAAAGTGGACTGGTGAACAAACTTTATGTGAAGAAGCCTTGACCTATCAAGCTATTTAATTATTATTAGATTATTATATATAGATTATGTTTAAAGAGTCGTAGACCATGTTATAAATGATGCTTATATCCGAAATTGGCTTATACACGTGTTACCTCAAAAAATGTTCCACTGGATCTTTTGATTTGTTGTTAAAAACTTCATTTTTTTTTCATAACACGCTGTGGCATATGAAAGCCAAAAATAAACACCAAAATAAATTATACATGAAAATAACTCCCTTCAGTTGTGAATCAAAACTTACAGCATTGATAGCTGCTTTGTTCTGTTTTGTACAATTCTGCTCTAGTACAATCCTTGCCATTGATTACGGTACAGGGTTTAGTAAAAACTCCATCATCGGAGCCAGAACACCTTTGGATATAGTCCTATCTCAGGATTCAAAGAGAAAGGATGTGTCAGGGATAATGATCAGACCGCATTCCAAGAATGATATTGAAAGGGTTTATGGTTCAAATTTGTTGAATTTCCAACTACGTTTCCCCCACTATGTTAATTTAGGTTTGAAAAGATTGTTAGATGAGGATACTACAGTATATGAAAGTTTAAACCCAGGTGTAGAAGTCAACAATGACCATATTGTTATTAAAGGCAAAGGAATTGATTTGAAATATAGCTCTGAGGAACTAATTGCTATGGATTTCAACCATATCATACATAATGCCAATCAACAGTTTGCAACAGATAAAAATAAAGTTGCCATTTCAGGTGTCAATCTGGACATTGATGATTTGGTTTTGAGTGTGCCACGTTATTATAATCAATCCCAAAGAATGAAAATCAATGATATCATTGAGATTTCTGATTTCAAACAGAATTTAGGCTTTGTGGATGATAATATGGCTACAGGTATTAGTTACATTGCCAAGAACCACATCAAGTTGGATAACGACACTGAAGACCATTTCATAGTGTATGATCTAGGGCAAGGTTCTTTGAAAGTGTCTTTGTTGACTACATTCAAGAACTCGTCTGCCGTTTTAAACAAAGACGAGATTGTAAATTTGAACTTGGAATTGAATGGTTACGGCTATGACGATAAGCTAGGTGGTGATGTATTCACCTTGGAATTAAGAAACTTGATCATAAACAAGTTCTTGGATAAGAATAGTAAGTACAAGAAGACTGCATTATTGGAAAACGCCAAGTTTTTAAACAAACTAACTCAAAGTGCCGAAAAGTGTAAATTAGTTTTGAGTGCCAATAATGAATACAAGATCTTCATTGAATCTTTGATTGACGATATAGATTTCAAAGCTTCTGTTACTAGACAAGAATTTGACAATTTAATAATGGACAAGTACGCCAAAGCTTTGACCAAACCTCTAGATGACATCTTCAAATCAGCTAGTGCCTTCAACAGATCTGACATTTCCCTAGCCAACATTTCATCCATAATATTGACAGGTGGTTCTACTAGAGTTCCATATGTTCAACAAGCGCTAGTCGACTACCTAGGTGAAGACTACTACACCTTGTTATCCAAATCTGTTAACTCAGATGAATCTGTTTCTTCAGGATTAGCCATAAGAGGTGTGAAGCTGGAAAACACTTTCAAGTTCAAGCAAAATATTAATATTATAGACAAGGCTATTAATAACTACTCTGCTGTATTGATCGAAGACGGTACTGAATTGCCAGTTTACCAAATTGGTGATAAGATTGGTGAACCTGTCAAATTCAACATCACTCTAACCGAAGGACAAAAAGATTTGGTTCTAAACCTTAAGGAAAATGACCAGGATTTAAAACAATACAAGTTGAAATTCAAGAACTTGAAGAAGTGCAAAACCATCGACTCAAATCCATCTTTAGAACTTTCTTTCAATATTGACAAATCAGGCATTTTTAACATTGACAAGGGTTACATGTTCTGCAATCAAACCAGCGAAAGGGTTTACGATTTGAGTATTGAGGAATACTTTATCAAGGCACCAAAAACTTCTGCCGAGTTGAAGAAATCCCAAAAAGTTATTAAACACCTGAATGAGAAGGATCAACAAAAGGTGATCATAGCTGAGGCCATGAACTTATTTGAAAGCAAACTATATGAATCAAGATCAATCCTTGAGGATTACGAGAACAATGCTGAGATACCTAATGATTTGGTTGAGGAGTTACAAACCAAGATCAATGAATATTTGGAATGGTTGGATTACGAATCAGATGGGTGTACTTTGAACGACATAGAGGAAAGACATGGTGATGTCAATGATAAGATCAAGCATATCCATAATTATGAAGAATCTTTGAAAACTTCATTAGACTTGGCTGAGTTCAATGAAATGTTTGAGACTGTTAGTGCATGGTTTGAGGAGCAAGATGTTGTTCAAAAAGAACAATTGGAAATGATTGAGGAAAAGAATGAAAAGTTTGTTTCCTTGAATTTAACAGGTTCAGCTGTGGAAACATTTTTGAATACACCTTTGACAACAAGATTGTTAGCACAGAATGCTACTTACCATAAACTGGTCAAGGAGATGAATGAAGATTTCTTGCCAAAGTTGTTGAATCTATTAAAAGACTTTGAAAGTTTGGATAGATTGGATAAATTTAATTTAAAGCTTGAGTACATGGACTTGATCCAATCAATTGAAGAAATAAACACTTTTATTGCTGATTTGTTCAAATATAGAGCAAGATACCTAGACACCATCATCGTCAAGAAAGAAAGACAATTATTGAGAGAGTACGAAAAGGCCAAGATGGAAAAAGTCAGGGAATTAGGATTGAAAGATAAAGACGGTAACTCTGTTGAAGAAATGATGGAAAAAGCTCATAGAAGAGCTGAAGAGAGAGAAGAGTATGAAGAACAAGAATTCTTAAAAAACACCGATGGTTACGACTCTCCAGAAGACGACGAAGTCGAAATCGAATTAGACGAATTATAAATGAACCTTCTTTTTTTTAATCTTAAAAACTATATACACTTATCATTTTTCTTCCTCTAGACTAAATGCTTCAAATGGAACACCCTCACCTATGAAATGTTTACTCATTGCCTCAACCCAATGCAATCTCAAAGCATGCAACATAGCCGAAGTTCCTTCCATGGCCACCAAAATCGCACAGGTCAAAACAAACCACATTCCAAATAGGAACAATAGTCCTACAACCTCCTTGAACCCACCTGGGTTGTAATTACCCCCAGCAGGAACACTCAATCCAGCTTGGATGGTCATTTCCCATAAAACAATCGACAACTGCTGGTGTGCCAACGATAAGGCCCACAATCTCAAATAAGAAGCGGTGTGTGAAATACAATTCAAACAGAACTCAATGGTATGTATGATCTGATGGATGATTAGATCCCCCAGTTCGAATTCCTCAAAATCATCAGGTAAGACTGAGGAAATGACCATTTGGTCCAAACGATCTGAAGGGGAGGCTTGGGAATGGGAACGTTGTTCTTGTTGATGTCTCAACATGTCCTGGATTTGATGCTCTGAGGACTTGTACCCCAATTCAACGGATTTTTTGTTTTCCTTGTATAAGTAGAGTGGTTTGTATACCAACAACCAAGGAATACAGATTAGTGCTATTAGTAGGAGTAAAAGTTGGATGGCGGTTTGACCCTTGTATAATGGGGTTTCTATGTATCCAGGCTTTAAAAACATGTTGATTAACATGTTTAGTAAACTTGGAGCATCTCTTGGGTTGGAAGGGTCTGTCCAGTTGATGGACCATTTGAGAATGATACAAATAGTCAAGTATCCAAAGATGGAGAACATGAAGATCAAACCAGGTAGGAAGTTACCCATGATGTCAACATATGATTGGTAGTAGATGTAGTTTCTGTATGAAAGGAACAATGAGTATAACATGTGTATGAACCCCATGATAATGGATAGCTTCATTTTATAAGAGTTTGTGAACAACAAGCCGTTTTCGGTGTTGTGCCATCCTGAATCAATACCAAAGGCATATGTATGATTAGGCACCTTCTCAGCAGTGATGGAACCTTTGGATTCTACAGACCATTTCCATCCGGACTTGAACAAAGTCATGGACTTACCAAATATATCATTGTACAAGAATCCAATGTATATGGAAAACATACCCATTAAAAGTAAAATAAATCTCCCATTGTAAGCCATGGCCAAAATCTCATTGTCAATGGTGTACTTGTAAATCTTCTTGCTATTCAATACCAACACTAAAGAAATCATGAACAAAATAACACCATGACCAATGTCACCAAACATGATGGAGAACATAAATGGGAAGGTAATAATGGTGGGAACTGCTGGGTTCAGTTCCTTGTATCTACTTGTACCATAAGCGTCCACAATTCCTTGGAATGCAGCTATGAATGGATTGGTATAACTGTTGAAATGAGTTGGTGGGATCAACGGAATTTTACTACCAGAATTCATGATATTCTCATTCAAATACTTGGACATTATTGGGTAATCCTCAAGGATCGGAATTTCTGAAACGGTCATGAATGTCAATGGAAGATGTGAATGGATGGAATTGAACTTGAACTTCAAATAACTCTCAAAAGTCTCCTTCTTCTCTAAAGGAATCCAGCCTTTAATAATTACAGATTGGGTGGTGTTGGTGTTATCGATAGCTGCCAATTTCTTCAAAACATTGAATTCTTTCTGTATCAACAAAGTCAGCTTTGGTATTTGATCTCTTATGGCTACCAGCTCCACAAATAAGTGATTTTCTGTGGCTTGAAGAACATTCTCTATGCTTTGGATGTTCCCATTCAAGTTGTTCAAAGAATCTTGAGAATTGTCTCTGGACATGATCTTTCCATCTAAAGAATCAACAATCTTTTCTAACTTCTTTTGGAGGTAATCACCGTGTGTATAAATTACAAAACATTCCTTCATTTCTGGGAAAATATCGGACTGTAAAGGAGCTAGTTCTGAATGATAAAAGATCAAGTTTCCTCTGGTTGCTCTGTTACACAACAACTCAAGAGTGTGTATCTTGGTTTTTGGAATGCTACCGTAAAGTAAGTATCCACCAAATTGAGTCAATATGTTGTCCTCGATGTTGTCAACTATAGGTTGGTTGTTGTTTTCTAATTCTATGTCATTGATTTCAAAGTCATCTAGGTTAATAGTTTCATATTGGTTTTCCAAGTTTCTTCCAAATTCAATTTCTTCTTCATTATCTTGATATGTTTCTAATCTAGAACTTTGAACAATTCTATCGGATTCTTGTCTGTATCTTTCATTTTTTCTATTCAAGTATTTTATAACTTCAAAGAAGATGTTTCTCTCTTCTTGGAAGTTGTTTAAGTTTTTCTTTAATGAAAGATATGATTCATGCAGTTCTGTAATTCTTTCATATATCTCATTAATAATATTAATAATTTGAGCTAGTTCGGACTTTGTTGGAATATCTATAGGGTATAAATTCAATAATTCTGTACCTCTCTTTCTGGATAAAAATTGATCTTCAGATTCAAGAGTACCATCTTCTAGGATGACAGGTTCATCAAGGTTAACAACTTCTTCAATGCTGTCAGAATCATTGCTACTATCGCCATTATTATTATTGTTAGTTTCTTCATTTTCATCATCAGATATGACGTTTTCAGGAGGAACAAAAAACTTCAGAGAAGAATCAAAGTGAAAGTTTATAATTTCAGAAATGGTATTAATTTTATGTTTCAACAAGTCATCAAGAACTTTGATATCTTTGAACAACTTGTTGTTGACGTTATCTTCATTGACGTCAGACACAATCATCATTTCCTTAATGTTACCTATGATGTATAAGATATCTCTTAAGTAATCATTATTAGGGATGTAGATTTCTATAAAGCTTACTGTGCTACTTCTCAAATACCCATCTTCGTAAAAGTCTTGTTTGTATTTACTCTTGTCGTAAAGGTTCAAAAACTTTTCCAATGTGTTTACAGATCTGTGTAGAGGTAGAATGTCATTGTTTATGTTATGACCTAAAGAGTTATCAAAACTTATAGATCTTGAATCATGTATGGTAAAGTTATCATCAGAAAAGGAATCTGCCATTTGTAATAGTATGAATTAGCTGTTTTGATTAAAAGAGGTAATAAAAGAGCAAGGTTACTAGGCAGAGGTGTGATCTATTTTTTAACAAGGTTTGAGTAACTTAATTCTTTAACAGCTAAGAAGTTTTATTGGTGGTGTCACAGATCAAAGATGAAGGAAAAGTGGTATGAATTGTTGTTTAGGGCGCACACGTTTTAAAGGGTGTAAAAAATAGTGGTTAAAATTTTTAAACCAAAGTCACGTGTACACCATCTATCAGCATAAAACTTTAAGAAATATCTTTCTTCTATGTCAGCAAGAACACACAAACCATGTTACAACTAAAGTATACAACAATGATTAATATATGGATAGTACAATCATTTTGTAATCATTGTACATACATCTCTATAGCTAACACATCAAACCCATTGGTGTTTAAATAGTTTCAACCTATAATTTTAAATTTTTTAAAAAAAAATGCGCCAACAACCGTTATCTTAATAATTTACGCCTTTACACACAATTTGAATGTTTAACACCGGATTACTTTTTCTATTGGGTAACATTCAAGCACTTATTTAAACTTCTTGCGTATCCTTTAACTGTTTTATCATTATTTAATAAATAAATACATAATAAACCACAAAATCAACATAATCACCCATTATGTCTAATCAACAATTCTCTGCTGCTGAAGCTATCCTAATGCTAAAGAACACCTTGGAAAACATGGCCCTTGAACAAGTTCCAAAAGCCAACGAACCTGTTCACGCTGAATTCTGGGGGTCTAAAAAGCCATTCTCCTTGACCGATGAAGAATTATTACAAAAGGGTCAAGATTACATTGACTTCACTTATGAATCTCCAACCATCTTCCATGTTGTCGACAACTTATCCAAAGATTTGGAAAAGAACGGCTTCGTTTACATTTCTGAAAAGAGTCACGACGAATGGAAGAACTTGAAAAAAGCCGGTAAGTATTACACCAAGAGAGGTGATTGCTCCTTGTTAGCCTTCACCATTGGGTCCAAGTGGGAACCTAAGTCTGGTTGTGGTGCCATTGGCTCTCACATCGATGCTTTACACGTCAAGTTAAAACCATCTTCTATCAAGAACACCTTTGAAGGTTACGAATTGTTAGGTGTTGCCCCTTACGGTGGCACCTTGAATGAATTGTGGTTGAACAGAGACTTAGGTTTAGGTGGTAGAGTTATCATCAAGAACTCCAAGACCAACCAATTCTCTTCTGTTTTGATTGATTCTACTCCAGACTGTATTGCATTCATCCCATCATTAGCTCCACATTACGGTTCCCCAGCTGATTTCCCATACGACAAGGAAACCCAAACTGTTCCTGTTTTAGGTTACTTCAACGATGAAAGCAAAGATGCCGATGAACCTACTGCTGAAGAAAAGAAGTGTGTTTTGTTTGGCAGACACTCCATCAACTTGTTGAGATACATTGCCAAGTTAGCCAATGTCAAGGTCAGTGACTTATACCAATTGGACTTGGAATTGTACGACATCCAAAAGGGTACTTTTGCTGGTTTAAAGAAGGACTTCTTGATCTCTCCAAGACAAGACGACAGATTGTGTTCTTACCCAGCTTTACAATCCTTGATCACCTATTCCAACATTGTTGATTTAGAAAAAGACAACAACTTGAATGTCGTTGCCTTGTATGACAAGGAAGAAGTTGGTTCTTTAGACAGACAAGGTGCCAAGTCTGGATTGTTTGACAATGCCATCATCAGAATCTTATCTTCTTACTCTCCAGAAGACCCAGATTTGTTATTAAGAACTTGTTTATCCAACTCCTTCTTCATCTCTGCTGATGTCATTCACTTACACAATCCAAACTTTGATCACGTTTATTTGGAAAACCATAAGCCAAAGCCAAACCATGGTGTCACTATTTCTTTAGACTCCAACGGTCACATGGCCACTGATATGGTTGGTGTTGCCATCATTGAAGAAATTGCTAGAAGCAACGGTGACAAGGTTCAACACTTCCAAATCAAGAACAACTCCAGATCCGGTGGTACCATTGGTCCATCCATTGCTTGTACTGGTGCCTCTGGTGTCAGAGTCATTGATTTAGGTATTGCAGAATTGAGTATGCATGCCATTAGAGAAGTCACTGGTTCCAAGGATGTTGGTTTGGGTATCAGATTCTTCGTCAACTTCTTCAAAACCTTCAGAGGTGTTGTTGAAAAATTTGGTGATTTGTAATTAAGCCATTTGCTACATGAAATTTATATAATAATATGATATACGATAGACACTACTAAAACTTTAACAGATTGGTAAATCTTGCACGTGCTTGACGCGTATTTTGTCAACCATTTGCGTGACCCATCAGCAAAAAAAATTGTAGAAGAAATCCAACTTTTCAACTTTTTTTTTTTTGCCACCGTAATGTAGAATATAAACCAAAGAACTCACACATAAAGATATGACATTCAAACTACCTTTGTCCCTAACAGCTGGTATTATAGAGCACTTACCAGAAACTGACTACTACAAGCCATTGCCCACCCAAGGGTTGCTAACCATAAGCAAGGCTGAGTCACAAGACGATGAAGATGATGACATGGGGATGTTATCCTTCGTTTGGAAACCATTGGACCCATCTGCTGACAAGAAAGTTGAAACTATAGAAAAGGTTTTGTTTCCAGGAGAACAAATCATCATACCACACACTTCATTGAAGGAATCTGCACAATTCCCAAGCTCATTGATCTACTTGTTGACATTCAGAAGTGGTGAGGTTGTGCCATTTTACATACAAGACCCAAGTTCAACCAATTTGAGTACTTATATCAAGAAGGATGCGTTCAAGGGACACAGCACAGCAAGTGGGTTGAGCAAGTTGAATGATGAGTTGATGGGTGTTTTCACTGATATCCTCAAGGGTGATTATGAATAGGATGTGTATGATGCTTCAGCTATAAAACACACACTTGAAGGGCGGTGTTTTTAACAGAAGATAAGTTTGGATAGAGGTGGCCCTTTGTTCAGATAAGGATTGTTTTATCGTGCGGTATTTTTTTTTCTCTTTTTTTTTAGACTTTTTCCGATGGGATTTCTGAGTGTGTTTTTTTAATCAACAACCTTTCTGATGAATATTCCCAATGGTTTTGGAAGATTCTGCCAAAAAAAGACTCATCTACTCTTATATAAACATCATGTTAACATTTAAGCAGTTTTAATGAAACTTTAAAGAACCCAAACAACTGCTTTAACATAGAAATGAGTAAACCTCATCTTAACAGACAAAAGTCGTCTTTTCAAGGGTCGGACTCAACTATGAGCACTACTACCTTTTCAGACACGAAAAAAAATGATATGTATGAAATAAACTCTCTCGACTCTAATGTCTCTGCTTTGGATGAAATCAAAGAAACTATCACCATCAATGCTGATTCCCAAATAAGCGATGCTAACTTCGAGTTCTTCAAAGACTTCCCAAGTGAACCTATTCCTCAAAGAAGATTCTTCTCCTTCATGTTCAAAAAGCCTAGTTACAAGGAATTTGATGCTGATTATGAAAAACCTACCATGCCTATAGACAACGACAACATCTTTGCAACAAGAACATGGAACATCATCGACAAGTACTTCTTCATCTGGACACTCCGTGTTTTCATGAATGGCTACAATAGATTATTCCAACCAGTTGACTTGTACAAACTACCTACCTCTCTTCAAATCGACAGCTTGTATGAAAAGTTCAGTCAAGAATGGGAAAAGTCTAAAGCCAAGCATAGAAAGAAGTATAACAATGAAGATTACAGCAAGTGGCTACTAACCCAAACTATCATCAGAACTTTTAAATGGAAGGCTATCTATGGTATTTCCTGTTATGTCATCAGCAACATTGGTTACTCTTGCATGCCGCTGATCACCAAAAGATTAGTTGCATTCGTTGAAAAGAGAAACCAAAAAGGCGACACAACTAAGATTAATTCAGGTGTTTTGTACATCTTCATCACTGCCATTATTATGACTGTTGCTTCTGCTGTCTTTTCTCAAGGTTACTTGGCTTGTTACTCTATTGGTATTTACATCAAATCTGTTCTAACCAGAGCCTTGCTGGAAAAGTCTTTGAAGTTAAGCTCAAATGCCAGATATGAAAATACTAACAGTAAATTGGCTACTGTAGCCACCGCTGATTTATCCAGAATTGAATACGGTTGTTCATCTGTTCCATACTTGTTCAGTTTCCCAGTAGGTTTGGTTCTGGCTATAATCTTTTTGATCAAATACATTGGTCCAGTCACCTTAGTTGGTTGCTTCTACTTCATCTTATCTTTGGGTATTTCTGGTTGGGGATTCTTTACTGTTTTTAAATTAAGACAATCTGCCAACATCTCAACTGATGCCAGAATTTCTTATATCAAAGAAGTCATCACCAACTTGAAGATCATCAAGTACTTCACTTATGAAAAGGCTTATGAAAAGATTATTAATGAAAAGAGAGCTAAGGAAATTTCAGATGTCAAGAAACTTCAATACATCCAATCATCTGTTTCAGCCCATGGTTTGCTATCACCTATCCTAGCTTCTCTATTCACTTTCTTAATTGCTTATAGAATCAATCCACATAGATCCCCATCCTCTGTGTTTGCTGCTTTATCCCTTTTCAACATTCTTTCTTCCCAAATGTTGTATGTTCCTAACTCTATTGGTAACATCATCAACATGTCTCTTTCTTTACAAAGAACCCAAGAAATTTTAGTTGCTGAAGAAGAAACACCTAAGAAGATCACCTTGAAGAATCCAGATAAGAACATCATTGAATTCAATGGGTTGAATATATCTTACGACAAACTCCAAGTCTTGAAGGATGTCACCTTCGACATCAAGAAAAATGAATTCATCACCATTTTGGGTGCCACAGGTTCAGGTAAAACCACTTTGTTAGAACAAATGAAAATTGAAGATAGTCTGTTATGTGGCAAGCCATGGTTACAAGCCACCAATGTCCGTAACAACATCACTTTTGGGTTACCGTTTGATTTATCTTTATACAACGATGTTCTCTTTTCTTGTGCATTGTTGCCTGATTTACAATCTTTCAAGAATGGTGATTTGACTGAATTGGGTGAATCCGGGATCACTTTATCTGGAGGACAAAAAGCCAGAATCTCATTGGCTAGAGCTTGTTATAGATCTTGTTATGAAAGAAAATACTTTGAAACAGAAAAGATTAAAGATGGGTTGATCTTGTTAGATGATGTCATGTCTGCCCTTGATGCCAAATCTGGCCAACATGTGTTGAATAATTGTATTTTGGATTTGATTAAGGATAACACCAGAATTTTGGTCACTCACCAAGTCGACTTGGTCTATAAATCTGATAGGATCATATTCTTGAATGGAAAAGGTGATTGCAAAATTGGTAAGCTTGATGATATGTTGGAAGATTCTGCTTTCAATGAGTATCTAACTAGTTGTACCAATGAAAACCAAGAAGATGAATCTGATGTTGAAGATGGCTTTGAAGATTATACTAAGAAATACAGCTTTGATCCGACTAAAAAGTCTCTTCAAAGTATCAAGAAGGAGTATGATGATTCTGAGAACCACGAAAAGGTCATTGTCAAGGATGATGATGATTTGGAAGATGGTAAAATTGTTGTTCAAGAAGGAAGATCAGTCAACTCAGTTGGTGGTGATGTCTATGCTAGTTTCATCAAGGCCGCTACTAACAAGTATTGGATTCTTTTCACCGCCTTTGCCATTCTTGTCGGTTGTTTGACTGCCTTCTTCACCTTATTCTCCTCTGTTTGGCTGTGTTTCTGGACATCTTTGAAGTTCCATGAACATAGAAGCTTTTATATGGGTTTCTATGCTTTATGGGCCATGATGTTCTTTGTCTTCCTATTAATTGAATTGGTCACTATAGCTACTGTTTGTATTGTTGCTGCTAAAAACTTACACAGTAACTCTTTACACAATGTTCTTTATGCTCCGATGTCTTTCATGGATGTCACTCCACTAGGTAGAATTTTGAATAGATTTACCAAAGATATCGATGCTTTGGATAACCAAATGCCATATGTCTCTGTCTTAGGTTTCTACTTGTTGTTTGAAATAGGTGGTATTATCATCATGTGTGTCATCTACATTCCTTGGTTTTTGATTGCTATTCCATTCATCATTCTGGCATTGTTGTTCATTTATTCTTTGTATCAATCTACAGGTAGAGAAGTTAAGAGACTTGAAGCTGTCCAAAGATCTTTGGTTTACAACAACTTTAACGAAGTCTTGAACGGTTCTAGCACTATCACTTCTTACAAAGTTGGTAAGCTGTTCTTAAAGAAGAACAACATTTTGACTGATAAAAACAACGAATCTGCTGTGTTGTACCTATGTCTTCAAAGATGGTCTTCCATTTGGATTGTCAATTTATGTGTAGTTTTTGCCATAGTCATGTCATTCATGTGTATTTGCAAAATCTTTACCATTTCTTCCTCAAGTGTGGGTGTTCTTTTAACCTATGTCTTACAACTATCTTTAACTCTAAAAGAATTGCTGTTTGAAACAACACAAATTGAAAACTTCATGAACTCAGTTGAAAGATTGGTTGAATACTCTAAAGACTTGCCACAAGAAAAGGCTTACGAACTTCCAGATACAGATCCAAAACCTGAAGAATGGCCAATTAATGGTCAAATGGTGTTTGAAAACTGTTCGATGGCTTACAGAGAAGGTTTGCCTCTTTCCTTGAAAAACTTGAATTTAACCATCAAACCTGGTGAAAAAATAAGTATTGTTGGTAGAAGTGGTGCTGGTAAATCAACTCTAACCTCCTGTATTTACAGACTAACCGAATTGAACGAGGGGAAGATATACATTGATGGCCTGGATATTTCCAAATTAGGTCTATACACCTTGAGAAAGAACTTGTCTATTATTCCACAAGAACCTGTTTTGTTCAAAGGTACTATTAGAACTAATTTAGATCCATTCAACCAATTCACTGATGAGTATTTATGGGAAGTACTAGGAAAATCTGTTTTCAGCGAGGAAGAATCCATTGAAGTACAAAAACAAACTATTGATAATGGTGGAGATACTTCACACTTGAGTAAGTTCCATTTATTACAAGTCGTTGAGGAAGATGGTACTAACTACTCCAATGGTGAAAAGCAATTGTTGGCTTTAGCTAGAGCATTGGTGAGAAACACAAAGATTTTGATATTGGATGAAGCCACTTCGTCAGTTGATCATGATACAGATGCTAAGATCCAAAGACAAATTGTTAAACATTTTTCCCATTGTACTATCATTACTATTGCTCATAGATTGAGAACCATTTTGAATTACGATAAGGTTTTGGTATTGGATAAAGGTGAAAAGAAAGATTTTGATTCTCCATGGAAGTTGTTTAACAAGAATGGTTCTATCTTCAACGAATTGTGTGCCAAAAGTAAGATCACACCTAATGATTTTGAAAGAAGAGATATCTAGATTATATACGTTAAGTTAATTAAACTTTAAGAAGAATATGACGATGATTAAAGCGTGTGATACGTTTTAAGCGTTGAAAAATTGTTTATCAGTCTAAAAAATGGGGGTTTTTTAAGGTTAGTAATTTCATCGCTTAATTTTTTGGCGGTTTTTTTTCTTTAAAAGTAGTTTTTTGAAAAGTCTGGTCTAAAATAGGTTAAGATTAGATACCAAACCAAACAAATATAGATCAAAGATGAGTTCTGATGAGTCTGAAAGTACTTTAAAGAACAGAAAACCAGTTGAAAACCCAGAAAAGGTAAACCCTGTTGAACCACAAGATGTCAAGAAGGTCAAAGCCGAAAAGACTATTGAAACTAAGGATATTAGAAACCTGCCAGTTTCTTTACAAAGAGGCAAATCTAACCATAAATGGTTAGCAATGATGACAGTATTAGGTGCATTGTTGTTAAAATTGCTGAATGAGTACAATGACAAGAAGAAAAATAAAGACACGTTTTATACTAAGAACGTGGATGTATTCAAGAATTACTCTGAAGAAACTAGTTTCTTGACATATCCAGATGAAATCAACACACAATACCCTTACACATTTGAACCTGAAAATATCACCCTAGTTGGGAATGAATACGTCAAGTATGATGTTGAAGAAGTGTTTATAAAAACATGGGAAGACTATCACTTCAACAAGAATCATGCTAACAAAATTGGATATGTTGCTGAATCATTAGACACAAAGCTTTTGATGTTTAACAACACCCAATCTTTTAATCACAGATTAAAATTTAAGTACTTGATTGAGCAGGATTTAAGAATTATTAGATTTGGTAAGGAATTTGACATACCGAACGTGGCCTTTGGAGGGTTGACGTCAAGTTATAACTTATTGACAACTGAGATGTTTTTGAAGAGCACATTCCCTGAAGGTGCCAAGATAATCAAAGACCAGATTATATTAATAGCTGAAAGAGTAGTCAAACGTGTTGAGTTTGAAGATTTCTTTGCTGCAAGTCTTGACCTCCAAGTTTGTTTGCAAATGATTAAATCCTCAACTAATCATAAAGAGTTGGAAAATGGAATCTCTTCATTGATCAACTTTTTCGGCACACAATTTGAAGTATCTGATGATCTGGATATCAGAAGATATAGTCATGCAGCTGAGGAAAACCACTTCAAAAACGGCAAGGGTGATATCTCAGCATTCTGGAAATTCATTGATAACCTAAAAGCCAATTATACGAAGACTACCAACATTTCATTGCCTTTGAAGAAAAAGAGTAAGAAGTCAAAGCTATCCAATAAATTAACTTACGTTGGCATTTCACCACAATTTGATGTTGCCACTTGTAAATTACCAACATCATTACTTCTAGCAGTAACAAAAGGGTTTGAACAATCTGAAATTTCCAAGCACAAGAACTTATTTGATGACATTCCAGACATGAAGGAGAACTACGACTATGCCCTTGAACTAGTCCGTTCTTGTTATCACATCTTCATGGAAAGTGAATCTTCCTCCACACCATCATCTGTTTTATTCAATGATGGGTACATCACCTCTGCAGACCATAAAAACATGGTGTTGAGCAAATACGGCTCATTTTACTACGACCCAACTTCAAATGAATGCATGGTACGTGATGATATTTTGGAGGCTGTGTACAACGCTTATTATGTTAGTAAATCGAGAACTTTCCAATTATGGGTATTTGAGATTTTTGAACATTACGTGAAAGATAAGAGTGTGGTTCATGATGAAACATGGTTTGCACATACTTTGAAGTACTTATACTTGTCCTTCTTGAACGACAATGAAGGGGTTGACCATAAGAAGATTGTGTTCACACAAAGTGGACATATGTATCCAGTGCTGGAATAAATAATTTTTAAAAGAATAGAGTTATATATAAGCTTTACATGATGGGTAGAGGTCTGTCGACGAATTGGAATTTGTAGTTAATGATCTTTTCTATTTTAACGTTATTCTCCTGATCAAATTGCATTAGTGCTAGAGGGGATGGGAGTTTTAATAACTTTCCTATAAGTCTTTGTTTTGTACCTATGTAGACTACAACTTCCTTTTTATTGTTACAGTTGCATATTTCATCTTTGAGTGATTGTGAAATTTGCGATAGTTTGTTTATGTCTATTTCATCTTTGGTTATTTCCAGTTCTTCACATATTTGTGTCAGTTGTTCATTTGTTATGCTCAAGTTGAAGTCTAGTTGTCCAAATTTGAATATTTTTGTTATGTCGGTTTCAGCAGGTTTATCTATTTCCAAATCACCTTGTATTTCTAAGATGATGTCTCCCAAAAGTGGGTAATGGACTATATTAGGATCTTGAGATATTTGGACACTCTTTGTGTTAAGAAGGGACATGTTTTGTATTGGTTGAGTTAGAAGTTGTCTTTTTTGGATATATTTTAAAATCTGAAAAAAGGGTTTTTTTTTTCGTAGGAGAAAAGAACGCGTTTACGCGTATGGTTAAGAAAGCTATTAAAGTGTAGTTTGGCAGTGTATAAAATAGGTGATAAGGAATCTACAGTGTGATATTAACTGTCAAAAAGAAAACAGTTGTTGTTTTAAATTATACTTATTAAACATCATCAGTATTCTTTACATTTTAAATTATACCAACTTATATTTATTAATAAGTTTTAATTTTTATAATTTACTTTGTTATTTTTTTTTTTAAATTGTAAAGTAGTCTTTGACAAGTCACGTGACTTTGTATAAACAACGGCATAATATTTTTTTTTTATTACTGTGTAGCGCTTATATACATTCAACCTTCATTTTCTTCATCGATGAGTACTTTAAACCGTTCCCCCCATATTTTTTATAATCACACACACATTTGTTAATAATATTCACAACACCAATCAAACAAGATACATACTCCACCCATGTCTGGTATACTATCACTATTCAGATCAAATCTGAACTCCAATGATCTTATCAGATCATCTAAGGAGCTAGAAAGAATAACCAAGGACATACAAAAAATAAACAACAAGGACACGTTTGTAGATAAACTAATCAGCAAGAAACATGCCATATCTTGCTATATTTTAAATCTATCAATAATTTACTACCAAGTACGATCATCTGCATACAGAAATTATATTATATTCATTTTTGTAATCATTTTTATGTTATGGCAACTATACTTTGTCAATCCATTGATCAATTACATCCATCTTAAACAATTAACCAAGCTGAAGACCAAACATGCCAAGATTATCAACAATCTCAAAGATAGAAGTAATTTTGAAAAGATACATCACATCATTAATAGATTCTCATATGGCGAGGATGGCGATCAGGACTATAAAGTTGTTCTTGATGAAGATATAGAAAAGAGATTATCTCAATTGAATGCGTTGAATGAGGATATTGATAGAAAACATGTTGAATTAAACATGAACAATAACAAGAAGAATAAAAAGAATCTGTTGGCCAGATTTTTGGATAATATTGAACAATCAGAAGATGACAAGATTTTAATGGAATCACTAGTGAGAGATAATGTTAGGGAAGGATTTGTTAAGTATGATTTTACTTGTGAAAAGTGTGGGAAAGTCACTGGGTACTATGTAACCAAGGAGGATGCTGTGAATAAGGAGAATGGATTAGATTTAGTTGTCAAGAAGTGTTTGAAATGTTAATAAGCTTTGAAAATCATTTCTTATCAGTAGGGGTTAAAAAAAAATGAAGAGCGGATTTGCAAGAAGATAAAACGTTTTTTTTGAAAAAAAAAGTCAAATCTTTATGATCTGATTTTAGAAAATATAAGTTCAAAATTAGACCTGTTGAAGTATGGTATTGGAAATGGAGGTATCAACATTGTCCTTGATGATTAATGATGATTTGGAAGAAGTTAAGAATGTTAAAGTGCTCCCCTACAACTCTGAAGAAACCGTTTTACTCATAAAAGTGCCTACATTAACTAATGTCAAAGTTTATCAAACAAAATCAAACAAAATCAAACAATTCATATTTTCTAGTTGACACTTTTATTGAAAACACACTGTATAAGGAACACCCTAGCTATTTTATAAACATGAACAAACACGAAACTTTCATGGCCATACGGGACTTTATAATTGAGTTCTGTTTTCTTCTTTATATTTTAATTTCAATATTGAACAAAATCCGCTTAGTTTTAGTAAATGCTGGGTTGAAAGTTATGATCAAGTGCATCGTAGGTGCAAACTTACCACATATGAAAGATAAAAAGAAAAACTGATAATATACCCAGAACAATCTACTGATAAGACTTCATATGCTAGTAGTTGCTGGTACATTCTGGAACAAAGGTCTTATGTCCGACTAACAAAATTAGAAAAAAAAAAAATTTTTTTTCTTTTTTTTTCCCACCATCGATGAAGTTCATATAAAGGATTTCAAATAATTTTAAAGGAAACTTAAACTGTATTTAATACAAAAACCAAAATAAACTTATAATCTATACACAATGTCTGATAACAACGCTGTTTTGCAAAACGCAACTGTCTACCCTAACCCAACTGAGGAACAAAAGAAAGAAATCATAACCAAGCTACAATTAAAACCATTTGTCAATGAAGGTGGGGCTGCTGTCAATAGAATAACCATCAGACCAGAAAACTCTGAAAACTTCCAATTCTTGGACAACCCAGAAGTATACTACTCCCAAACCAACAACAGCTTTGTGATTTTTGGTAAGTTCGAAGATAGCTCTGTGCCACAAGACATAAATGGATTAAAAAAGAAGAGTGAAGAAAAGACCACTGTTAGCAAAGCTCCTAATGAAATCCACGACGACTTGGCTGTTCAAGCTGATGCTCCAAAGATGACCAAGGAAGAAAGAATCGAATCATATAAGAACACAGAAAACGTTGTCATTGATGATGCTTACTTGAAGGAATACGGTAATGGTCTAACTCAAAAGCAAATCGATATTGTAGCTAAGCAATCTGGTTGTAATGATAGATACATGATCTTCAAGGTCTTGATGGAAAAGAAACAAGATTTGATCAACAGTATCATGACTGTCAAGGAATTAGCCCAATGATTATTCTTTTTTTTTAATTTTTCATGAATTACAAGAATTTATATATTTAACAACTTCGTTTAGAACTTTCTGGCCCATTCTGGCTTTTCAGTCAAACCATATTGGATATCACCAATCCACTTCATGACGTCTTCAGTCAACTTACCGGATTGCTTACCTTCTTGTAATGGTACAGCTATGTCTTCACCGTTGTAACCGATGTTTTTGATAGGAGAAACAACAGCAGCAGTACCAGAACCAAAGGCTTCGATTAATTCACCTTTAGCAGCTCTTTCCTTGATTTCGTGGATTGACAAGTATCTTTCATTGACTTCCCAAACGTTAGGATCCAAATTTTCTCTACATAGAGCCAAGATGGAATCTCTGGTGACACCTTCCAAGATAGTACCGTCTAATGGAGCAGTGACTAATTCCTTCTTGTCACCATTCTTGAAGGCAAAGAAACAATTCATGGTACCAACTTCGGTGATATACTTTTCTTCTCCGAATAACCATAAGTTTTGTTGGTAACCCTTCTTGGCAGCTTCCAATTGTGGCTTTATGCATGGGGCGTAGTTGGCACCTAACTTGATGTTACCAACACCACCTGGCCAAGCTCTAGTGGCGTAATCGGTGGCTTCTAAGGAAACGGCTTTGAAACCGGTTTTGTAGTATGGACCAACTGGAGAACAAATGACAAAGATCTTGGCTTTGTCTGGGGTATGGACACCTAATCCTTCAGATGTACCAATCATGGTTGGTCTCAAGTATAAAGAGTAACCTCTACCTTTTGGAATCATATCAGCATCCAGTCTGATCAACTTTTGAATCAAAGTGATTAATTCTTCGGAATCAAAGGTTGGCAAACAGATTCTGTCGGCGGATTTGTTCATTCTGATCATGTTCTTGTCTGGTCTGAACATGATGATGTCGTCGTCGTTCTTCAAGGATTTGTAAGCCTTCAAACCTTCGAACAATTCAAAGGCGTAATGGAAGACACAAGTGGATGGGTCCAAAGACAAGTTGCCGTATGGCTTGATTTCAGGAGTGTGCCAACCGGTTTCAGCATCCCAGTCAATGGTTAGCATGTGGTTGGTGAAGTTCTTACCAAAGACTAAGTCTTCGTTCTTCAATGGCTTGTTTAATTGGGATGGATCTTTCTTGGTGATCTTGACTTCGCTGGCGACTAATGGCTTTAAGGACATTGTATTGAATCTCTTGGAGGATAGCAACTTGATGGTTGATTTGAATTGATTAGCTTTCAACATGATAACGATTTAGATGTAATATGTGATTGATTGTGTGTGACTTCTTTATATGTGATTGAGTAATATTTTCAAAAATTTTTTTTTCAAAATTTTTTTTCTCTTACTTCTGATGTGTGTGTTCGGTGATTAATTTCCGTGCTATGATGGGAGACGTAACAGCGAATAATTTTTTTTCAAGTTATACAGAGAGGGAGTCTGGGTGATTTTCCTGAATAATGGTTGTGTACAGATGACTTTAATTGGATTAAGCTGTTCTGCTGGAATTACTAATAATGTGCTAGTAAGTGTGTTGATGTTATTGATGAAAAACAAAAACGTGGCTGTATGGTTTGTTCTTAGATGAGTCATAACAAGACTGATATTTTAAAAACTGTTTCCAAGTTGTTAGCTGTTTGATTCTTTTTATACTTCAGCTTTTCCCCCTTGTATTTTTTTTTGGCGGTGGAAAAAAAATCTACTCCAAAAATTAGTCATTTTTGCTGCTGATTTATATCCGGAAACGGCGAGTTTAGCTGTTCAATCACCAAAGGGCGTACCCTTTGATTTGTAGCTTGGATGCCAATGTGACTCATAATAGATGCTATTTACCAAAAAAAATGGTAACTATAAAGGTTTAAATGACTTAATGTGTGTCATATTTATCAGATAATAGCTTTTATGTTACTCAATGAGTTGATTAGATTGAATTAATAGATGCCTTTGACCAGCTGATAACACCAACTAAAAGGAACATATACTCCGTATAAGCAAGTTAAACAGCGAATAATCAGTAAACTGAAAATTTGTTTACAGCTTGGATGCTAATAGAAACATAAAACAAGCAAATGTTATCCAATTATATTAATCCACCACTCACTAACTTACATTTCTACATCCTTATCGGCACTTTCTCTTTCTCCGCCAAACGTAATAATCGTTTTTCTTGCTTGTCGGAAAAATCAAACTTCTCCCGTATCTCTACTAATTTTGTTCACCATTACTAATAAGAAAAGTACCAAACCACAGCAACATATATTATCAATGACGCTAGTTAAAAATACTCTAAGAAAGCAATATCTTAAACATGTGTCTAAAAATATCAAAGACCTGAACAAACAAAGCAGTTCCATAACAGATAAGCTTATAAATACCATTGTAAATAATGACAATTTTAATAGAATAGGGATTTTCATGCCTTTAGAAAATGAAGTCAATACCATTCCACTCATAGAACATATACTTAAACATTACAAATCAAAGCATGTATACTTGCCTGTTTGTACAGACACGAGAAAAACAGGACAGAGACAGATATACATATACCCAAAAGATAAAAGTCATATTCATGATGATACCAAGAAACAGGACCATTTGATATTCAAAAAGATAGAGAATTTGGAACATTTAAGATCACTGGAACCAATGGGGAGGTACAAGATACGAGAACCATTGATAGAAAATCATGAATTATACAAGAACAAGATTATAATCGAGGAGAGAGAGTATTTGAACCATTTGGATGTTTTGATTCTTCCTACAGTTTTGTTAGACAAAAAGAGTAAGATAAGAGTAGGTTATGGAAAGGGGTACTATGACGACTTTATTAAGAGATATTTATACACAAATTGGAAGGATGATAGTGTGGATATACTTAAACATATTGAAACTTTAAAAGAAATGAAGGAAGACTTTCTGAAAGAAGAAGAGGAAGATGTTATTAACAAGTACTTGACTTTCAAGAAGAACTATGAAGCAACAAACAAGAATGCATGCCTTCCACCATTGCTTGTTGGTGTAGGCTTTCAGGAACAAATATACGACGGCGTGATTGACCATGAAGAAAAACACGATTGGAAAATGGACTTAATCATAACTTCTTAAATAATTAACAAAGAATATATACATGACTCAATTCTTAACTTCAAACTTTCCTTTACCCTTCAACAACAAGTTCATGCCGTTTTCTGAATAAACTTCAATGTTACACTTAGCCAACTTGCTTCCAATTCTTTCCACATCAACAAGCTTCAGCACTATGAATCTATTAACAAAAACAGGAGATTT
Source organism: Hanseniaspora thailandica (nom. inval.) (assembly GCA_030573475.1). NCBI lineage: Eukaryota > Fungi > Ascomycota > Saccharomycetes > Saccharomycodales > Saccharomycodaceae > Hanseniaspora > Hanseniaspora thailandica (nom. inval.). Next base: position 115,169 of record JAJMDF010000202.1, on the reverse strand, counting down.
ATACTCAACCTTCAAGTTTTTCAACAAATACTGAGTATTCTCATTAGTCCCCTCGTAATCCTCAAACTTTAAACACTTGACCATGAACTGAGAGATGATATCTGACGACATACCTCCATGCAACATGAATGGATACCCTTGCAACTTGACACCTATATGAACGATATCCACCAATTTTTTACTCTTTGGTTCAAACAGAGTTTTTGGTGGTATATCAATCCCTCCCAAGCTTTTGATTAATTCATATTCTTGTCCAGTCACAGTGGCGTAATACCCACCTTCCAAATATCTATTCAAAATAGGTAAGTTTTCAAGCTTGTGTAATAACTTTCTTCTATACTCCAAAATGTCTGAGTCTCTTAAAGAAATGTCTTTGTTGGTGTATATGGTGATCATGTCCATAATGGAAAACTCAGAGGCGATGGTGTATCCTACACCAGAAAAGAAAAGTAATGTTAGAAGTTGTTTTAATCTTCTTTTGTTGTCGTCATATTCGACTTTTTTACCTTTGACAATCTCTGGTCCTCTTTTGTAAGTGACCTTGTTAAAAAGGCTGGATTTGGTAGAGAACAGTTGTTTTTTGATGATGCTGTTTTGAAGAGGTGATCTTCTAGTGAGTATGTTTCTAAACATGATAGAGTTTATTGGTGATGTGGTTAGAAGATTTTAGTATGTATGAATGATATCTCCACGGGAAGAAACATTTTGCTAAAAAACTTGAAAATTAGGTTCTTAGTCGGATATAAGCAAACACTCAACAAAATACACCAAAAAACACATCACAACGTCTACTGATAGTCACAATTCAACAATGGCAGTTGAAATAGCGGTGAACAAATAAAATCTGTATTAAGCTTAGTCTCATGTTTTTAAATTAATTTTTGTTTTAACTTCTTGTTTCATGTTAGCTCTAAAATACTCCGATTTGTGCACCACCCACACCTCCACATATCTCTTCTCAGCAAAAAAAAAATGTTGAATTATCGTTTTTAAACACACACCAAAAGAGACCTCTCCATAATGGTCAAGAAGAGACAGTCTATGACTGCTAGGAAACCTAGCATTATAGAGGAACATCAATCCATAAAAATCAGTCTTAGCGACATCAACGACAAACTTGAAACGTTGGGGTATGAAGATGTATTCGATTCTGAAAGTGATTTGGAAGAAGATGATTCATTGAAAGTGATCAAACATGTTGTTTACAAAGCTGTGTATTTGAGAGATATAAACGACGACAATGAAGTTGGTGATGAAGAGTATTTTGAAGATTTGTTTGAAGTCAACGAGTATGGCGTTTATAAAAGAAATGTTGCCAATGATGAGAGTATTCTGAATATCGTGAATGCTTGCTTTGATACAGAGTTGATCGATGAGTGGAATCTCAAGCAGGTGTACATGAAAAGTAATAAGAAGTATAAACTATTAAGAAATGATGAGACACTTCCGATAAAAACTTTTAATAGGATCATTGTATTTTATGGGTTGACTGAGTGTGCTTATGATTTTTTGCCGTGGATTAAGACAAAAGATTTTAATGTGTTGATGAAGAAAAACTCATTGGGCATTGATTTTGATAGACTGGAGTATGACCATATTTTGAATAAGCTTAAGTTTAAGAAGGATATGAAGAAAGGCGAGTTTTTGAAAATAGGTAAAACCATTAGTGTTAAAAGATTGGAGGATGTTTCACTAGTGGAAATGGGATTGAGATGTGGATATTGCAATGATCACTTAAAGCTGAGGAATGTATCTGTAAAGAACAAAAATGTTAAAACCGGAGAGGCTGTGTTTGTTAGTGATAATAAGGCAAATGATGAAAACAAAATCAAGTGTGAAGAGTGTACTTTTGCTTACTGTGACCAATCATGTAAAGATAAAGATCAACAACTTCATAAAGAATTGTATCATCCATCTTTGAAATACAAACCTAATAAAGTCATTGATGGTAAGAAGTTTAAAACATTGATGAACTTTTTGCTAGCCAAGAATATGGAGACTGTATACACTTTGTTAACTTCACAAAATAAACTTGCTAATTTCCCCATATTTGAAATAAACTATGCAAATGTTTCTATTTTACATGAAAACAACCATGATGATCTTTTACAAGCATATGAACTTTACAAGTCTGTATTTCATCCAATGTTGGAAACCTACGATTATAACACCTTTTTGATGGAATTGGGCTCAAGATATTTGTTAAATGTAGTTGTCGATTTAAAAAATCATAACCCTAGCATAAACGATGATCACTTGATTTCTCCTATGTTGATATTCTTACAACATTCCACAACTGAAGACAATGTTGAATTAAATATGAAAGAAAACAAACTTATTCTTAAAGAAAATGTGAACAAGGGGGATGTGGTTAAATTCAATTGGCAACATAGTGTCAAAAGACATTTCTCCAATCAAGAAACACAATGCGGAGAGTATACCTTGATGAAAACACATTTAGGAATCAATGTAGAAATCATCAAGGAAAAACAAATAGAGTTTATAGAGAGTAGAAGAAGAAAGTCATCTGTGAGATTTCTGGATAAGGTCACAGCCTTTAATATTACTTCATAATTTGTTATATAAAATATGATGTTGATTTTTAATTTAAAAATAAACTTCAGTTGATTAACTATTTTGCAAGTGTCTCACGTGCCAATCATCAACATTTTTTTTTGTTCTTTAAACTGAAATAAAAAAACATCAACCCTTATTTTTTAAAATAAATTCATATTTCTAAATTACAACTTTGCTTCAATATATATCACAATACTTAATGCTAATCTCATTCGTTATTCATGCTGGGGACTTTGTTGGCAAGATATCGAATCAACATCTCTTGCAAATCACGTCTATTAAACGGTTTGGCCAGCACATCAGTCATACCATTCTGCAAATATTGCAACAAATCTTCTTCATGAACATTTCCCGTCATGGCAATGATTGGAACTTTTGAATTCATAGATCTGATGACTGCAGTGGCTGTAGTACCATCCAATTGTGGGATGATAATATCCATCAAGATTAAATCAAATTTATTGGGGGTTTCTTTCAACTTCTGTATACATGAAATACCGTCGTTCACTACTGTGATGTTACAATCCATTTTTTCTAAAAATTTCCTACAAATCTGAATACAAATGTCGTCATCTTCACATAATAAAATGTGGAAACCAGGGAGTAAAGAAGGTTTTTGATCAGAAGACTCCTTGACCTCGGCATGAATGCTGTTGCTTCTGGAGTTTGGCTGAGGAAGAGATTCATAATCGGCACCAACGTATTTTTTTAGAGTTTCAACTTCATGAACTAAGAAATCTATTTTGTTTTGTTGTTTTTGGAATTGATCTTGGAAGAGCTTTTCTAATTTGAGAACTTTAATAATAATTTTGTTCATGACTTCATTGTCATTTTGTAACACAAAGCCGTTGCTGTTAAAAGTATTAGCATCCTCATTTGGAGCTAGGGGAGGATCATTCTTAATATTAATGAAAGTTTTTTGTAAAATACTTGTAAGATCTTTACTCAACTCAGAATTATGAGGATTTTCTTGTCTCTTAATATTTGGCAACAAATCAAGTCTGTCTTTTTGGAAAAAGTCGTTTCTGAATACGTTGATGTTGTTTTGGTTGTTAGTAGGGTTACACTCTTGATCATTCAGCAAAGACGGGTCAAGATCAGTTTGTTTAATTTTATTAAATCCGTATTTGTTTAGTTGTCTAACAAACGAAGCATAGTTACAATGTTTGAATAATCTGGGCAAGACTTGTGCTGAGAATATGCTAATGTCAGTAATGATGAAAGATTTTCCAGCATCGAATTTGTTCCATATGATTAAGAACTCCTTGTTTTCGTTGTTTTCAATTTCATTGTAAAGTTTATGAACAAAGGTTTTGGGAGCAGGATTAGGTTTTGTTTGGACAGGGGTATTTGATTTTTTTCTGCCTCTTTTCTTAGAGACTTTACCTTCGTCGTTCAAGTTCATGATGTATGGATGATTATTGTTATGGTTAGTGTTATAGATGATTGTTATAAGAATTGTTTAGATGTTTTCACAGATAGAGGGTTTATATTTGAAATCTTTTTATGAAGGAGGAAAAAAAAAAAAAGAGAGAGACATGTCAAAAGGAAATTATTACAAGATTATTTTGGATTTGTAGATGTGTTTTTATTTTTGGTCTAGAACGTTTTATTTTTTGTGTCCCATAAAATACGTTTAACAATTTAGATCAAAATATCGGACATAAGATTAAAGAAAAACATACAACTTACCCCAATAAACAATTATTACCATTTTAAGATCACACACACCTGATTTCACACATTCCTAGTGCCCACACCAAAAAAATAACTGATCTACTTACGGCTAATGATGACCCTTAGCAAATGTTAACAAGAGAGAATGTAATTTAAAAAGATATGAGTAAATTTATATAAATGATTGGTTATCATAATTAGTATCCTGACTCATATATAAATATATTAATACACATTATTTTATTAAATCATTAACACTGTATATAGCAATGTCCGACCGTTGAGTGTCACTAACAAATCTTCTACCGAAAAAAAAAAACAAGGAGAGAGAGAGAGAGGAAAAAATTTCATTACCAAATCACCCACGCAAAACGGTGGGAGCCAAAGAAAAAAAAAAAATTTGTCTGATTTTGGGAGCATTTTCTGTATCCTTAAAGTGTTATCAATAATCTATACAGTCAAAGAATCAAAACCCCATCACACAAGTTATCAGCTTTAGCATAATTATCAATCAAGCCATCTCTTTCTTTGTAAGAAGACCAGAAGGCATCTCATATCCATTTTAATTTTAGCTACTTGTTTGATTTTCATCTAATTAAAAAAAATAAAATCATTTAACCCCTCAACCCTTCAAGAATGAATTTCAACTTCATTAACAATAATGGTCAAAGTCATGATCAAGATAATCAGAAATTCCACAACCCATTATTATACAATTTCAACTCAACTGTAACTAATACTGAAAACACTAACTGGAACTCATCTAACATTTCAAATGACTACAACAACAAGGGTTACCAAACTCTTCAACAAGTCATGTCCTCCATGCAACAAAGTGATTCTCAAAGACAACCTCTTACCTCAAAGCCAAAATACACCTCCAAGAAAAGATACGGACCTGAGGATTTCCAAGTATTGAAGCTATTAGGTAAAGGTACATTTGGTCAAGTTTATCAAGTCAAGGGCAAGAAGACAAACAAGATATATGCCATGAAAGTTTTATCAAAGTCTGTTATTATCAAAAAAAATGAAATTGCCCACACAATTGGGGAAAGAAACATTTTGGTTAAAACTTCTCAAGACAACTTGGAAAACAACAGCCAAAACAGCAGCTCACATAACTTGAATGACATTGATATAAATTTCATAAGTTCTAATCAAAACAACAAAAGATGTCCATTCATTGTTGGTTTGAAGTTTTCCTTCCAAACACCAACTGATTTGTACTTGGTCATTGATTTCATGGCTGGTGGTGAATTGTTTTGGCATTTGCAAAAAGCAGGTAGATTCTCCGAACTAAGAACCAAGTTCTACATTGCCGAATTGGTTGTTGCTCTTGAATACCTTCACGATAACGATATTATTTACAGAGACTTGAAGCCAGAAAATATTTTGTTGGACAGCGAAGGTCATATAGCTCTTTGTGACTTTGGATTATCCAAGGATGATTTAAAGGAAAGAACTAAGACTTTCTGTGGAACTACTGAATACTTAGCTCCTGAACTGTTATTGGATGAAACAGGTTACACCAAGATGGTTGATTTCTGGTCCTTAGGTGTTTTGATTTTTGAAATGTGTTGTGGTTGGTCTCCATTCTTTGCTGAAGATAACCAACAAATGTACCAAAAGATTGCCTTTGGTAAAGTCAAGTTCCCAAGAGATGTCTTGTCTCCTTACGGAAGATCATTTGTCAAGGGTTTATTGAACAGAAACCCTAGACACAGACTAGGAGCCATTGATGACGGTAGAGAATTAAGAAAACATCCATTTTTGCAAGACATAGATTGGGATTTGTTGATGGAAAAGAAAATACAACCTCCATTCAAGCCTATTATTCAAGACGATTTGGACACATCAAACTTTGATCCACATTTCACCACCCATGAAATTGATCATCAAATGTTCTTCCCAACATCTGTCAATACTCAACAAGATCATAATAAAGTGAAGAACACTCCACTTTCGCAAACGATTCAAAAACAATTCCAAGGATTCACCTTTGTTGATCATTCAGCCATCCCAATGGAATCTCCATCCCAAAACTCCATAGCCAATTTGAATTCTTCTTACATGAACAGAAAGCTGCTTCAGAACTCATATTTCTTGCAACAAGGTTCATTCATTCCTGGTGATCCAAACATGCCTGCTGATGAAGATGTCATTGATGAAAACGAGGGTTGGTTGCAACAAGGCGGTGTTGACATGGATATCATGGACAACATGGTCAAAGATGATGATGAGGATGAACACATGGGATTCCAATTTGATTGAGCTAAAATATATTTAATTAATTTTTTTTTCAAAAAAAAAAAAAATTGTTTTTTTTTGATTGGTTATTGTTCCTTATCGATAGGAGAATGTTATGCCAAGATTCCAACGTTTTTGGACAAGAATGTTGATGATTAAAACTTATAAACAACTTAGATTTAATAGTGTACCACCTTGTATATACAGATTTATACAAGTGTTGGTAAACAGTTGTTGATTCTGTTCTTCTTGATAAGTTCTGATCTCTCATGTTTTTCTAGTGAGTGTGGCTAGAGTTGCAGTATGATGTTCTGCAGTGATTCTCACCGTTAAAAAAAAGAGTTAACGGGTCGGAAAAAATGCGGGTATACGTAATCATTGTGTAGAGAGGTGCTGAAGAGGCTGATGAATTAAGCTTTTTTAAGTAATTAAGAGAGTCAATCTTGATGCTTATTGTTAATAGAAGAGGTGTACTTTGATTGTTGAGATGGGACATCTAAGTGAAGATGTAGTAAATGTGGTTATATGATAGAATTAGACATGGTGGATACGTTCACCGGGCAGAAACTACGTTGAGTTCAATGTAAACATCATGATTATTTGTAGCTATAAAAGCGATTTCTAAGTTTGAAATAGTTTATAAAAGATTGTCAGAACTACTGTACTTCTTACTTAGACTATATTGGTTCCAATGGACTGTCATTGTTGAATTGTTTAGTATCGGTAGATACAGATTAGGGGCTTATATCCGATTTTGCTGCTTTCATAGTGACTAATTTTTTTTTGTAACATAAATATTTTTATCAACGTAAAAAAAAGAAACAAGTATAAGAAATTACCCAAATAGGAAATAACAACAAGTAAACTTTGTCAAAAAAAAATATTTTCCTCCTTTTTTTTTCACTTTCATCTTTTTCTTTCAAAAAAAAAAACTAACTGCTCTATTTTCAAATGTTCAAAAAAAAACTCCTCCAACTATTTAAACTTCACCTATCTTAATAATTTAATTTTCATTCTTTAAATTTTATTAATTGTTTTTAATAATAAAAAAAACACAAATTAGAAACCACTAATCAATTATATAATTTACGAAAATGGCTAGAGGTCCGTATGTATCATAACTAATCAGATATATAGTCTGGACAAAATCCCGACATGAGGTGAGTTTTTACAAACAATCATTAATGGATCACTTATATTAACATTAAAATTGACAAAAAACATTTTTCAAAGTACTTCCAGTATTTTATTAATGCGTTCTATTTTATTGGATAAGGTATCATTATGATAAAACTTATTGATGACGTTGGGGAAGAAAAGTCACTGCTTGATATCAAAACCTTTGACTCTTTCTTTATTCATTAGCAAACCATTTATTATAAACTGAACATTATATCTTTCTTACAAAGTTTTGGTCATTGTTGTGCATATGCCTGATCTACTTTCAAACATTCATGATTCTCGTATTATTTTTATCATAGATGTGTAGATTAATTTTGGTAACAGCCCAATGACGACTTTGTTTGAATTATGATTACTGTTTTATTGTACTTTAATTACTTTGTCATACAATTTAGTTTGATATTGTAATTATTGCACATACTATAATAAAGTTAATGTATTTAGAATTAATTTCTTCCCCGTATTCATCTCTGTTTTATCATTTTGCTTTTATTCATTCGATAGAGTATTATGAAGTTTCTGTTAGTACTGTAAAATTTTTTGACAAGTGTTGTTGTTAGTATCACATGATCTTTAATGGTTTGTAAAATTCCTAACACATTTATCAATAATCAAAAAAGAATTTTTGACTTTACTAACAAATTTCAACTTTTTAATATCAACATATCATTTCAATATAGAGGTAAACATCAAAAGAGATTATCCGCTCCAAAGCACTGGATGTTAGACAAGTTATCCGGTGTCTACGCTCCAAAGGCTTCTCCAGGTCCACACAAATTAAGAGAATCTTTACCATTAATTGTTTTCTTAAGAAACAAGACCAAGTACGGTTTGAACGGTAAGGAAGTTAAGTCTATCTTAATGCAAAGACACGTCAAGGTCGATGGTAAGGTTAGAACTGATGCTACCTACCCAGCTGGTTTCATGGATGTCATCTCCATCGAAGCTACCAACGAACACTTCAGATTAATCTACGACATCAAGGGTAGATTCGCCGTTCACAGAATCTCTGATGAAGAAGCCAAGTACAAGTTAGGTAAGGTTAGAAAGGTTCAATTAGGTAAGAACAACGTTCCATACATTGTTACTCACGACGGTAGAACCATCAGATACCCAGATCCAAACATCAAGGTCAACGACACCGTTGTCATTGACTTAGAATCTGGTAAGGTTACTGATTTCGTCAAGTTCGACACTGGTAAGTTAGTTTACGTTACCGGTGGTAGAAATTTAGGTAGAATCGGTGTTATCACTCACAGAGAAAGACACGATGGTGGTTTCGATTTAGTCCACATCAAGGATACTTTAGGTAACTCTTTCGTCACCAGATTAGGTAACGTTTTCGCCATTGGTGAACAAGGTAAGGAATTAATCTCTTTACCAAAGGGTAAGGGTATCAAGTTGACTATTGCCGAAGAAAGAGACAGAAAGAGAGCTAGAAACGATTAAGTTATTTGTTCTAATTTAGAATAATAAACTTTTTTTAAACTACTCAACACTTTTTTCTGTTTTTCTTAATTTGAAAAACAACATCAACGAAGCTTCCATGTTTGACAAACGTTGTATATATTATATAGATTGTTAAACAATAACTTCCAACAAAAAAAACAAACACAATTTACATAGGTTAATGAATTAGAATTAAAACAATTATTTTTTATACATCTTTCTTTTCATTCAGATTAAAATACTTTTGAAGTAATGGTACAATACTGCTGGCATCGTAAGAAGTTCCCTTCAAAACACCATTGTAGTTCATGGTCTCAAGTGCCTTCATGACTTCAATTTCAAAGAAGTCTAAGTAAACATAATCAACTTCTTCAGTCTCACTGTTAATCACATCCGAGTACTCAACTACATTTGGCATTCTATAATATCTTAAAGGTTCATGCAAGGTGTCTTCCCCATCACAACCAAAGTCGTCGCAAGTGACTGGTCCTACTGGTAGATTTTCCTTCATGTTAAATGTGAATTCATCCGCTTCTTGATCCAGATACTTCACTTCCATGTCTCTAATTTTCTTTGATTGTGGGCTGGATATGGAAGGCAAGGACATCAGATTCATTATAGAAGTTTGAGAGTTCAAGAACTCACTAATATGCTTGGCAAAGTGATATGGCACAGTGATGTACTTCCACTTGTTTTCATATGGAGATACTTGAAATTTAGTATTTTCAGTGAAGTTGCCTTCAAATAAATCTGATCTGATTAATCCAGTGTTGATAGTGATTATTCTTTTTACATTTTCTCTACCTTCTGGCTTCTCCAACAGCTTTAGAATATGTGTCTTTAAAAGATTAAAAATGTTCGATGTTGAGGTTAATGGCTTGCCACTCATGTAGTATGTATTAGGAACGTAACCTAAAACTTTTTCCAAGTTCAACACTTTATACAGACTGTCAATTTTTCTTGAAATAAAGTTCTTCTTGCTCCAATCGATAGTCTTGGCGTTGATGTTACTTAAATGATAGTCGAAAGATTGCTTTGTAAAGTCAATGTACTTTCTGAAAAATGATGGCTCAGCCTTATCCACATTCAAACTAACAAATCCTAGTGTTTCGCAAAATCTTCCACTTTGTATAGCTGTAGCTTTGTCATCAATTGAAATAAAGTCTCTTATGTGTGTATGTCCACCAAAGTATTGAATAATTGTATTTTTGAAATGTTGTCTTAAGATATCATGTAACATCAACAATTCTTGATTCTGGCCATGCTGTATCGTCAAGTGACCAAACACAATCAAAACATCAACGTTATCGTCATTAAACTTACCCAAAAATTCGTTTTTAAACCATTCTTTTTCAACTTCCTTCTCAATAGGTGTAACTCTAGTCAATTTGTTAAATCTTTGGAAGTCAAATAAGAATGAAACAGCCAATACATTTTTCTTATTGACATCAGTTTGGAAGTATTTATATTTTTGTCCAAATGACGTCCATTCATTTCCATCCAAAAACTCAACATTGGATGAAATATACTTATCATTATTCTTAGCTGTGTTGTAATATTCAATGGTACTACTACTTTCAGTGTACAACTCATGGTTACCCAATGTTAATAAGTCATAATTGTCCATGTTCATATTGAACACTTCATACGACATTATCCCTTTGGGTAGTGTAGCATCACCTATACCATTTCCATCAATTTTATCTCCTGTGTCTATGACTATCAAGTCCTGTTTTTGAGACTTCAATCCATCTCTGAAGCTTTTTAAGAAGTCAAAATAATTACCCCAGTCTATGCCGTACTTGTTTTTGAGCCATGTGTGCGTATCTGTTGTGTGTATGAAGTTTATCTCATTTGTGGTTAATGGTGAGTGTTTGTACACGATGTTTTTAGTATCCGTTGCTGTTGATATATATAACAAAGTCTGAACTGCAAATATTGCAAATAAAAGTGATGTATACATCTGTGGATCACCTTTAGATAGTATTCTTTGGTGTATGTTCATTGATGTTTTCTGTTATCTTCACAAAAAAAAAATTGAGGTTTAGATTTTAAAATTGAATTCATTGCTTTATCAGCGCGCGTGCTGTTATCTCCGAAATTAAGTTTTTAAAACAACTGAGACGATGAAGTTCATCCCATTCAGAAAATTAAATCACCTAGGTTAACAATTTGGGTATTTTATCAAAATCATATATATTTACAAGTTTATTAGTGGGATCTTACGAATTATGTACCATCATAATGCTCTACTTTCTTAACGACAAAAAAGCAGTACTCACTACCAATTTAGTTGAAGCCCCGTTGTCTAAATCCCTTTTGTTGAACAGGTGCTGTTCTTGGACGAATAACAGTTTTGACAGTAGAAACAGGTCTTTGTTGAGGAGTGGAGCCCATGATTGTTGGAGCAGGTTGTGAATGATTTTCCTTAGAAAGAGGACTATTTTCAAATGATATGGTTGGTTGAGCAGCTGCTGTGTCCTCAGGGAAGATTCGTTGTTGTTGAACAGGTTTTTTAACATTAACAATGTTTTGCTGAGCAGCTGGTCTCATAGTTGGTGGAACAGTTTGTTGAGGAGTGGGTTTGGAAATAGGTTGGGAAGAAGGTCTACCAATTGGTTTAGCAATCGGTTGGGAAAAAGGTTTACCGGTGAAACCGCTATTTTGCGGATGAACTGGTCTCGTATTCAAAGTATCCCTTTTGAAAGGAGCAATACTTTGTTCTTCGGCCGGCTTCACTGTTTGTGTAGTTTGTATGCTTACATCGCTACTTACTTTTGGAGGAACAAATCTTTTTTCAGCGGTTTCTGCTTTAATAACAGACATTAAGCTCCCTGAAGGTAAAATGGTCTTGGAAACAATTGGTCTTAATATATTACGAGGGTTGATTAATGGTTTTCCTGTTTTCAAACTGTACTTGTATTTACGTATAAAAACAGGATCCCATAGCTCAGAAGCGATATTCAAATCCTTACAACATCTCATCAAAGCATTACTTTTACAACCCTCAAATGCAGTAACCATATCGGCATCTTTGAAGAAATCTTGTTCACCAGTTGCCTCGGAGACAAATTTGGAATTGACTATTAGTGCATAAGTTCTAGCAACCTTCTTAGTACCAATCATGAAGTACTCACTTCTTGGGACCAAGGCCCATTTACCAGGACCAAAGGCCAATGATAATATTCTTCTGTACTTAATTTCAGGCAAATACAGTAAGTCACCTTGTTTCACTTCGATATCTTGTGGATCGACTGGCTGAGATAAAATTGCACATTGTTCGGCTGAAATTTCTAGTTCTCCAATACCTTGGTATGAAACTGTCCAGTCAACTTCATCCTTCTTTGCTGAGTCATCAGCTTGAGTAGATGACAAAGATGGCAATTTAATAGTAGTAGGTTCAAAAAGTTTATTTTTTATATCAATGGTGGATGATTTATTATAACCAGGAGCCTTGTCGAAAAATCTGGAGTTGAAACGCCTTTGAAGGACGCTTCTTGAAGAGTAAAATAAGCCTACGTATGACATTGAGATAACAAAAAAAGAGCAAACTGATGGTATATATGGTTTGGCTATAGGTGTTTCACATCAATGTTAAATGCTCAGTATTCAAGACAAAGATTTTAAAAAATCACTTTCGAGTTTCGAAAGCGACGAAGAAAAAAAGAAATGTTTAACGCGTCGCGGTATTTAAAACTGAATATTCGTCTACAGCAGGATATGTGATTTCAGTGAATGATGTCCCAAATTTGGACTGTAAGTAACATTGTATGTGACTGTTGTTGATTGATAAGACACAACTAGCGCATGCAAGGATTATGCTTTGCTCCAGTGACAAAGATACAAAGCACCACTTATGTACGGCACAGATTTTACCCCGACACATACACTCTATCCTATTTCGAAAATGCGTCTAGATTTTTTTTTGATCACGACAAATTCTCGTGTTTCGGACGTAAGGCCGTACTCGCCAATTTTTCTGATTTGGGGGGGGGGGTTTTCTTATTCTCCAAAGTTACAACATCTTGTGTTAAACCATTTCTGAAAGATTACAAAATCATCATCACCCATACACCTAATAGCTATCAGCTCCATAATGCAGACCAGTACTGGAATTAATAAAATTGATGACCCTGTCAAAGAAAATATCCAAAAAGCTCAGTCAGTTGATAAGCAACAGCCAGGATCAGTTGTAATTACAGAAGACAAAGCCTCTGACAAAAGCCAATCTATTTCTGTTCCACAGATTTCAAACAACACTAAATCTGCTGTAGAAAAAGTAGATCAACAGTCTAAAAGTGATTCAGATGTAGAAGTAATACCCACTACAAAATCAAATTCAAGGATAATGTCACTAACTAATTTGGGCAAGAATAAGCCTGGAAACTCAGAAGCTGGGAAAAGTACTTATTTGAACCTCAATCAATCTGATTTTAATACATCATCAACTTCATCAACAAAATCTAAGGGCTTTAGTACTTTTAGCGTTAATAAACAAATTAATATAAGCAATGCCCTACCTTCAAAGCCTGTTAACCCTTTTACGAAAACTGCATCAATCAAAGCTAATGATAAACCAACTGTAGAAAAGAAGTATCCTACTACCACATCTAACACCCCAGTATTAAGAGCCAATGCATCTAACAAGTTTAATCCTAAGGCACATGAAGAACAACCAAAAGATAACACTATTAAAATTGTTATTGATGAAAGTCAAAGAAAAAAAAGATTGCTGTCTAAAGATACAACAACAGTTGATTCTACCAAAACAAAGCTTTCAAAAAAGTCACAAGTGATTTATGATCTTATGGGAGAATTGCTGAGAGAAGTTGATTCAACTCCACAAATGGGCACTGGTGTAAGTGAATTGCGAATGGCAAAGATAGAAAATCAGTTAAAGACTTTAAGTTCAGGTTTGACATTTATTGGTGGAGATTATGTTGGTAAAAATTATTGTGATCACCAGTATGAATTGTTAAAAACAGGTATCTACGAAGTTTTACAATCATTTGGAAAGTCAATTTCCGATATGAATAAATCGGTCGTTAAATTGAGCACTCAACAAGCGCAAACAACTAGTGATTCTGCCATACCTACTGGGAAAATTAGTCCCGAAGAAAAAGCTATTTTGAATGATGGAACTTTAAATAAGAATATAGAAGAGTTGACAACTCAAGTCAACATACTCATAAAAGATTGTGAAAAATTTAGAGCTTACATGAGCTCAAATGATGCCTTGACTCAAACCAAGAATAGTTATTATGAAGGTAAAATTAATGATACAAGAATCAAGATTGAAAAGTTCTGTGTTGATTTGAAGGCCAATTTGCTGGGTATATTCAAAAACTTCAATACAAATTTTTCTGAGGAAATCGAAGCAATCAAGAAGGCTAAAGTTAATCAATCTGAGTTTGATGACAAAATGTCAACATTGAGTTCTTCAAACATTGAAATGACGCAATCATTGCAAAAATTCATCAAGTCATCTCTGGATAGCTCTGAAAAGTATGAAAAGAAAATGGAGGAAAAGCTGACTGCTACTACAAAGTTTTATCAAAATAAAATGAGTAATTTAGAATCTCAAATTGAATCATTAAAGAGCAAAGATAGTTTCAAATATAAACAGTTGCCATTCAAATCTGTCTTGTTCTTGAAAAACTATACCAAGAAGTTTGAAAATGAAGCCAATGCTGACATATTGTTTAAACCAATCATAGACTATTGTTTAACTTATGGAATATTTTTAAAATACGAAATTATTGATAAGGAGAATTATCTACTCACAGCAAAGTATGAGAAGAAGGTAATATTCCAATTACCGTTTGTGTTCAAGAATTTGACATTAAAATGCGAGCCTATAATTGGATACACTCTATGGGAAGTGCCTGCTGTCTTATCAGTTGAATACAGAACTAATTTACTTTACAACTACGTCACTACATACTCTTCTGATGTAATATTTGCAGTATTCCTAGAAAGAGATTTGGAAGAAACAAAAAGAATAGAAAGATGTATTAAGCTACTACAAAAAATGGGTCTATTCAGTTACAGCGTAATTACTGATGATAGAGTTATCAAGGGATTAATTGCAAAATTGGACAAAGATGATGATATGAACCAAATAAAAGTGTCCAAGACCGTTCTTTACAGAAAGCCTAAATTGATCAAAAAGATATTCTCTTCAGTTGATGAGAAATACATGATGGATTTAGAAAGCAGAAACAGAGTTGTTTTAGAATGTGTGAAGTTCCACAGATCTGCTGTAAGATATGATAGTTTAGATGATTATGAGAAAAACGAACCACCTAAAGCAATTCCTGGTAAGGATGACGAGATGACTTCATACAAGCTATGGACCATGTTCCCCAAGTATGCTTCAGAGTTGACTAAGGCTGAATAGTGACTTTTGGTTAAGTCCGAAAAACAGGCACCAAAAAAAAAAATTTTTTTCTACACGTGTTCAAGAATATGCGAAGGTTTTGTTTACTTTTGAAAAAGGTGATGATTGATCTTAGAAAACACACCAAGATAAACACCAGTCATCATTACGTTCATCCACAATGGTTGCAACTAAGAAAAAAGGAGTATCTGAATCTTTGGATAATAAAGACAAGGAATATAACCCTTCATACAACTACCTAGGTACAAAATCCATACTTTTCACTTCTTTAAAACATGACAGTTATTTATATACTTTATTTCACTACATTGTCATCATCTTGGCTACTTTGACCAGAGCTTTATACATACACAAGCCATCCGAAGTAATTTTTGATGAGGTCCACTTTGGTAAGTTTGCATCTCATTACTTGGAAAATGAATACTACTTCGATCTACATCCTCCTATGGGTAAGATCTGCACTGCCCTTGTAGGTTACTTGGTTGGTTACAGAGGTGGTTTCAAATTTGATACTATTGGTTTGGAATACCCAAGTGGAGTTCCTTTTTTGATGTATAGATTGTTTAACTGTTTATTGGGTGTTGGGATCTGTTCTGTTGTTTTCAAAATCTTGAAACAATTGAATATGAAACCTATCACATGTTTGTTAGGTGCCTTGCTGGTTGTATTTGACAACTCTCACGTTATTGAAGCTAGATTGATTTTACTGGATGCACAAATCAACTTTTGGATTGTTGTTAGTATTTATGCCTTTATCAGATTTTACAAAATACAATTGGATGTCAAGAAGCACTTCTCTTGGAGTTGGTACTTATGGTTGAACCTAACAGGTATCTTTTTGTCTTTTGTCATCTCTATTAAGTATGTTGGTGTCTTCACCTTTGCCATGGTTGGTATTGCCGTTGCCTTTAACTTATGGCAACTATTAGATAAAGATGCAGGCATTTCTGATAAGAATTTATTGAAGCACTTATTACTTAGAATTCAAGCTTTGATTGTTTGTCCATTCTTATACTACTTGTTCTGGTTCTGGTTACACTTCCAAATTTTATACAAGTCAGGCCCAGGTGATGAATTCATGTCTCCTGAATTCCAAAGAACTTTAGAAGAATCAGCCGTCATCAAGGAATCCAGAGATATAAACTACTTTGATACTGTAAACTTAAAAGTATCCGATTTAGACTGTTTCATGTACTCCAACTCTGAATTAAGATACCCATTACAATACGAAGATGGTAGAGTCTCATCTCAAGGTCAACAAGTTTCTTGTACCACTAACCATTACAACGATGACAACTACTGGTTCCAAATTATTCCTGTCGAAACAGGTGTCAACAGAAATCACGGTGTTGGTATTGGTGCCACTGTTAGATTATTGCATGTTAAGACAAACAGTTTCTTAAGATCTCATGACGTTGCCTCAAGTTTGACTGCTACCAACGAAGAAGTCACTACCTTACCAGTTGATCAATTGAACGATGAAAACATTGAGTACACTTTCTTCAGATTGGACTTTGTTTCTGGTAAACCAATAGATCCAAACCATCCACAAATGAAGACCAAATACAACAAGTTTAAATTGATCCATCAAAAGACAAATGTTGCATTGAAGGCACACCTAGACCCAACTTTACCTGATTGGGGTTGGAACCACTATGAAATTAATGGTAACAAAAAGCTTGAAGAAAAGATGTCTCAAGTTTGGACCTTTGATAAGATCCATGATCTTGCTCCTCACAGAGATTTCTCTTCTGCTATGCAATATGAAAAGCCTAAATTATTTTTCTGGACCAAGTATACTGAACTTCAAAAGAAGATGTTTGCTTCTAACAATGCCTTGAGTTCTGAACATCCATTTGCTTCTGAACCGCAAGATTGGCCATTGACTTTGTCTGGTGTTTCTTACTGGAACAAGGATGCCGACAGAAGACAAATTTACTTCATTGGTAACATTGTTGGTTGGTGGATACAAATGGCCTTTGTAGTTGTCTACATCGCCTTAGTTGTTGTTGATTTGATTGTTGTTAGAAGAGGGTATGTTTTAGTTCAAAGCAAGATCAGAGATTACTTATACGGTAGCTTGCTATGGCTGTTCCTAGGTTGGTTGTGTCACTTCTTGCCATTCTTCTTGATGAACAGACAAAGATTCCTACACCATTACTTACCAGCACATTTGATCTTATGTGTTTTCACTGCTCAATTCTTGGAAGTTGGTATGATGATTAAATTCATCCCAACTGGAGAAGATGAGAACGAAGAGAAGGTTGATGAATACAAGGCCAAGAAGGCCAATATAAAATTACATGTATTAAGCATAATGATAGTTGTTGCCGTTGTATGGTTCTTCAATTACTGGAGAGCTTTAACATACGGTTTAGAAACATTATCAGTTGCTGATACCAAGGCTAGAGAATGGTTCGATATCAAGCTTCAATACACCAAAGAAGTATAATGTTGATAAACTATATATTAGAAACTTGTAAATGGTAACTTTCTGTGGGTTGCTGCTATTATTTCATTAAATTTAAGTTCATTTTCAGGTGTTATGTACTTGTGTCTGATTAAGAAGTCAACTACTACAAGAGCACAGTTTGGTTTAAAGTCATCAGTCTTCAACAAATCGATCAATTCTTGTAATCCGTAATGTTTAAATTCATGAACCTCACTATCGTTTATATGTGGTGTGATGTGTTCAGGGAACGCCAGGTCATAAATAACTTCTAATTCAGCGGTGATAACATCATCTTCATTGCTAAAGTCACAATTGTTCAAATCTCTACTGAAATAGAAATATGACAATGCGTCAACCTGGTTTACGTTATTTTCAATATCTTTCTTATCTAAGTTGGCCTCTTCCTTTAATTCCTTCCATAATGTCGTTTCAACACTATCATCATTACCTATTCCTCCTGCAACTACATTATCCAGTTTCAGTGGCCAAGTTGGCTTTTTTGCTGATCTTCTTGGTATCCACATTCTTAGTTTATTTTCATCGTCAAAGAAGTATCCATTGATGTGCACACCGAATGTCAGTATACCAAAGATAGTCACCATGGCACGCTCAAGTTTAATGTAGGGATTTTTGTTGTTGTCATAGATTGTATACTTTTCATTTCTCCAACCTTTGGTACATTCAAATATCTGTGATTCTCTAGCAGTGTTAGCAAAGTTCTCGAATAATGTGTTGTAATTATCTTCTAATGAAAGAGTTTTTAATGTAAGTGACTTCTGACCGGTTGATTCATCAACTTTTAGGGTTTCAAATAAAGCTTCAAAAGTGGCATTCAAAGCTTTGTGTGAATTGATTTTTTCATAAGTTGAAACAGTCATATAACCTATGATGAAAGAATGATCATCAGAGTATAAAGTTATGTTGTAATTGACAAAATTCTTGTTTGATGCGTAATCAAGTGGAAGGTTGTCTGTTTTCTTAATAACTTCCAAGTAAGAAAAACCAGACTTAATATCTTCAGTAGATCTTACCAAAGTTTCTTTCCCAGTATGAGATAAAACGACTTGTGACATTGGTAAACAGTTGCTATGGTTGTTGTTATCAGTTTTCAAAATTGAAGCTAAACATTTGGATTTACGCGACTTGAAAAAATTGACTCCATCTGATATTTTTAAATTTTGCATTGAAAAAAAGGAAATCAGACCAAAAAACATTTATCAACCAATGAGTGGACATATAGACTCTAAAATTAAGATAGTTCAAGAATATCTGAGGAATATTGGTGTTGTTCATATAAAAACGAATGGTCTGATTTCTAAAGTTTATAATCCCGATTCACCTAACTCATTTGTTGGTACACACATCAATGTCCAATATAAAGACAAAGTCATCACCCAAAAGCTTTACTTTGAGGTTGCAATGAACAACACATACCTTAATTTGAGTGTTTCTGAAATTAGATTCAAAACAATTGCTGACAGACAATCAGCACCGGATATTTTAGAAGAGCGATTGGTCAGAGATCCAATGTACGCACCATCTTTATCAAGGCAACTTCCATGTATTTCTCTCGATTTAAATTGTAAAACATGTGGAGGAAATGTAATTAGTTATGACACTTCGGAAATTAAAAGATTTATAGACATTCCTGAATCAAATTGGGAAGAATACATGGACTTATGGCATTGTCACAAACCAACCAACAACCAAGCTTATACCGATGAGGTTAACAACGTTTACAATCTTCTCCAAAAGAAAAGAAGCTTAATCATGCCTAAGGTAGACTTGCCTATTTTATTGTCAGAAATGTTTATGCTGGTGTACCCAAAAACAATGACATTGGAACATTTTGCTTCAAATGATGATTATACTTGTAATAAATGCGGCAATAAACTCGGTAAAGTGCATGTATCTGATGATTTTGAAAAAACGGATTCATATCTAGAGCTGTGCAAAGCCGAGATATCAATGCGTTTTAACTATGATAACAAAGAGCCAGTAATTTTTGAAGTCAGTGTCTTAGACTGGTTAGCTAAAGAAATATTATATTGTATAAGCATGTATGGATCTAGGATGTTCAAACTGGTACCTCCAGCTGATTTGAAAAATGAGTTTGATGTATTAGACATATGGTGTTTAGACCATGGAATAAGTATTGGAATTAACGAAGTCAAGCATGAAAATCTGCTGAAGGTTATGTATAAACAGCATAATAATGCAGACCAAGGAAATCAAAGTGTACAAGATATTGAAGTCAACATTGCTGATAATGGATATAACAACATATTTTATAAAAAACTGATTGATAAAATTAAAAGGTCTGAAGAAAGTATATGTCAACAAAACTCTAAAGGTGCATTTAATGGATGGACTCCTCTATATATTTGAGTAAATGGTTTATAATCCTTGTAAAGCTTTATCAACGATCGGAGCTATTTGTTTTCTACTAGCTCTATCTTTTTGTTGATCATAGACAGTAAGCTCAGTTATGTCGTCGATCTTAATCAAGTCCAACTCACTTGTTATCTTTTCAATTAAAAATTCTTGTAGCTCTGAATTTTGTACATTGAAGGGCATGATTTGTCTCTTATGATTCTTATTTTCATCTGAGTAACTTGCTAGAAGTAGTAACAAGTCCATGGAGTTCAGTCTCAGATACTTATTACAAGCATTGTTGATATCTTCAGAGCCAAAACTGTTAATGTAGCTTTCCATGGATGATCCAAGTGAAGACATACCAATTTTACGTCCATTGAACTCAAATAGTTTGAAGTCTTTTCTCAACAAATCATACATGTCAAAGCCTTCTATGTCATCCTTATCTTTTTTCAATGTTTTATAAAGTGGCTTTAGTAAATCCTTCTTCATATCTTTAGTGCTAACAAAGTAACTCTCATAGTGTTTTAGTGCTTCTAAGTCATGATCTTCTACCTTTGACTTGAAGTTGCTCGTGTCTAACAAAACAGCTGCCATACCCAATTTAACAATCTCTTCTGGTATACTATAAATGTCTTGTAGTTGTGGATACCAGTAATTGGTAACTAAAGAAGAGCATGAACCACATGTTTCTATTATCAGTGGGTTCCCCATGCTTTCAATCAAATCTTTATCATACTTTTTTGTATCTTCATGATGATCGACGATTCCTATGACTCGGTCGATACATTCAATACCCAACCCTTGAGGCTCATTATGGTCAACTAAAACAGCATCAACTACTAAGCTATTTTTAAATCTTTTCTTAAAAGCTTTGATGTCTTGCATAAATACCAATGGATTCTTTTCCTCATTATCAACTTTGATATCGTACTTCAATAACAAATTGTAAATATCCTTTCTTAGTTTCAAGTCTTCTCTAGGAATATTCAAAACTGGTAAGATTAATTGATCATTTTTCATATAGTTCAAATAAGAGTATGTCAAAGCTGACACAATCGAGTCCATATCACCAGATTGATTACCACAACATATTTTAATACTGGAAGGGTTTAACTTTTGTATATTGTTAAGGTTACAGATATCCAAAAATTGTTTTAATGTTAGGTTGTCACCAATTGCAGAGCCTTTAGCTGAATCTTTTAAGATGGTAAAGTACTGGTACAAAGTACTAATAATTGATCCCATTTATATATATCTAAAAGTAACTTGGGTGTTTTGTGTAAACCTTTTGATGATTAGAAACAGACTTAATTTCTACACTTTTTTTAAGACTTTCGGAAGATTTTTTGAAAACTTGATTTACGTGTTTTAGGCACGTGCAACTACTGCAAACACATGTCGAGCTCTTTTTTTTTTAGCAGAAAATAAATGTTTAACAAATTAGGTGTTTTGTTAAGTGAAAGTCAAAACCACACAACAAATCATGTCTTTATTTAAGGCTGTTAACTTTGAAGCATCTGAGGATACCACAGCAGTATCTTTAGAAAATGTTGACACAACTACCGAATTACAAATTGAACAAAGTTACCAAATATATGATGAGATAATGCATCTATACTATTCAAAGCTTTATAAACAGGCAATAACCAAATTTAACACCCTCCTCAACATGAGTATATTCAAAATGGACAACGAAATAGATAATCTGTTAGAAGATTTACCAAGCTATATGACAATCTTTGTCATTAATGACGAGGAAGTTGATGGCTCAACAATTGATCCTAAATCATTTGAGGCAGGTAAACTCTTCATCAATGAGAATGTTTACTTTGATTTTTACTATAGAAATGAGAAGTTGGACCACTTAAGATATCTTGTATTTAGAAACTACTCTATGTGCCTTTATGATTATTTGCTGGACCAATTACAATCAAATGAGGGAAGAAACATACATTGGGTAAACTTCATATACATCTCAAAAGTTATACTAATGACTTCGTTGAAGTCCCTAACATTCATAGATGTTATTGAACCTGATTTAAATTTTATCACTGTTATTTTGAACCTATTGAACAGTTTTAAATCTGATAAGCTAACAAGAAACTTTATAGAATTCATAGTTGTTAATACCCCACACATTTTCACTTCCAATGCTAGATCAAAGATGCTGCCTAAGACTTTGAGTATTATAGAGGCTGAAATTAACTCTCTGAAAAGTATACATACTAATAAAGAAAGTCTCAGCACTGTTATGAAAAGTTTGATTGATAAATTTGAGCATGCTTCATCAACAGGCGATAACGCCAGCTACAATACTATAGTATTTGATAAAATTGATTATTTCAGTACACAATTTAAAACAAACTTATCTATTAAGAACAGTGATTTGAAAGAAAATATCATAGTTGAGTATTTAAGCTGGGAGAACTTTATTTCAGAAATAGTAGACTTGACTAATCAAGAAGATCCAGAATACATTTTTGGTGAAGAAAATCCAGATCCCTATAACAGCTTTGAACCATATGAATCCATTACTAAAGTAGAGTTTACATTGAAAGATAATATCATGGTACAGGAATTTGCTACCGATAACAATGAAGACATATCAAGAAAACCCGAAGTTATCAACAGTAAAAACAGCATACATATAGATGTTGGTTTTATACAAAACATCACCAGCAAGAGAACCGAAAAACAAAGTACAGAAAGCATACCAGATTATTTGATGTCTAGAAAAAGAACAAGCCAAAGAGTAAAGAATTTATCTGAAGACAGTAAGCGTGATGAAGAAACTACAACCTTACAATTGAGATACCTTGATTTCCTAGATGAGCTTTGCGAAGACGGATTGCCAAAGTTCATTCAAAATGGTGACATGGAAAGCTTTGAATATTTGAAAGATGCCAGATTTTCTGATCTTGAGAGATGTCACTCAGATGTGTATGATCTGTTTGAAAATTGGGATAAAAGAATGTCTGATTTATTTGTTGACCATCCAAGTAACAACAGTAATTCAAATAGCAAGAAGACTGATATAAATGGTAATCAACTGTTGGATATGATTATTACAAAGCTTATTGAAAACTTTCAAAACAAAACAAGCTCTGAAACTATGCCTGTAAAAATTTTTCAAAATTTCTTTTCATCTTTAGAAGGTTTGAAGAAGAATCACTATTTCCAGATAAAATATCGAATTGTTGAATTTTTGTTAGGTTTTGGTTATTTAAAGAATGAAACTTTGATGACAAAGTACAAGTGGTCAAAAAAGATGATGTCAAACATCGAGTTCATGTTTTTGTCAAGTCATGACTACTTCCTAGCTAATCTTCATCCAAACAATTTGGAAGACTACTGCAATGCCATTTGCTACTATGAATTCTTGGTAGAACTATTTTTGCAAAACTACAAAAAAGTATCAAGAGCTAAGCATAAGAATGTTGTTTTAGTAAATCAAGTAAAGGAACTTCAAGAAAGAATTGAAGCTTGGAATTTGAACTTCTTCTCAGTTTCAGACTTTTTTACAGCAGAAAACTATCAAGTTCCTCAAGAGGTGTCTATCAAGAAAGTTTGGAGTGACATTTTCTATCAAAAAGTTGCTTACGAAGATGAGTACACCAACTTTGGTAATGATGTCAACCAAGTTTTAGAATTCTTTGAAGCATTGGGTTCTGATTTTAGTGTACAGAACTATAACTTCACTGAACTACCATCCATCAACTTCTCTACTTTACAACTTCTAAAGACTAAAGAAATTATCTCTAATGAAGCTGCGAATAGTAGTGGCTCTTTGACTAAATTTTTGACAGTAATGATGAACGCTCAGCAAATTTTGGCAACATATGACAACAGTAGTTGGGAGTTTATTATGGCTAAATTTATTGACAATGTTAAAGATCCTTTGGTTTTCAATGACATCTTAATAACTATATTGGAAAATGTCACTAGTGCCAACGATGTTGATTTCCTTTTAATTGACAAAATCTTCCAACAGGTCTTAAACACGGCAATCGATTTCTTAAAGTCTGATGAGTACACATCTAATGTAACCACCAGATATGAAACCTTGATTGAGATGTTAAATAAGTTTTACATTTGCTTGGAAACATATACAGATTTCTTGAATAAAGAGATTGAATATGGAATTGAAAGTATCTTTACAAAATTGGATGTTGACACATCTTTGAATTATATGAACAACATTTGGAACCTATACGCAATGACTTATTCTGTTGTTAATTATGAGACCATTTGTAAAAACGAGCAATATGGTGAAAACAAATCATTCTTCAAGAAAGCGAGAGTCTCAGCCAAAAAATGGAAGGACTATCTAAGTTATGTTAGTGTGTTATTCTGTTTCCAATATCAAGTTTTAAACATGATTAACAGCAAAACTGCTGATATCTCAGTAGATCAACAATACTTTACTACAAATGTTTTGAACAATCAGCATTTACTTTTAGCAGGAATGAACATTTGTACACATGGAAACAAAGTGTTTTTGAAGTACTCACAAAGAACCTTGATGTCCTTACAAGGCTATCTACCAGCAAAGAACTTATTAAACCAAACTTTCTACTGTAACTATGGTTTAAGTTTAACTAATGAACTTGAAGATCACCAAACAACTGAAGGAGCCGGGTCTAACAATAAAATTGAGAATATTGACATTGATGACTATTTGGTCATGTGCAATTATGTCATTAAAAAGTTCTGGAACTCTGACCAAGGTTTGTTGAATAAGTTATTCCAAAACAGTAACTACAAATCTGAAATTGAAAAGATTGTTATGTTGATCCCATGGAAGCATTACACCACCCACCCTGTTGTTCAATCCAATCAAAAGAACTTGGACTCTTATTTGTCCAAAGATTTGACATATTCTGTTTTTACCAATCAGGAACCTCTTGAGATTAACACTACTGAAACCGATTATGAAAAGGTTGTTCACACAAAAGTTTTATTAGCTGCTTCCATAAATTTCTTGGAACTTTTCTTCTTGAGAAAAGCCAAGGAGTTGGACATTTCTTCATTGATCACTGGTATTCACAGTTCTACTTACAATACCATAGAACAAATTATTGAACTGTTGAAAACAAACATAATATTTAACATGTCAAGCTATGAGTCATGGTATTTGCTAGGATACTGTTATCTAATTTTGTTAGAATACGATCTAAACTCATCGGCGGATAAGATCAATTCTGATGCAAAGAAGCTTCTTATCTCAACAAACCAGAAAAAAGCTGTGTTGTGTTTCTTGGAAGCATTGAGAATCTTGGATAAGTCACAAATGGTCACGATCGAAAAAAAAGAAGATATGTCTATCTTTCACTTGAGTGTTGCCAATGCCTTATTTGAAGCTTATGCTCTGCCAATGAGTAAAACTGTTTTCAAGGTTGAAAAGCAAAATGTTGAGAAAGACCAAAAAGCTTACTATGATGAATATCCTGACGGCTTTTTTATCTTAAAGGATGAAATTTTGAAGATGTTTATTGAGAAAAGTTATGCTGCAGGATTAAACTTTTTGAGTAGATGTACAGAGGAGGCAAACTTTAATTTCAAGTTCTTTATCACACATTCTGTTTGTGATTATGTTGAGTTTACACAATACCAATCTGAGGAGACAAATTTGTCAACATTTACGTTCTTGTCTGTCGTTTGCGACTGGGCACTAGAAAGTGGAAAGCATGTTGGTTATACTTTTAGCCATTTGTACAACAACTTTTACTTCAATAGTGCTGTTTTGAGTTATAAGAATTTGAATGAATCTAAGAATTACAATGATTTCAAAGATCTTCAAAGACTGTTTTCTCTATTGATTGACAGATATCAGAACGTTCATTTAAAACAAAATTTCAACAATTTGCTGAATTTAGAAAAGAGAAATGTCTTGGATACTAAAGAATTTAGCAAATATGTTTCAAATGGTTTATCCAGTATGATCAAGAAAACTAAAGATAAGACATTAGATTCACATCAAGAGCAAATTGTTCTTTCATTGATCTTATTTGAATCAAAGGATTACAAAGAGATATTGAAAAACTTATGGCCAGTGATTTCATTGACATCTCCCGTCAAGCCATTGGTAAATATCAATCAATTCACTATCCAAAAACCAGGCCAACTGTTCATAAACATGACTTTAATTACAGAGATGTACATGTCCTGTTTGTATGAAATGAATAACTTGGTTGCATTCCCTTCTATATTCAAAAAATTAAAAAGAAGTGGTAATAGAATGTATGGTAACATGCAGGTGTATGATAAGTGGGTTGAGCTAGTAATTACTAAAATACACGGCAAATATGAAAACTTACCATCCAACATTCAAATGCCACTAGAAGATCTATTAACAACAATGGAGGTTTTAAAGAATGCTGAAGTCTACAAGGAGACCGAATTTAGTAGTACTGAAGTTAATGAATATGTCACTAAGTTCACTCTAGTGGAAAGATACACTGACATTTTATGTTTAAGTGAGTTACCTAACAATGAAGTTTACTACAATGCAGCTATCTTATTATTTATCTACACTATAGTAGAGCCATACAAGCTGAACTGTGACAAGACAAAGTATGAGGAACATAAACTTGAAGTGCAAAAGAAGTACCCAAACATCAATTCAACAACGACCTTCAAAACTTTGAAGAAGGATTTAGGTAAAGGAATGGTTGTAATTATGAAGAAAATGGAGACTATGGTCACAAGTGACTTAGAGAATGCTGTAGACAGATTTATATACAACGAGTAATTGTCATAGTCGATTGCGATAAGCGTTATCGGAGAAAAGCCCTTACACAGTTTTTCAAAATTTTTTTTCCACACAAAAATTCCAATTCAAAGGAAAACGAGCAATAATTAGAAAACTTGAACATTTTTTTCACAGTCATAATCGTTAATCATGACTCAAACACCAAAAAATCATTTCACACACATATATTCACACATAATGTCTGTCAAAACTGTCAATGTTGCCATAGTTGGTACTGGTGTTGTTGGTTCCTCCTTTTTGAACCAATTGATCAACTTGAAGTCTGCTTATGTCAAGTACAACTTAGTTGCTGTTTTAAACACTAAGACTCACTTGATATCTAGTGATTACTCAGCTTTACCTTTAAATGCTGACACTTGGGCTCAATACGTTAAGGAAAACTCTACCCAATCCCCATTATCTCCAAAGGAATTAGTTGAATACTTAAAGAAGTCATCCAGCCCATCAATCTTGGTTGACAATACCTCCAACGAAACTTGGGCTTACTCATACCCTGAATTTGTCGACAATGGTATTTCTGTTGCCACTCCAAACAAAAAGGCCTTCTCTTCTGATTTGAAGTTATGGAACCAATTGTTCACAAACGACCCAAAGAAGGGTTTAGTCTACCATGAAGCTACTGTTGGTGCTGGTTTGCCTGTAGTCAACTTCGTCAAGGAACAAATCCAAACCGGTGATGAAATTGAAAAGATCGAAGGTATTTTCTCTGGTAGTTTATCATTCATTTTCAACACCTTTTCTTCAAGTGACAAGAACTTCTCTGAAATCGTTGCTGAAGCTAAGGCTTTAGGTTACACCGAACCAGACCCAAGAGATGATTTAAGTGGTATGGATGTTGCCAGAAAGGTCACCATCTTAGCCAGAATTGCTGGTTTGGAAATCCAATCTGCTTCTCCAGATGCATTCCCAATCAACTCTTTTATTCCAGGTGATTTGGCTAGTGTCCCAACTTCTGATGAATTCATGCAAAAATTACCTGAACACGATAAGGAAATTAAGGAATTAAAGGATAACGCTGCCAAAAAGGACTTGGTTTTGAGATTTGTTGGTTCTGTTGATGTCAAGAATAACAAGGTTTCTGTTGGTATCCAAGAATACAGCACTTCTCATCCATTTGCTTCTTTAAAGGGTTCTGATAACGTTATTTCCATCAAGACCAAGAGATACCAAAACCCAGTCATTATCCAAGGTGCTGGTGCCGGTGCTGATGTTACCGCTGCTGGTGTCTTGTCTGATGTTATCAAGATTGCTGAAAGAATTTAAAAATTAATAGATTAATTAATAGTTCTTATATAAAGGTTTCTTTTTTTAAAACAAATTTTCAATCACTATGATTACATGATTATGCATTACTCTTTTCTACTGATAGTTGAACATTGTTGTACCAACTCTTCTTAGCTACTTCAAAGATATCTCTTAATTTATTATAGTCATAACAAGTTTGTTTGAAGTCTAACATAACTTTTTGAGAATCGACATAAAAACCTGAATTTTCAGATTCAACATTGGCAGAATTAGACAAGGTATTCACTCTTGACAAGTGTATGTTGTTAGGGGCCAAGAATAAACTACCATCGTGTATGATTTCAGCCAAATAAGCACCAGTCTCATGTACAAATTGGATGTTCTTAAAAGTTTGTTTACCCCATGAGTATACAATTTCATAGCTCAAGTTTTCATTGCTGTCAAATGTATCAGAACCTCTGTTATCTAGCAAGAATCCAGAGCTTTCCAAAAAGTAGATGTGATAGTAAAACTTGTTCTTTTGTAAGATCATTGGATCGTTGAACAAATCATCATTCAATGGATTCAAAGCCAATTCAATGTATACTGATGAATAGAATGGATTGTAAGTGTTCAAAGAAACAACTTCTTCCCATGGCATTTCAACAAACTTCAAACCATACATGTCTGCTGTTTTAGACAAACTATTTATCAAATCATCAACTAGTCTAGGTGTGGTAGTGATCCATTCAAATCTTATGTGGAAACAATGATCTGGGTTGTGAACTCTATCAAAGTGAACAGTCAAAATTTGTGGCTTAGTGGACTTCTTCATTGGATCTAAATCCAATTTCAATTTAGAACTTAGTATGATTTGTTGTTTCTTTTGATCCTTGGAGTTCTTGGTCTTCAATGATGACGAATCAGATCCATTGATTATATCAGATTTACCCTCAGTATTTATAGAGTTGCGTCCATGAATTCTGGAATCAATACTAACCAAATTGTGGTTGGTAGACTTTTTGGACTTGACATTAAGCAAATGACCAAATGAGGGTGGACTCTTTCTAACATTCAACGGATTTAATATAGAAGCTTTGGTGTTGTTGGATGTTTCAGTCTTGGCTGAGTCATTCCTGTATTCACTACCAATGTAGTAATAGTAATTACCATCCAAAAAACTGTGTGTTCTCAAAACATGTTCAATAACACCATTTTCCATTAGGTAATTACCAAAAGAAACAGCTTGTTCTCTTGTTTCAATATCACCAAAGTTCTTTAATAGCCAGTTCACAAAGGCAGAACCAATGAATGTTTCTTGATAACTGATCCATCTCCAACTTCTTGTTGACAGATTCAACTTGTTCTCACCATGCTGTAACTCATAAGCAATTGTTGACAAATCTGATTTAGTTGAAAGACCCAAATCTGAAGCATCAGGGCTCTTTGAGGAAACCAATCCAATTTGATTATCAGCATCATCAGTATTGATCAATTCTGTTAATGAGCTTTCTTGGTCATGGATGAAATCTTGTATATTACCAGTATAGAAGAATATTTCAGGTAAAATCTCTTCCTTTCTGGAAACTTTCTTCTCCTTGGCTGATCTGTATCTCAATTTATACAAAATCGCAATCAACTTTCTTAAACCTTCCAATCTGATTTCTTCATTATCTAATTCATCTTTTTTATTAAACATCTTCTTGGCAAACTCAGGAACATCAGTTGACAAAATACAGAACTTGGATTTGAACTTGTAGACTGTACCTTCTGTTGTTGATCCACTTGTATCATAAGTGGTAATATTTTCATCTTCATCGCTATAACCAGCCAGATATTGATCAAGTTGATTCCAATTGATGCTTGTTCTGAATGAATTTAATGGATCCAAATTGGCTGTTCTGTACTCATGTTCATATCTTGTCTTAATCATTGGATATTCAACTGGAACAGTGAAGTCAGATATTCTATCAGTTTTGTTGATATACTGTTTGATCTCAATCACGGAATCAAGATTACAACATATTCTATGGATCTCATCATTTCCCAATAGATAAATAGACTTTTCTTTAAAATCGTTTTTGTCATTGAAGATAGTACTTGGAGTAACCAAAGTAGTCTTGAAGTAAATATCCTCAAGTTTTCTCAACTTCTCCTTGTTCTCAATGATTTGAAAACCAGCTACCAATCTAGTATAAACCAAATTTCTCATCAATTCAAACTCATTAGTGCTTAATCTGGCTCCTTTTTTATCATTATTCAAACTGACTGAATAATTTCTTAACTCATAATTGTTCAAGTATTGTGCAGGAGTAGGACAGACATCAGTAGTCACTGGCAAATCTGCCGGAGTGGTGAAAGATCTCCATTTACTTGCACTCTTTGACAATTTCTTAGGGTATACATCCTTCCATCTTTGTGAAATCAAATCATCGGCTCTTTCAGGGTCAAAGGCCTTAGATGGGTTTGCAATGTCAACTAAGTAGTCGTACTGGAACTTCATCTTCTTTTTAGAACTAGGGTTGTCACTGTTTGTGTCTACATCATTTGTGGTTGTTTTGAATATTGGAGAGGAATTACCACTGTTGGTGTTGGAACCAAATAACTTCATTGGCTTTTTCATATGAGCTGCAGATCTCAACGTAGTGCTTGTGTTATTGTTCTTCAAAGCTAAAACGTTATCATTACTTTTGATCGTCTTTAAGTTATTAGTTGGTTTGTTTGAAGCATCTGAAGTGTTTTCTATAGGTTTGGTGTTGAATAAGCTGACAAACTTCTTTGCAATATTAGGCATTTGAGAATTTGACTTAACAGTCTTTAAGGTATTGATAGCTTCAGAAAATTTAGGTTTGCCTTCATCATTTGATGACACAACTGGAGATGTGTTTTCTTCATCTTCCAAGATAACACCATTTTCATTTCTGACAAATGTGGCTTGAGAAGAATCAATCTTTTGTAGTAATGGTTTTTGAGGAATAGGAGTGTGTAAGATGTACTTGCTAACCAAATTGTTCTTGTTGTTGGATAAACCATGACCCAAAGGCTTAAAATTCTTTTGTTGGATAGAGCTGTGAGAAGAACTGTTTCTGTGTTTATGATACAACTTCTGGGTCATATCGAAATAGTCGACAGTGTTTTTAAGTTCTTCTTTAATTCTCTTGTCATTCAATCTGAACACATTTTGATCATATGATGTAGTAAAGTTTTCCAAATTCTTGATATTTCCAGAGAACGGTAAGTCTTTTAATGATAACACAGAACTTGTGTTGTTATCTGTTAAGTTTAAAGTTTGTAGATCATAGATTTTGCAAGTAGGTTTCCAATCTCTATACTTTTTAGAGTCATCATTCCAAAATGAAATACTCAACCAAGTCGGCACACAAAATCTCAAATCTTCATTTTGATCAATGTATCTGAATAAAGGCACAATATGCATAGGTGGAGATGCTAGACAGATGATATCCATGGTGAATTCTAAAGATAGCAACTTTTTAGTTGTCAATTTTAGCAAATCATGATTCACATCAAAAAGACCAGAGCCAGGACTGATTATCATTACATGTGTAGTTGTATGTCTCAAATCAATTTGTCTAAAAGGATTCAAAAGAGTTGTTGCAACCATGTTAATAGACTCTAAGATATTAGTCTTTACAGAAGAACTTAACTTACCTTGGATGCGGAAATTGCCATCTTCAGCTTTGATATTCAACAACTCTTTCTTGAAATCTATAAACTCTTTTCTTAAAGTATCCATGATATCCTTCCAGTGTGCAATGTTGACTTCATCAACTACAATACGGTAATAGTCCTTATTGTTGACTGATTTATAACCTGGAATCTTTTCATTTATATCTTCATCAGACCCATCATTGGCTGTAGTAATATCCACCGATGTTGTAAAGACTATGGAAATATTATGGTTTGTTCCTATCTTCATCCATTTCTTTAAAATCTTAGGGAAAAATGAGTTAACAACTTTTTGGAAAAGAACTTCCCCATCTTCTTGGAAATGCCACATTTCTTCAGTAATCTGCACAATGAAAAAGAATCTTGCAGACTCGGATCTGATTATAACTTTAGTTTCTTCACCTATGTATCCTGAAAATATTTTTTTACCATCTTTATAAATACCAGAAACAGAAAACCTAAGTGAATCCAAAAACTGCAATCTTTCATTCAGATGAATAGTAGAATCTTGAATTTTGTTTCTTATGAGCCACATGTCACCTCTATTGACAAAGCAATCACGAGCCATAATCTCAACCAATTCACATTGATCGCTGGTTTTATTTTTCAACTTCAAGTATACTGTTGATCTGTTTGGTATATCCAAAGCTTTGTTAAAATTGTCATGAGGAAAAGAAATCAATGGGTTGACTGTTCTTTTATTATAGCTGACTGGGAATGGCTTGACAATGAAATAAATCTTTCTATCATTATTCCTCTTTGCATTTTGTATTTGATTCTTCATCAAAAATGTCTTTGTTATGTTTCCGCTTTCCAAACTTGTTGCCACATCTTGATTGGATAGATAAGACTCAGAAATGTTTAAGTCAGGTATGTTGTTGTTCTGTTTCTTGGCTTTGCTGCTGTATGTTTTCATTTCAGCTAAATCACCTTCTCTACAACCTTGTAAGTATTCCATATCTACATACACGACGTTTTGCATTTCGGCAGTAACCTCATGATATGTAAGCTCAAACTGATAGGAGACATTTCTCTTCTTTGTTGACTTTATAGTTTTATCCGATTGAACTATAGAAGCTTCTTCTTTTTGTTTTGAGCTTTCAACATCATTCACACTTTTGATTGGTATTGTTGTAGAATGGCTGATCTTTTTTAGCATAAAGTTATTCAGCTTTGATTTATCATTACTCCTCAAATTATTTGTATTTTTTATCCCAGATAAACTCAATCTATTTCTAGTGTTGTTGTTTCCACCAATGTTGATGCTTTTTATATGTGATGTTTCATTGCTGTTTATAGCACTGTGGTTTATAATGTTTGATGACATGTATCCGGAATTTCTGTAATTGAAACCTTGTTCATATGTAAGATTGGATGAACCCTGTTGTAAAGATTTCAAGTTGCTAGATTCGTTCAGCTCATCTAATTTGTTTTTCAGTATAAGATCCTTGTTAGATCGAAGCATTCTCCCTGAGTTATAGGACGTTGAGTTTTCGCTCCTGTTGCTAGCATCCAGTAATCTATCCATGCTGATGATGCTATATGCTTGTTTTCTTTTTGGTGTTTTTTCCAACTGCTTGTTGATAAAGTTGATAAAAAATTGAAAAAGATTTGCTAGGGAAAAGAAAGTTCATGGGGGGAAACAAGATTGAAAAATTGTAAATAGTTGGTAGCAAAAGCTGTGCACGTGATTTAATCAGTTCAGGAATATGCCATATAAAGTAATTTAACAACTACCATAAAATTCTATTAGAAAATTAATACTCTCATTTTTTATATAAAATGTCTAGACTAAAATCTGTATAGCTTCTTGTACACACACGTGTCTGCAAATACATCGTTTATCAACTCGATGTCTTCTGAAGTCACCTTTTGTTGGTTGAATGACATACAACAGATGAAGTAACAGCCGAAATTATACTTCAAGTCTACTTGGTTTTGCTTAACTTTGCTAGTCAACGATGTTGGTGAGTAAAGGGTCTTGCCTCCTGGAGAGGTATTACCTGGTCTCAGTGTTTTCTTTGCTTGTTCACTATCATTGCTACCGCTACTTTCCTTGCTGAAGTCGTCAAGCTTCACTTTTCTTTCCAATTCACTATCACATCTTGCAAATGGGATAAAGGCAGCGCTGTTAAAAACAAATTTGTCATCAGCAGCTTCATCAGATAGTTTTTTGTTGTAAATCAATCCAAAGTCGTTTTCTGTAGCTTCAAATAAAATTTTATTGTTTTTTAAGCCAACTTCTTTCATGTCACAACCGTAGCCACCTAAGACTCTACTTTTCAATACTTTTTTCTCTAAACTAACCAACTTTTCAATGTTTTCAAAGTCATCAGATAAAAATACGTTCTTCTTTGGACAGTATTTGGCTTCAATGGCAAACTTTTGTGAAGTTCTCAATTCAACTACAGCAACATAATCAAAGTTGTATTTCTTAGAAATGTACTTCGAGAATACATAAGCTGCCTTTTTTGGATTTGTAATATTTTGTAATATCTTCTTGACATCTTCAGATCCAGATGCTTGCAATTGCTTCTCCTTTAACAAATTGTAGTTAATGTACAAATGGTGGTTTGGCTTGTATGAGGTTCCTGAGCCATCCTTGTCAAAAATAAGACTAAGTCCATTAGTGTTAGAAGTGGCTCTACCTATCATGTTTTGTAAGATAATCTTATTAGAATTTCCACTCCCAGAATCAACATGCATAGAGTTCTTATGAGAACTTCTCTTTTTATCCTTGTCATCATGGCCACTCTTGGAACCAGCAATAAATTCCATTAATCTATTAGATAACTTAGTTAAGTAAGTTAAATCTTTCATCTTTTCACTGTTTCCAGTAGAGTTGTTGAATAAGGAGAAACAACCAATGTTGTAAGACTTGCCATCAACTTCGTATTTTATTGGCACACCAGAGTATGCAGCAATAAATGGATATCCCTTGACAAGAGGGTTTTCCTTTGTTCTCCAATCTTCATTACAGTTAGAAAGTATTAAGTTATCTTTAGACAAAATGGTATGACCATCGATAGAGATGAATCTTGAACACTCTGATAAATTTAAATTAATTTTATGCATGATAACTTGTTTTTTTTCAGTAATTAAGGAAATGGCACACCCTTGACATTGATAATATTTAACAGCTTTTAAACATAATTTGTTGATTTCTTGTAATTTTTGAATCCAATTTTTATTATTTTTAATTGATAAAGTGTACTTCAATCTTGCTAACTCATTGTGAGGCAATGGTGGTGGCATCATATCACAGTCCTTGAATGCACTAGGACATGGAATATCTGAAAGAGACCAATTTCCTTGCGAATACCCTTCCATGAACAATGATTTGGTCAATGGAACTTCAGTGACGGATTTTTCCGAAAAACTTGGAAGTTCCAAAATGTTGCCGTTCTCAGTGACATACTTGGCAACGTTATCTGGACCTAAAGTTAAATTTTGAAGTTTCAAACCAGGAGAAGTAGAACACTCTTTGGGACTACTAGCATTAGTTTTTGATCCTCTTGATTTCGAAGACGCACCTTGCTTTGCTTGCCTTAATTCAGACGACAACATATTATGTTTAACAGAAGCACTCATTTTTTTAGAATATTTTAATAGTTGTTTGGTTTATTATTTTATAGTTGTAGTTTTGATGTTAATTCCACATTCTATTAATATACTGACCAATCTTCAGACTGAATTTTTTAAATTATGATTTTTTTTTAAAAAAAAATCATAACGTTGAATTGATTAAACACAAACTTTAGGTGGTGAAAAAAAAAATAATTCAAATGCCGCTGAGATATTTCGTATCCTTCCAATGAATTGATTAAACGCTTTCCATAAATGGACCTATAAAACTAGAACTTTTCATTCTAAAAAGGGCAATATAACATTATCTACGTATTAATAATTTCTATTTTAATTAAAAAAAATAAATTTTCTGTCTAGAATCATTCGCTTGATTCTCTTAATCTAGCTTGTCTTTGTTGTTCATCTTCTAAAGACATTCTTAAGGCCATAGCCAATTCCGGATCCATGGAAGGGTCAATACCACCATATTCCATGAATGCATTGTCAGCATCACCATTGGAGTTGAATTGACTATATGAATTGATTTGTTCCCACAATAGCATGCCACCATCTGGCATGAAGTTTATGACTGTGATAACATCGTCGCCGGTGAAATCCGCAGAAATGTCAGACCAGAATACAGTATTGCTTTCCACTTCACCGAAGTTTATAATTTTTAGTGATATGTTATTCTTTTTCAATTTTTTTAATAGCTTTTTTAAATCTTTTTTATATTCATCAAACTTCTTTTCATCACCTAACACTTCTGAACAATGGAACAGAATGATTTCTTCAGGAGATGTTAGTAATGCTATTTCTATAGAGGAGTAGATGTCAAGTTCACCTTTTATGTATAATTTCTCATGGTAGATGGCGCTGGTGGCAGCATCTGCCAATACAACGTATGGAGACTCACCGGCCCCAGCAATGATGGCTGTGTGTGCATTACCGCTGTTGTTCTTTAGATCCCTTACGTAGTAGTCGGCAGCGTCTATTTGTTGTTGGTATCTGTTTGGTTGGAAATCCCCATTTCTGGAGTACTCTGAGTTGTCTATGATGATAGTTTGTCTAGCCATGATTGAAGAGGTAGATGTGTGTATGGGGATGGGATTATTTATATATATATACTTTTTCTACAGCAGAGTTTGTGGACTTGATAGAAGATCACTTGGTAAATATTTGCCACCCGAGGAGATGCTAAGAAAAAATCAAAATTTGAAGACGTGTGTCGGACTTAGGAAACTTTCCCTCAAAGGCCTTACCAAAAAAAATCGAAACATCTTCCCAAAAAGAAAACAAAAACACTTATAAAGAGTGTTACAACAAACAGACATAATATTAAACAAAACCCCCTACACAACATAGTAACAATGAGTGATAACAGCACAGAAGGAGAACAGCATAAACAAGTCATGGAGTACTTGAAGAAGATAGTCAAGGACAAGCTGGAGAAGAACAATGTGGAACGAATCAATCACTTAGATCTTCTCTATAGCAAGGCAGTAGCTGACATAGATCTTATAAGCCCAGATGGTATACCAGATGAGGATATAGATATATTGATGGATGAATTCAGTGGTGGTAAATCATGAATGAACGTTGTTTATGTGTGTGTTTTACTACACGTGACTTATCACCGGAGATAAGTGTACACACGTGCTGTATTCATAAAATTAACGTGTGCGCTACCATGTTTTTTTTTTATCGTTAATAAAAAAAAAATTGTGGTGGGTCTTTATCATTTCTTCCAGTAGCCGTGTGGGATCTCCAAACACAATTGTGGGAAAAAAAATTGTGAAATAATACACAACATATAAAAAATAAGTCATCATCCACACTGTGAGTGGTTTAACACTGTATACAAGGACCTCTTCTTCACTAACCATTTCAAACGAGAATAATTCAGTGTTGGTTTGATCCATTTCCATCATTGGCATTGAATGTGGTGTTAAAATTTGCCTATTTTAAATATTTCATTTTAATAAAAGAGTTTTCTACAATTCAACTTAAGAATCATTCTTATATATATAACATTATATTCTAGTTAGTCAACTGTCAAATTTATAATGAAAGGCCTAAGCAAAACCCAGAAAAACATGAGTGTCAACAGAACTGAAAGTCAAGTTTCTTTCTTGAACTTGTTGCAAGGCACCTTTCCAATCAAGGATATCTTCCACATCGCCAAAAATAAGGAAACTAGCGTTGTCTTTCAATCTAGCTTGTCAAACAATCCTATTTTAAGAAATAAAGAAATTAAAACAATCTATGAACAACAATCTCCATTTGAAAACTTGAATGAATACTTAACTGAACAAAAGAAAATCGATCCTTCTGAAAACCTTCATTTGATCTTTGTTTCTTCTGAAAGTATCATCCTAGATGGTTTACCATTTTTACAATCCATCTTCACTGATTCTGGTGACAAGTTTATTATTTATTCTCAAGACTCCTTGAACACCCCATTATCTCCATTGCTAGAACCATACTTAGAAGTTTCCCATGTCAACGACTATTTCCAATTATTATCTAACTTCCAAACTTTCAATGATATTCCATTAGTTGACATTTTGAACCAATTGGTATTAAACTTGGAAAAGAACGCTTTATTCTATGCCGAAGAAGTTTACACCACCAACTACAAGAACAGCATTACTCTAAAAGTCTTGAGTTTGGAACAATGTTACTACAAGGTTTTGTATCAAGCCTTCAACAAGGAATCTTTAGAAGTTTTGAACAACAATTTTGAAGACGTTTCTGCCTTAAAGAACACTTCTCCTGATTACGGTATTGGTAAGTTCTTACACATCAAGAAGAGAAAGGATTTATTATTACAAAGATTAGTCCAAGCTGAGCACAACGATTTGATCACCGAATATGTTACTTTAGTCAAGTCTGGAAACTACAATCAACAACATATCACTGAAATCAACACTGTTGCTGTTAACTTGTACAACTTCTTGAAAGCTGGTAATTCCCCAATCATCAAGGAATTCGCCAACTTAAATGATTACTTAGTCAAGAGTTACTGGTTAATCGGTAGTGATTCTTGGTCATTTGATTTAGGTAACTCCGGTGTTCACAACTTATTAGCTGGTACTGCCAATTTAAACTTATTGATCATAGACTCCAAGGTCAAGTCTGACACTTCTGTCGTCAACAGCATTGGTCAAAGAAAGAAGGATGTTGGTTTATACGCCATGAACTTTGGTCATGCTTACGTTGCTTCTGTCGCCGCTTATGCTTCTTACACCCACTTGATCTCTTCCATTTCTGAAGCTGCTGAATTCAATGGTCCATCCATTGTCTTAGCTTACTTGCCTTACCAAACTGAAAGTGCCTCTCCATTACAAATCTTGAAGGATACTAAGATCGGTGTTGAATCAGGTTATTGGCCATTGTACAACTACAATCCAAACAATGAAGCCAAGAATTTGGAAAACTTCACTTTGAAATCAAACTTCTTGAATGAACAATTGAAGAAGTTTTTGGAAAAAGAAAACAAATTGACTTTGTTAAGTGAATCCATTCCAAAGTATTTACAAGCAAGTCTTAACAAGACCAAATCCGATGTCATCACTGCCAAGATCCAACAAAATGCTGATGATGCCTTCAACGATTTGATCAACGGATTATCCGGTCCTCCATTGACTGTCTTCTACTGTTCCGATGGTGGTAATGCCAGTGCCTTAGCCAAGAGATTGGCTGCTAGAGCCACAGCTAGAGGATTGAAGGGTATTTCTGCTTCCATGGAAACCATTGATTCTGTTTCTTCTCTGAATGGTTTGGGCAACGTTGTTTTTATCTCTGCCACTGCTGGTCAAGGTGAATTCCCACAAGATGGTAAGAACTTCATTGAAGCTTTGAAAGCTGCCCAAGTCGATGGTTTAGATTTACCAAACTTGAACTTCTCTGTCTTTGGTCTAGGTGACTCCAAATATTGGCCAAGAAAAGAAGATGCTCATTATTACAACAAACCTGCCAAGGACTTATGGAAGGTGTTTAATGTTTTGGGTGCTCAACCTTTGATTGAATTAGGTTTGGGTGATGATCAAGATGCAGATGGTTACCAAACTGGCTATGCCGAATGGGAAGCCGCCTTATGGGAAAAGTTAAACGTTGCCAATGTCAACTTAGATGGTGCTGAAGAACCAAAGCCATTGACCAACGAAGACATGAAGTTGCAATCTAACTACTTGAGAGGTACCATTGTTGAAGGTTTGAACAATGATGCCACTGGTGCCATTTCTGCCACTGACCAACAATTAACAAAATTCCATGGTATTTACATGCAAGATGAAAGAGATATCAGAGCTGTCAGAAAGGCTCAAGGCCTAGAACCTTACTACATCTTCATGTCTAGAGTCAGATTACCTGGTGGTTTGGCCAATCCTGAT
The DNA here is from genome assembly GCA_030573475.1 of Hanseniaspora thailandica (nom. inval.). Classification (NCBI taxonomy): domain Eukaryota; kingdom Fungi; phylum Ascomycota; class Saccharomycetes; order Saccharomycodales; family Saccharomycodaceae; genus Hanseniaspora; species Hanseniaspora thailandica (nom. inval.). The sequence goes on along the minus strand of JAJMDF010000202.1, from coordinate 75,162 downwards.
CAATGGTTAATCCTTGACCGTTTGGCTGATGAATGTGGTAATGGTACTGTCAAAATTACTACCAGAGCCACTTTCCAATTACATGGTGTCATCAAATCCAACTTGAAACATGTCATCAGATCCATGAACTCTACTTTAATGGACACTGTTGCTGCTTGTGGTGATGTCAACAGAAATGTCATGGTATCTGCCTTACCATCCAATGCTACTGTTCACAAACAAGTTTCTGACATGGGTGCCACAATTTCTGAACACTTGTTACCAATGACTACTGCTTATCATGAAATCTGGTTAGAAGGTGCTGATGACAAAGATTATGAAGACAACTGGAACTCCATCTTTGAATCCAGAACTTTAGGTCCAAAGAAGAAGAAAACTCTTGTCAGTGGTAATGCCCTTGTTGATGTTGAACCAATCTATGGTCCAACTTACTTACCAAGAAAGTTCAAGGTCAACATTGCCGTTCCTCCATACAACGATGTTGACGTTTGGTCTAGTGATGTTGGTTTGATTGCCATTGTCAACCCAAACACCCAAATTGTTGAAGGTTACAACTTGTATGTTGGTGGTGGTATGGGTACTACTCACAACAACGTCAAGACTTATCCAAGAACTGGTTCCTCATTCGGTTTTGTCTTACCTGAAGACGTTCCAAAAGCTATTGAGTGTGTCATGATTGTTCAAAGAGATAATGGTGACAGAACCAACAGAAAACATGCTAGATTAAAATACACCATTGATGATTTGACTGTTCCTGTTTACAAGGCCAAGGTTGAAGAATTGTGGGGTAAGACTTTTGCTCCTGAAAGATCATTCGAAATTACTTCCAACATTGATTTCTTCGGTTGGGCTAAGGATGAAAATGGCTTGAACCACTTCACTTGTTTCATTGAAAATGGTAGAGTTGAAGATACTCCAGACTTGCCACAAAAGACTGGTTTCAAAAAGATTGCTCAATACTTCGCTGGTGTCCAAACTCAAGGTCACTTTAGATTAACTGGTAACCAACATGTCTTAATTTCTGGTATTGAAGATGAACATTTGAATGCTGTTAAGGAATTGATGAGAACCTACAAGCTTGACAACACCAACTTCTCCGGTTTGAGATTGTCCTCTTCTGCTTGTGTTGCCTTGCCTACTTGTGGTTTAGCCATGGCTGAATCTGAAAGATACTTGCCTGTCTTGATCACCAAATTGGAAGAATACTTGGAAGAATTTGGGTTGAGACATGATTCTGTTGTTATGAGAATGACTGGTTGTCCAAATGGTTGTTCCAGACCATGGTTGGCTGAAATTGCTCTTGTCGGTAAAGCTCCAAATACTTACAACTTAATGTTGGGTGGTGGTTACCACGGTCAAAGATTGAACAAGTTGTACAGATCAAGTATTAAGGAAGAAGAAATCTTAAGTGTTTTGAAGCCATTGTTGAAGAGATGGGCTCTTGAAAGATTGGATGGTGAACACTTTGGTGATTTCGTCATCAGAGTTGGTGTCATCAAGCCAACCACTGAAGGTAAGTACTTCCACGACGATGTCAACGAAGATGCCCTATGATTATAAAGAATACTTATACTCTAATATATAAATGATATGAAAAGAAAAGTAATGAAGATATTTATTTTGAATATTGTAGTTGTAGTTGACAAGCACTGGATATTCGCTAACTGTGGCTGACTAGTCACGTGTGGAAACTGATAAATCCCGCGATTCTAGCCTTTCACGTAATTTTCAAAATTTTCCTCTCTATAAAAGTTTCTCTTTAATTTTTATAAGTAGGTTTATATGGCAGAAAACCAAAGACTATAGACAAATACTATGTTTAATAGAGCATTCAGATCTCAAGGATTACCAACTTTGAGTAAAAACTTTAAGTTAATTGCCGCTGTTGGTGGTGTTTCCGCTGCTAACATTTGTTATTTCAATTCATTCATCAAAATAGAAAATAGCACCACCCCTATACAAGAAAACACTGTCAAAATCGACAAGAAGATAAAAGAAATTGAAACACAATACACATTTAATAACGAATCACAATGGAGTTTGTTGGCATACGGTGTCAGAGCAGTTACTTTCATGAAATTCAGAATCTATGCTTTATCCATATACTCTAACTCCGAAAGCATAAAGAAGATAGATGATTTCTTCACTAGAAACTCCATAAAGCAAGTTGACTTTGATGAGGAACTATGTGTTAACATGTTAGAAAAGGAGAATATTGAATTCATGGCCAGAATAACTCCATTAAGAGACACAACATATGAGCATTTAAGAGAGGGATTGATTAGATCCGCCATGTCCTCCAAGGAAGCCAAGATGGAACCAGCAGCCATGGTTGATGCTGTGAATACATTCAGAAGCAATGGTATGCAAAGAAACGGGTCTGTTTTAGTCAATGATGATTTATTTATTTTCAAAAATAAGGAAAACACATTGACTTTATTCCATTGTGATTACAAGACTAAAGAATATACTAGAATAGGTGGCTGTGACCATAAGTTGTTTGGTGTTGCACTATTCAGTAAATACTTGAACTATGATGCACCATTGACCAAAGAAGCTCAAAAGAGATTCAGCACATACTTCAATTTATAATGGGGATTCTATATAGTTTTTAGATTTAACATGTACAGCTTTTTTTTAATTGAAATTTTTCAGGTTGAACAAAATCGCGGTATCGATAACGTGAATCGTTTTTTCCGCCAAAGAGATTTAACGATTTTGATGTTGAAAATAATCAATTTGGTTAATAACACCAAAACAAGGGCATAACAATGGCTGGTATCGATAATCTTCTTACCAGAATTGGTCAATTTGATCAAAAAGATGAAGATCTTTTGGTTGAAGTCAAAAGATTCTTGTTGGATAACCTTTACAAACAACGTTTTAATACAAACACAAAGAAAAGCAATGCATTGAACAGACTGAAGACGACATACTCAGACCTCAATACTAGAGATGATGAGGCTTATTTTGCTGAACAAAAGAAGTACTTACAGCTTATAAAGTTTTACATTACTCAAACGGATGATTACATGTTGGCCAAAAACGCTATTTATACATACCTCTTAGATGAGCAATCGATAAAGGTCAAGACACTAGGCCTTCAGCTACTCAACGTATACCTACAATCCTCAACAAACAATATATTCAAATGTGATAAAGAATTTTATGAGAACATTGTGCCCATTATTGAACAGTTTTTCTTCTACATACCACCACACTTTGCGCTGAACATATCTTTCCAGCTGATAAAAGAACTATTTGATGTTTTCAACTTCAGTATAGATAATGAAACTAATAAAGAAAAGCAACAGAATTTGGTGTTAATAGTTTACTCTGAGAATGTCATATCAACCATGATCCCAGCACTTCTCCTTGCAAAGACTGAGAACGTACCTTTATTAAATTATATTTTGAAACAATTATGTGAAAATTATATCAACGAAAAAGTGCAATATTTTGTTAATATAAGAAGAGTATTACACTCTATAAAGCCGTTGAAAATGTATCCTGAGTACATCAAGAGCTTGGACATTCAAACATTGAGGCACATTTTTGATATTGTGAAAGTATTACCGTTATATGATGAGGCTGATGAACATTATAAGTACGATCTAATAGCCTTCTACTTGTTATTTGACAAGTACGCAGACGAGGCTACAATCACAGAACTGGATAAAGCTGAGTTCCTGAACAACTTGAAAAATAAGTATACAAATGTAGATGACGACATACAGAAGATAATGCATCCATAGTAACTACTTAAATAGATTATAAAAAAATGTTATTTAAAAAATTCATTAAAATTCGATGAAAGCCTATTAAGCTACATCTCAAACCTTCTTTTGTTTTTTCTTGTTCTAGGTTTTTATAAACAGTATATACATGAAACTAATTATCACACTTATTTAGCGTTTTGTAAAGTCTTGACGATTTGTAAGTTGACGTCTAAGTATCTGCCAACACAGTCAGTCAAACATTGGTTTTCTTGGACGGACAAGTCAGGGTTTGTTATGTTGGTGGAGTTGATGTTGACACAGTTATTGAAACATAGCTTGGTGAAGTTATGAATTTCTTGTTGTATTTGAGACTTTTGGTCTTCGACTTGGATTATGTTGGTGACTTGAGCGATAGCTTCAGGGTTGCCACTTAAGGAGTTGATTTTGGATTGGATTTGTTGTGATACGTTAGACATTATGATTATATATGGAAGTGTTCTCTGGTTGTATAACTACAGTCATGAACTTCACTTCAGATATTCAAAACCAGTAAAAATTTTCAAAAGTTTGAAGTTTTTCCCAGTTTCTTTTTTCCCATGCAAAAGCAAAAAATGGGGAAGAGAAAAATCTTCATTCTGGTAGTGTAGTACTAAGTCCGATAATTTCAAATAAAAAGTGTTTAATCAATACATAAAAAATACTATGACAAGTCCAGATCTGGTATTTCAATATCACTATCATCATCTTCCTCTTCTTCTGGAGCTGGAGCAACTACCTTGATAGTGTCTTCCTTCTTTTCTGTCATGTCAACTTCAATAGGAGTGACTTTGTTGACTTCACTTTGTTGTTCTTCAACTACAACTTCGACAACTTTGTCGGTGATCTTTTGCTTCTTCAAAGATGGTTCACCTTCTAAAGCGGCTTGTTCATCGACAGTAACCTTCTTTTCTTCTTCTTCGTCATCGTCCCAAATTCCAATGTCTTGTTCATCAACCTTGACTTGTTGTTCATTGGTTGGGTAATCATATTGTTGAACAAAGTTTTGAGGTAGACTTGGTAAGATAACAGACTTCAACCAGTATCTACTTTCTTCGGTAGACTTGGATGCAACTATAGGTAAGATGGATTGGTTGGAACTTTCTAAAGATGGGTTCAAAACTAAGTACTTCATTAATTCAAACTTATTGTTGACTATAGCTTCTTTTTCTATCAGACTTCTAACATTGGTTGTGATTCTGACTTCCTTAATAGATTCAATCAAGAAGTCGTATAAATCATCAATGGCAGCTGAATTATGCTTCTTAAAACAAAAGTTTTGTGGAGAAGTATAGATATCAGAAATGGTATCAGTCTTCTTCATCAAGTTGTTCTTTTTCTTCTTACCACCAGCATTGTTTTGTTGGTCAACAGAGTTGGTATAGTTTTGTAACTTGAAGTATAAACTTTCGTCATCCTTCAATAAGATGATAGCCAAATTCATGAATGAGTTCCAAGTTTCAAAGTCTTCAGAGTTCAAGTTGGAAATAAATATACCTTCATTGCTCTTACTCAAGTTAATCAAAAACTTGTATAACTTGACAAAATGCAACTTTTGGGTCATAACCTTGTTTAAGCTGAATGTGTTGGTGTTCTTGTTGTTACTCTTATTTTGGTTGAAAACTGGAATCAACAAGTTGTATAACATGGACATAATCTGTTTACTAAATGGCATCAAGTAAACACCGTCTCTCATGGTTAGTAAAATTTCTAACAATTTCAAACCAACGTCGTAACTCAAAGAAACTAAGTTTAAGGATAAACAAGAAATAACATTAGCATCTTTTCTCAAACCCTTCAATAGCTTGAAATTTTGTAAGTTCAAGACAACATTACTGATGTTGATCATGACACAAGAGTCAAACTTAATTTGGAATGGTGTGTTGACAGTGATGAAGTTTTTTAATAACTTAACAAACAACTTGAATCTACCATTGATTTCAAATAAGGAGTTGGCTTGGTTGAAATCTAAATTCAACAATGGCAAAAACTTAAAAATACTTTCAGCTTCTGGGCTAATTTCAGGTAAACCATTGATGATCTTGTTGGTATATTCATCGATGTTTAAAATATCTTGGTATAGAACAATAATTTTCTTCATTTCATAGAAAATGGCATTTATAGTTTCGTTCCATTGAACTTGACCTAAATTGGTCTTCAAGTGTTTCATATCTGCATTGTTACCATTGTTCTTTTCAACAGATGTATCGTAATTCAAATTGATCAAATGACAATAAACAAAGTTTTGGATAATCTTATCTTGAATTAAACCTTCATTGGATAATCTACCAGATAAGAAGTTATAGTACTTGTTAACATATGGCTTGAAAACAGAAGTATTGTTGACTAACAAATCTTGTAAGAAATCAATGAAGATTTCAATAATATCATCGTTATCGATTTCAGGTAACTTGTTGATCAAGATTTTAATGATAGGAGCTAAGTTAGGAGTTAAAACTTCTCTTCTTAAAATAGACTTGTCTCTTAATAAATTAATCAAGTTTTGAACAGTAAACATCAATTCTTTGAAAAACAAGATGCTTTGTTGAGATTTGTTCAATCTAGTCTTCTTGAACATGAATTCAATTTTTTCAGCCAATTCATTGATCATGGATTTAGAAAAAGAACATAAAACTATTGGGTTGTAGGTGAACAGAACATTGACTAATTGTAAAGCCTTCCATGAGTTAAAAATAACATCACTCTTCAACATCTTGATAATCTTGTTAACAAAGACACTGTATTCATTGATGGAAGTGTCATGGCTGATATAGTTGGTTGATCTTAAGTTGTATAAGAAGAATTCAAACTCGTTTAAAGTAGCAGATTCGACTTGCTTTGTGATCAAAGAAAGAGGAATGTAACTTCCTTGATTTTGTAAAACAACACTACCTGAGCTGCTCATATTTGTATTATGTTGCTGATTTGTTGTTTGGGTTTTAGTACTGATTCCTACAGCTGATAGTAATACAAGTTTTCAAATTTCACTTCTTTTTTTTTCAGATTTAAACTTTCTGAATAATTAGCAGGAGATGAGCCATATTTTCCTAAACGGGTAATTTCTTATATCCGATGTAATTTCTTTTTTTTTTTCAATCCTTCTTTCTACGTAATTTTAGATTTTGTTCACTCATCTAATTTTTTTTGAAATCTTTAGAACATTACTGAGGTAAAGAAGAACATTAAAAGTAAACCCCAAAATAATAGTAATACCCCAATATGCCTACTGAAATTGAAGAATTAGTCTCATTTTTACACTCTGATCAACCTGTTGTTCAACAAATTGCTTTACAAAACTTAGTTGGATTCTCTCAGCAACCTAACATCTTCAAATATGACAATAACAGAGCTATAACTGACTTAAAGATCATCAGTAAGATGAACTCTAGAATAATGGTTCAACAATCTGTTACCATTCTGTCCAATTTATGTGCTGATGATGAATTGAGAAAGGAAATCATTTGTAACGATAAGGGATACTTGAAATACTTAGCTTGGAAGATCGTTGATTTATCCAACACATCTGCAGATATCATGTGTATTCTTTTGAGTAACTTAGCCAAAGATGATGGTATTTTAGAACTTTTGAACATTGATGAAAACCACAAGGAAGTCACCAACATTGACAAGACCATCTTCAAAAGTGGTAAAGTCATTGATTGTTTAATGGATTGTTTTGTCAAGGGTTACGATAGATCATTGAACAAACACGCCAACTTTAATTACTTGGCTTACTTGTTTGCTGATGTTTCCAGATTCAGAGCAGGTAGAGAATACTTTATCACTTTACAAGAATACGACGATGTCATCCCATTACAAAAATTGTTGCCATTCAATGAAAAGTTTGAAAACCCAGATGATAAAATCAGAAGAGAAGGTGTTGCTTATACCATCAAGAACTCCTTATTCGACTCCGAAAAGCATTACGATATTTTAATGGATGAAACTTTGAATTTATTACCATTCTTATTAGGTCCTATTGTTGACCACAAGGATCAAGAAAAACTTACAGACGATGAAATGTTCAATTTACCTGAAGAATTACAATTCTTAGAAGAAGATAAAAAGAGGGATCCAGTTGATAACATCATTGTTGTATACTTGGAATCCATTTTGCTATTATGTACCTTAAGACAATGTAGAGACTACTTAAGAGAAAAGTCTGTTTACCCATTAATCAGAGAATTGCACAAGAACATGGGTCTAGAGAATGATGATATTGAAGAAACTTGTAATAGAATAGTCAACATGTTGATGAGAGATGAAATTGAAAAGGATGCTGTTGAAGATATAATTGAAAAGGCTGAAGATTTCAACCCATACGCTGATGATGAACAAAGAGAAGAAGAATTAAGATTACAAAAGGAAAAAGAAGCTGCTGAAGCTGCCGAAGAAAGTAGTGATGAAGAAGGTTTGGTAGTAGTTGCATAGATGGAATATATACAACATCATAATAGGTTTTATAAATAGATAAAAAAAAGTTTTTAATTAAAAAAAGAGTTATTATATATTAGGTAGATTGCTTTAATGATTAAAAGCTGTTATCTAAGTCATTTCAAAAAAAAAGTTGTGTCTTCTTTATTCAGCTGGAGGAGCGTTGGCTAATTCCAAGAACCCATTGTTCAACTTGACCAGTTGCTTGATCAATACCTTCATCTTAGCTTTGTTGTCGGCATTCATTACAATCTTTTGCTTCAACTCCTTGATCAAATCCTTTAATGTTAGCTTACCAGGATTGGCACTGATTATGTTGGTAATATCTTCTTCCTTCAATTCTTCAGATAAAGAACCTTCTGGTGTGGAGCTGCAAGTCTTGGTAGAAACAGATACACTTGAAGACTTGGAAGGACTGACATTGAATTTGTTCTCTCCTTCTGCCTTAGGATACCATTCTCCAAGTGGGAACTTCTTCAAGATATCAGGTTGTGTCTTGATGACTATTATATTGTTCTTATGTTTCTTGACAGTGGTTTTGACTTTTCTTGGCTTACGTACCTTCTTTTCTGGTGACTTAAGCTTTTCAATATCAGTCTTTTCTTCAGCCTTGACCTTGTTTTGTTCTTCCTTTTCTTTTTCTTCATCTTCAATGTCTGATTTAGACAAGTATGGGTTTTCCTCTTCATCATCAGAATCGTATAAGACACCCATATCTGTCTTTTTCAAAGTATTCTTAATACTCTTATCTTCAACTTCACCTTCATCTTCAGCATCAATTACATCGACTATGTCCTCGTCATCTCTTAGACCCATGGCATTTGCTTGAAGCATTTCCTTCTTCATTCTTTGCTCAGTCTCTTTATTTTCTTGGTCATTACCATCCATGATAGGAGCTTCTTCATCGTCTTGGAAATCATCATCGAAATCAATTTCATTGTCTGATGTTTCTCTCTTGAATACGTTTCCTTCGTCATCTTGGTTGTCATGGTTATCTCCATCAACTCCTTTTAGTTTTCTCAAAGTTCTGTCATATCTTGTGGTGGTGGTACCAATATCGTCCAAATGTTTCATCAACCATCTCGGAACAGATTGTCTCTTCTTTTCAAATCTCTTTTCAGCTTCTTCAATGGTTAAAGTGGCAAATTGAGATCTGGCAGTGAATCTGTAAACCTTATCACAAGGCAACATAGTAAAACTACCATCCTTTTCAACACTAAACATGACATAGTGATCAGAATTTCCGGCTTCGTAAGTACCAACCCAAGTATTGTACCCATCAAAATCTTCCAATACCCAAGGATAAAATTCTTCAAATCTCAATTTCTTGGCATGTTCATCGTACTTCTTCAATTGTCTGGTTTTTCTCTTACCAAACCAACCACCTCTTCTAACTCTAGCACCTCCATCTGGAGCAACATCATCAAATACATCTGCATTTGAGTTCTCTTCATTGTCCATGTTTAACTCACTGTTAATGAACCCTTCCTTACCATCGTAGATAACTTTACCAGCCTCAGATGGTCTTAAAGAAGCACTATCAACTTCATCAGCAGGGGCAGGAGATGCTGTGGCTGATGGGTTTTGATTTTCCATCATCTTTTGAATAATTGACTTACCCAATGGAACAAAGTTATTACTTGAGTCATTATTTTCACCAGACATGTTCCCTTCAGCATCATTCTCTTGGGCGTTTAGTTTCTTTTGTAAAAGTCTATTTTCTTCTTCTTGTAACTTTTTCTTATACTCAACAATTTCCTTTTGTCTTTGAACAATTTCTGCTCTAGTCAATTGGAATTGTAAATTTCTGGTATCCTTTCTATGTAGTCTTACAGGTAAATGGAAATCCTTCTCAACATTGATAACCTTATTAGTTTGGAATTTTAAAATGTTGGTTTTAACATTGGCAATTTCATCAAACTTGATGGCTCTAAGAGGGAATTCATCGTATTCATCATCAGAGTTGACTACAGGAGCTTTGATTTCCTTATCGGTATCTTTGTTCAGCTTCTTCTTGGTAGAATCACGTTTGAATTTGTTCTTAGTTTTCAAATATTGTCTTCTTACATAGTCAGTTCTGATGAATGGAGAGGCTACTTTTTTAACCTTTTTGACCAATCTCTTACCCTGAGTATCAAGTTTACCTCTGATTTCTATGCTAGGTTGAGCTAACGCATTTGTTCCGTTGTTTGTATTGCTACTCATCGTTTTTACTCTTTTGTGTATTTATTTAAAAATTGTTATGAAATCTGCTATAAGCTAACAAATCAATTCCTTATTTTTTTTAACTAAATAATAACCTGATACTGCTGTAAAAACTCCTGCTTTCTGAGTTATTTGGTGCTGTGTTTGGTTGGTGATATTCAGTGGTTATTTTCTTAAGAGACAATTTTGTCAACTGTGTGTTTGTTTTTCTTGTAAACCCAAAAAAAAAAAATAAGGTTAAGAGAACAAGAAAATTTTTCAATAAATTTCGGATATAAGAATTAATAAATCATGTGACTTTAACTCCGGTTTTTTAAAAACCCCTTCACGTGTCACAGTGTAAACAATTTTTTAAAAAATCATCAAAAGAAATCGTTATGAACATCTCTACCCCTTAAATTATTACAACACAGCAATTTTAAGGTTATAAAAAAAAGATCATCATCTACATAATCATTTAATTTTCCATAAGTTATTTTTTCCTAACTTTTCTTATCATATTGATAAGGATCTTCCCCTTAAAATGATGTAAATCATCACTAACATTTATTCCATTAGAAAAAAAAAAAAAATGGACTATTTCTTACCGGAGAAAATTTTTCACCTTTTTTCTCAAAAAAAAAATGCTTGTATAAAAGAATTGGTAGATGAGTAATTTCTGAAAGCACAAAACATAACACTAATACACCAGCAACAAAATACAGATAAACAATGTCTTTTACTAATGGTTTAAGCACCGATGAAGCTTACGAATTAATCACTAAGAACTTACAAGAAACCTTGAACGGCCAAATCATCAAGGAAGTCTTGGAAAAGAAGGAAAGACCACTTTCTTTATACTGGGGTACTGCTCCAACCGGTAAAGTCCACTGTGGTTACTTAGTTCCAATGACTAAACTAGCCCACTTCTTGAAGGCTGGTTGTGAAGTCAAGGTTTTATTAGCTGACTTACACGCCTTCTTGGACAACATGAAGGCTCCATTAGAAGTCGTCAACCACAGAGCCAAGTACTACGAATTAGTCATCAAGGCTATCTTGAAGTCCATCAACGTTCCAATTGAAAAGTTGAAATTTGTTGTTGGTTCCTCTTACCAATTATCTGCTGATTACACCATGGACATCTTCAGATTATCCAACAAGGTTTCTCAAAACGATGCCAAGAGAGCTGGTGCCGATGTTGTTAAGCAAGTTTCTAACCCATTATTATCTGGTTTGATCTACCCATTGATGCAAGCTTTAGATGAAGAATTCTTAAAAGTTGATGCCCAATTCGGTGGTGTTGATCAAAGAAAGATTTTTGTCTTAGCTGAAGAAAACTTACCTGGTTTAGGTTACAAGAAGAGAGCTCACTTGATGAATCCAATGGTTCCAGGTTTGACTCAAGGTGGTAAGATGAGTGCTTCTGATCCAAACTCCAAGATTGATATCATTGAAGAACCAAAGGCTGTTAAGAAGAAAATCAACACTGCCTTCTGTGCTCCAGGTAATGTTGAAGACAACGGTTTGTTATCTTTCATCCAATACGTCATCCAACCTATCCAAGAATTAAAGAACGACAAGCAAGGTTCTTTCAAGTTTTTCATTGACAGACCAGAAAAGTTTGGTGGTCCAATTACATTCAACTCCTTTGACGAATTAAGAGAAGCATTCAAGGAAGAAAAGTTATCTCCGCCAGATTTGAAGATCGGTGTTACTGATGCTATCAACGAATTGCTAGCACCAATCATTGAAGAATTAAAGAATAACCCTGAGTTCCAAGAAGCCGCTACTAAAGGTTACCCAGAACCAGTCAAGGAAAAGACAAAGAAGGTCAAGCAAAAGAAAGATAAGGGATCATTCTACCCAGGTAATAAGAACAAAGAAGCTTCTCCAGTCATCGATGCTGTCAAGGAAGTTGCTGACAAATTAGAAGAAGCCAAGGTATGATAATGGTATGAGTATATATCAAATTTCAACATAAGTCTAATTATTAAAAAAAGAAAAATAAAAAAGGATTGTTATGGAAACCAGCACAGTTGAACACATTCCTTATCTAGGAATTCAAATATTTTAATTAAACTTTTGATTCCGATTGAAAATTTCAGCTGCTTTTTTTTTTTCCGCCCTGGTTTGTTGGCGGGACTATAAACTTCGCCTTAGGTTTTAAAACTTCACACGCACACAGTTTTTTTAACAAAGATTGGTTTGTTGACACCCTTCCATTTGGTTTAAGTTGTATACAAATACACATAAACAACCATAAATCATTTATTAAATAACCGAAAAACTACATTTTTTTTTGAAGAAAATACCACCTCAATATTATTCTTTTGATTAAAGATGAACTCTACACAAGCTGATAACTCTGCAATTGGAATTGCCAGCCATTTAAAAAAGAAGATTGATGATACTGTAGAATTTTTGAAGCAAGGTGGGTTGAAATCTATTCCTGCAGAAAGCCCAAACGCAGTTAACTTAAGCATAGAAGAATTTGAAAAGGCTGCTGCCGATATTGTGTTGTACATGCTATGTTTTGACAATGATGAAAACAGCGTCTGTAAAAACGGTGACATTCTGGATGCAAACCCATACAATAAATTATTCCCTACTGTTGGATTGGAACTTGATGAAAAGAAGACTCATGTTAAATTAAGTGGTAATCTTAGAAACGCATTTGTCAGAACCCCAGACAGCTTGAAACTGGATGAAAACAATCGTTGGACCACATGGACTGAAAACTATAGAATGTTGGGTGGTTTAGAATTAACCATGGATGATGTTCTTTCAGCTCAAAATGGTGATAGTACAACTGTAACTTTTGATAATGTAAAAATGAGCATGTATCAAAAGGAAATTGATTCTAAGATATTTGAAAAGTATAGACACTTTATTGAAAACGAATCTCATAAAGGAAGAAACTGTGGTAAAGGTTTTGATCTTGGTCAACCAATCTATAGATGTCAAGAATGTGGAATGGATGACACATGTGTCTTGTGTTACAGATGCTTCAACCCAGATGACCATGTTAACCACAATGTGATGGTTTTATCCACTACTGAAAAGACCACCGGTATTTGTGATTGTGGTGATCAAGATGCCTGGAAAAGCGATCTAAACTGTAAAGCTGATTGCAATTGTCCAGACTATGAAACTGATCCTAACTTCAAAGATGATGTTGAATACTTCAAGAACCAAAAGCCATACTACAAGTACCTTTTGAGTGTCTTCTTGGATTATTTCCTTGAAATTTTCAAGTCTAATCAAATTTTATTGCCTTTTTTGCGTAAAAACCCTGACTATCCATACACCGCTCAAAGTCTTATAGATTATGCTAACTTGAGTATTGAAACTGACAAAGGCGCAGCAGCCAATCCATACGGCTACTATTTGGTTTTATTCAATGATGAATATCATACCTTTTCACATGTTGATGCTGTTTTGTCTGAGTTAGGCTTTGATATTGCTGAATGTGCTAAGATTTCATCAAGCATTGATGAAAAGGGATACAGTGTAGTAACTGGACCTGAGTCATTCGAAAGACTGTTTGACTTATCTGAATCCTATGAAGACCAACAATTCACTGTTAGAATTTTGACTTGGAATGCATTGGTACAAATGAATCTTTGTGCTGGTATTATAAGAGGTATTAAAAAATCATTAGAAATTAAAAATCCTATTTTCCAAAAGGAATTCAGACTAGCCTTGACTGAAGCTTTGATTGAAACCAGTGATGTGAGTATTCAACATTATGTGAAAGAGATCAATGACACTTATGATAATGGTGATTCATTTTATCATCTTCTAGAAAACAGATGTGACAATAACGAACCAAAAGATAGTATGTTAGCTATCCCTACAGATATTAGTCTTGATTCTAAATGTGAATATACAGGTTACGAAGATGTTAAGACCTATAATCCAATTGATTTGATTCATGGAACCAATGATCACACAACAAGACTGCAAAGTGTCTTGACAGTTGACATAAAGCTGTGGAAGTCCTTAAGATATGAAATTTCTCAATTATACTTGTCTGTATTGGCAACCAACGATGTCTTTAAAAATGTCATTGCTGACCAGTATGCAGACATATATGCCACATTGTTGAATATTGTTGCATACTTGGACAGAGAGCCACAATTAACTTTGATGAAGGAATGCACCACTCAAATGTTCTCAAACAGAAGTATTGTGAATCATTTAGCTTCAAATGAAGGATTATCAAAAATCATTTGGGCTGCTGTTGCCATCTTTGATGACTTCTGTTCTTTCCAAGACCACTTTTTCTTATTCAAGAAGCCAGTTGAATTCAATGCTTCTAAAGGTTTCCATGTTGCTTTCAAACAATCTCTTTATGCCTTAGAAACCATAATTGCCAACATTGATGACTTGGAAAAGATTCTTCAACCAGATTGTCTATTTGGTATTTTGTGTTTATTACAAAGATTCAATGGTGCTTACAAGTTGAAGAGAAAGACTGGCGAACATGTTTTGAGAGAAGACCAATTCTTCATCACCTATGTTGAATACTCCATGTCCCTTTACACCATTGTTAACAGCATCAACAAGTTATTGAACAGCTCTCCACCTTCACCACAAATGAAAGAAAGCATCTTGATGTTCTTGGCCCCTTTCAAGGATTACATAGAAATTGAAATTGACGAAGGCTCTTATCTTGCTGATGATTTATTGGGAAAACAACCACACATTGACAGAGTCAGTTACATGAACCCATTACATACTCTATTAGGTACATTGTTGACCTTTTTCCCTATCGGCGAAATTAGGGACATGATTAATGATGACGATTTATTGATGATTGTTACTGAAGAACCTATGATAACCTTGTCTTTACATGCACAAGCTTCTGTTGGTTTATGGGTCAGAAACGGTCTTTCTGTAGTCCATCAATTACAATTCTACAAGGATCAATTGAGATCATCTGCCTACTTGATTGACATTTACTTCAACCAACTTCAATTGATGCTTTCTCCTGAAAAGGGTATTCGCTCATTCTTATACAAATGGGGATTCCTTAATAATGATAAAGAAAGCTTTTTAATTGATAATGAGGTCTTTGATGACAAGAATAACATCTTGTTGTTGAATATGATTTCTAACTTATACTTAATCATGAGTGAAAGAAACAGATTTTTACCAACCTCAGCTGATGCCAAGAGAGAAGAGGAATTGTTTAGAGCTAATGTTATTTACTTCTTGTTGGACCCACCTGTCAAGTACTCTCATTTGTCTGAGTTATTGGACGACCATCCTTTATTCTCTACTTTGGATACTGTCTTGAATGAAGTTGCTGATTACCAAGCTCCAAAGGGTATCAATGGTGAAGGTACTTTCTCATTGAAGAAGGAAATTTACAAGGAAGTTGACATGATCAATGTATTTGGATCTAGTCTTGGTGGCTTTGCTACTGTTGAGAAGCTTTCCAAGGTTCTTGATTCTGAAAAGAATGATGGCTTTGTTGTTGAACCTAAGTTGAGAAATTATGAAGATTTACAAAAGAATGTTCCAAAGTTCTCCAGCTTCGCTGATGAACCACTATTTGTTTCATGCATTGAAAACTGTTTGGCTGTTGCTGCTGATGACTCATCATTGGATTTAGCTTTAAATTCTTTACACTTATTGCATGGCATTATTTTGGACAACAGAATGTATGCTAGTGATGAAACCTTCATTCCTGAAAGTTTGAAAACCAACAAAATCTACAACAACTTATTCAAGTTAGGTTTTATTGTTGATAGCAACAAGTTTGTCAAGGCTAAGGCTATTGCTGTCTTGAAATTATTCATGGCTTCTGAAAGTGAATATATTGTCAAGCATTTGAGTGCTTCTTTCTTCATTGAAAACTTGGATGAAAGATTGGATGAGTTAGCTGGTAGAAGAAAGAGTTTCATTGAAGACCAAGCCAACTCTGCTGCTCAAAAGAAATTGTTGATCAAAAAGAGACAAGATGCCTTGTTGTCCAAATTCAAAAAGAACCAAGCTAAGTTCTTGAAGAATCAACAAAATGACATTTCTGATGGCAAGAAAGACTTTGCCATGGATCAACTTGATGACGAAAAGACTATTATCTGTTCCTCTTGTCAAGAAACCAACAATGATGATATGTTTGTTGTTCCATGCTTCTTTGACAACACCCCAGCCATCCGTCCTTTGAACGTCAATGGTGATTTCACTAACAAATGGGAAGGTTCAAGAAATGATGGTAAGAATTTCTATATTGCTTCAGCCTCTACCACTTCTGGTGGTGATTATGGTTTTGATAAAGCTGCTGTTTCATGTAACCATCCAATTCATTTATCATGTTTGAAAGGGTACTTGGAACAATCTGGAATCCAGAACTTTGGAAAAAGTTTCAACTACTTCTCATGTCCAGTTTGTCAAAACTTATCAGACTGTATAGTTCCAATGTTCAACAATCACTTGCCTATTGAAAATGAAGAAGCTGTTGATTTATTTACTGATAAGTTAATTCCTCAAAACTCAAAGAAATTGAACAACTCTGACTCCAAATTGAAGTTGATTAATGAGAACATCATGTTGCAGTTCTTTTTAAGAGCTGGTTATGAAGGCACTCGTTTGACTGCTGCAGAAAGGGCTACTGTTGATAACAACTATGTCATGTTTGCTTTGAGTAACACCTTGGCCAATTCTATTTCCATGATTGAAGTTTCTTCAAGATTATCTGATGAACCATATTTGGACTTTTTGAATTTCAATGAAAGACAATACAAGACCTTGAAATTATTGGGTGAAACCATTGCTGCTTATAGAGAACACAATGAACATTTGGGTTTCAACTTCTTTGCTTCCAACAACATTGCCAATGCCAACAGAGCTTTCCAATACATTGTTGATAGATACTTCATGAGTGAAGATTCCATTGAAACCAGTTTGATCTTTGCCTTTAATCAAATCTTTGAAAAATCGTTTGTCATGCTTGCTGCCAAGATGGAAAATGCCGAAATTCTGGGTACTGAGTGTGATTTGGATAAGTTGTTTGACTTGAAAAAGTACAGCTATGCAAGACCTATGTATTTGGACTTGATTATGAATCAAGATTTAACAGATGCCAGCTTTGACAGAACATATAACAGAGCATATCAGGTGTTCTTCAGAGATAGAGATAACTACTTCTACAGTTCATCAAATAAGAACATCAAGGGAAACAAGCACTTGAACATGAAACAAAGACTTGAAGTATTGAAGAAGATGGGTTACACTTTAGCCTTAGGTCAATTCAAAGTTTTGTTGAGAAAGACTATTGTTTTCATGAAGATGTTGAACTTGTATGGATCCAAGAATGCTGAAAACAGTGATATTATCAATGGTCAAAGATTGAACGATGGTACTGATCCTTCCATCTTTGAAGGTGATGATGAAAAGTACTGTGATTATTTGATCAGCAAGATTTCTAATGGAAAACACACAAGTATTGCTACTTTTGTATTTGAAGGTAAGGCTTTCTGTAAGCATCCACATCCTATGATTAGACAATTGACAAGATTAGATGGTGCAGCTTTTCCATTTAGAAGTGACTTCAACAGACAAACTGAGTGTACTTTAACTAATTGTTATTATGCCAAGTTCTACTTTACTTTCTTTGTTGGTGAGGATACTGGTTTGGTCAAACTATTGGACTTGAAGTATGCATTGAATGATTACTTGATCAGAAAGAAAGAGACCACATTCAACCCATACACAAGTGACTACAGTACTTCCAAGTTGCTAACTGAATCCATCAACTATGAAATATGTTTGGAATGTGGTGGTGAGATTTTCAATACCAATGATGTTGTTTCAATTGATCCAGATGCTTTCAATACAACTTCTTTGAGAAGACACTTCAACAATAAGTGTAGATCCTTGTATTGTACAGGCTCCAGATTCTCATCTCTTGTTTTGAATCCAGTAAGCAATGTTTTGAAGAGTGTCATAGGGTATCGTTCTGTTGATCCAGCTGTTTTGAGTTACTACATTATTGCTGATGGAACTGGACCATATTTGAACAAACATGGTGAAAGTACAGTTGATACCATCAAGGCCAACAGTACACCTGTATTTTTGAACAAGGAGAGATATGACAATTTGAATCAAAAATGGTTGAACTTAGAAATTTCTGGTGATGTTATCAGATACGTTGGTGTTGATGCTATGAAGGATTTGAACTTCCATTGCAGAAGAGATCATGAAAAGAAGGAGTTCAATGAGTTTGATATTTACAGTTTGTATTTGGGAACTGATGATTTGGCTTACACCAACATGTACCACATGATGGCACACGCAACAAGTATTACGCCATTGGAATTAAGACAAATGATTTTCTATAAGATTTTACAAGGACCAGATCTTGCCACTGCCAGAAAGTTGATGATGGATGCACTCTTCAATGAATACTCAAGCTTGCTTCATAGAATACTCTTGAATGAGACCTTCAAGATTCCAGCTTTGGCTTACCAACTTCACAATAGGTTGGTATATGCAGACAAGCGTCATTATCCAATCGGTAGATGTGACAATTACACTTACTACTCTGACAGCAAATTAGTTCAATATGATGCAATGGTATCAACAGGAGATTTTGCAGACTACAGATTTGAATATAAAGACAACTTGAATTTGATTATCCTGTTCAGATACTACACGGTCTTCTTTGGGGCTTCCAGTGGATTGAAGGATGTGCTTAAGGATTAGATGTATATAAATATGAATAAATAAGAATAAGAATAAAATAAGAAGTTAAATAAATTGTTTTTTTATGTTTAAAAGACCGTTTCTTTGATTCAATGAATTAATTAAAGACTTGGGCCAATCAGAAATAGATTTTGGTTTGTTTATCTCCGATATAGACTTTTTTTGTAGTTCAAAAAAATTACAGTGTCGGATTTAACGGCACGTACTATCAAATTTTTTTTCGCTTCAAAAAAAAAAATTGAGAAGAAAAATTTTTGTTGTGTTTCTTTTAGCTTTTTCGCAGAACTCAGTTTTCAACAATTTTAAAACACCAAGGATAAACCTTTATATAACTGCTAATAAACATAATGGTATGTAAAGTAATCAGATGATGTTTCTGATGCTTTTGAAAATGTGATATTTTTGTGAAAGAAGCGTTTAATTTGATCATTTAGTGAAGTCATTAGGACAAGTATATTAATGTATACATACTACAACACTTAGAAGTGGATATTGAAGGATAAAAGTACGCCAAATAGTAAACAATTTATTACCTATGGTATAATTAAGATGACAATATGTTAAAAAGACTAATTTTCTGAGATGACAAGATTTGGATAATCACGAAAAAAGGAAAATAATAAAAAATAATGAATTCACAATCATTTGTAAATAAATCAAGGTACATACATTTTGAATACTCTACAAGGAGTATATGAAAGCAGTTGAATGAGAAGAAATACTAAATTATGGATTTCGCTTTAATTGTAGAAGCTACAAACTTCACTATGATTTTTGGAGATCTTAAAACACTCATTCAACAAATTATCACAACTCATGATCGGCATTAAAAAAACAACCAATACTAAACCAACTAGTCAGAATAAAAACTTTTACTAACAATTAACTTTATTATAATCAATCACCCACAAAAAAATACAACATTCAAAATAGTCTTTCCAATCTACTTTATACAACTTAGTTTTCAAGAGAAACGCCACCTACGTCACCGCCATCTTATTCGGTGCTTTTGCTTTCCAACCATCTTATGATGTTTTGATGACCAAGATCATTGAACAAAACAACAGAGGTAAGCTATGGAAGGACGTCAAGGCCAAAATAGGTGGTTCTGATGAAGATGATGAATAAATGGATGACCATCGAAACAAAAAATTTTAACCCCCAATAGATCAATTAAAAACACCCAGATATATTACATGTGTTCAATATAATTGAATGACCTTTCCCTTTCTTATATAATGCAATCATATTAGGAAGTTACAAATTGATTAGCAAGGAAAGGGAGATATATGAACATGATTATTTATTTATGTATTCATTCTTTAAAAAAAAAAAAAAAGGAGAATTCCATTTTAAGATAAAACATTGTATCTTTCTTATTATATTTTATTCTATTTACACATATGATATTTAGTTTGGAGGTTGTTGTTGCAATCTACCGACGTAAGCCTTGGATATTTCGTTCCATGATCTTAAGTATTTGGCCAAACAGGCTTCAACACAGTTGTTATCTTGGGCTAAACTGGAGCTGCTTACTGCATATGGAGCTTTTAGACATTTGGTGAAACATTGTTCTGTGGCGTGGTCAACTAGAGTTCTAGCAGTGGTAGTAGCAAATTCTTCTTGAACTTTGGTTTGTATTTCTAAGATAGTGGCGACAGTTTCAGAGTCGAATTTAGGTTGTTGAGGAACAGGAGAGGATGAAGCAGATGAGCCGAATAAACCACCGAAAGCCATTGTATATATTATGTTAAGATAAAGAGTTGATTAAAGTCTAAAAGATGATAGTTAATCCTTTTATGGTGTTTGTATTAACCATTGAGTTTATTTCGAAAATTATGTAGAAAAGTTGAAAAGTGAGTTTTCAAAAAAATTTTCATGATGGGTTTTTTCTTTGCTTTTTCGAAAAAAAAGGACGGAAATTTTCCACAATCAGCCAAGAAGGTGGATTATATCCGTTAACTTGAACTTATACCAATACAAAACATCAAACAATCTTTGTAAACCATTACATTCAATTCAACTAATAACTATATAGACAAAAATGATGCTGGGACATAACACATCTGGATTCCAGTCCAGCCAGCCCAAGAAAAAACGGAAAAGATCAGAAAAATTCATCTCATCTTCACAACCTATATCAAAACACAAATCCAGCAAGAGAAAACTCAAATCAAAATCATCACACTTGAAGAAGTTGAACAAAGTAGGAAACAACACCATATCCATACCCTTAAATTCTCAACCCTCACAACCCAGAAGAGTTTATAGAAAAGGACCAGTGTGTGGGGTTGACAACTGTCCATCGAATTTATACTTCTCCCTGAATGGACAAAGAACATGTCAATATGGCCACATCATGCATAATGACTTTGAATTTGAAGATGACGCAGTCCCTGAAAGTGGTGGTGGTGGACAGATCAGAAGATTGAAGTTGGGACTTGATTCAAGAGGTAACTTCACCAGCAATGAGTCCTTGAAGAGGGGATATGCCAAGGTTATGGCTAAGAGACGAAGAGAAAGAGAGATTTTGTATGGTGAAGATGGTAAACATTTGTATTTTAGCATTTGCCAACAGATTTTAGAATGGCAGGTTTATAAGATGGGGTTGTTGCTGGAGTTGGATGATGTTGAAAAGGACATATATCAAGATTTGATACTCAAGGTTTGGTATATGTATTTAAAAAAGATGATGTCCACAAGAGGAAAGAAGATGAATTTGTTGAAATTAGATTTAGTCACATTATTATGTTTCCACTATTTGGTACTTTGTGTGTTGATGAAATTGGAAATATTCCTTAACGATTTTATCAAGATGATTGAATGTTTTGAATTCCCACATTTGAACTGTTTGAAGCTAATACCAGTAGACTTGAAAATTAACAAGTTGCCTAATTTCTACATCAAGAGAATATCAGGAAAACAAATATTCCCTGAAAACAATGTCTTGGTATTCTACAAGAGATTGAGTTATGTAGTAACAGAGCTAAACTTTACAACTACGATATCAAAATCAAAGGAAATGCAATTCAATGCTGAATTTCCATGGAGACAATTTTTGATCAAGATGATCACATACTTAAAGTTGGACATTTTTGACAATCAAGAAACAACTTTACAAAAGGTAATAATTAATTTCATAGAGACTACGGATAGTCTTTTGAAGAAAGTAACAGTGTTACCAAAGATGAAAAAGGCAGGTAACAACACCATAACAAATTACAACGAGCTTACAGTTTTGGGAGTGATTTGTTTAACTGTAAAATCTTTAATAAACATAGAATATAGAAAACTAATAGAAAAAGAAGATACTACCAAGAATTTTGATGACGGAGCCAAAATCTTTGATAGTAAGAATGTCAATACTTGGATAGCATGGTTTAAATCTAATGAAAGCAGACTCAAGGCAAATAGATTGATAAGCGAAGATTATTGTGACATCAAGACTATGAATGATGACGATGGTTCGGATGTAGATGAATACTTGGATTATGTGCAAGAAAGGGTAATGCCGCAATATACAGTTGAGAAGACTGAAAAGAAATCAAAGAAGTTACAAAAGAAGAATTCAAAGATGATGCAAATTGTAGGTATGTTTCCATTAAAGGATGTTAACGAAGGAGATGAGTATAATGTGTTTAATTTAAAGTATGATGAAGTTGAAGTGAAAGATTCGGAGATAAACTTTGAGGAATTAATAACAGTATACGAAGGGATCAAGACTTTGATTGAGCATACGTTCAGAATCAAGCCACTTCAGGTTCTTGTTGGAGAGAGTGAGTATGAGAGTGTTATTGACAGGATAGTGAGTGTGCTCCAGCTTAACACCGATATATAGAAATCAATCGTTTATTAAAAAAAGAGTTATAAAGTAGGATTTAACGTCTTTGATAAGTGATAATTATCACATGATATTCCCACTAAAAAAAATAACGTGTGTCAAAAAAAAAAAAAGAAATGGCTTTCCTGACCTATGTGGGCTTACTTCTTCTTTTTTTTTTAGATTCTTTTGGACTTGTTATAATCTCTCACAAAACAGTTACACCAACCAAAACAGGCTGCTAATTGCACTCATCTAGTAGATCTTTTGAGCAGCTAACAACTCAATTCTTATTTGTTCACTATATTATTCAAAATAAAATAAGGGAGAGAATCATATATTAACATCTACCCATACACGTCGTTTATATCATCCATCATAAACTCTCACTCCAATTAGTCAAACGTTTGATATATTCTCTGTAAACAGATACTCAGGATAAGTCACTCGCTATAAACGATAAGAAACATCAGAAAAAAAAATAATTTTTCATCTTTTGTTCACACTATTTAAATAAAATCACTATCATCTATTGGTACTTAATCAAACATAATACACTTAAATAATTAGATATAGTTGCAAAATGACCACACAATATAAACCTATAAGAATGTCACATTTCTTGAAAGAAGAGGCTGAACCATTAGACCCAAAGTTCTACACCGAAGCAGACGAAGACTTCACTTACGATGCCATTGTCATTGGTGCCGGTGTTGTCGGTCCATGCATAGCCAAATGTCTAGCTCAAAAGGGCAAGAAAGTTTTGATTGTTGAAAGAGAATGGCAAGAACCTGACAGAATCGTTGGTGAATTGATGCAACCAGGTGGTGTCAGAGCTCTTAGAGAATTAGGTATGATCCAAGCCATCAATAACATCAATGCTCAACCTGTTTCCGGATACACCGTTATGTACAATGGTGAAAAAGTTAACATCGAATACTCCCACAAAAGTAAGAGTGGTCCTTTGGATTTACTTTCTGAAGACATTGTCCACGATGGTAATGACAAATTGTTGCCAAATGATGAGACTCTAGATTATGATGAATTTGAAAATCACGACAGAGAAAGAGGTGTTGCCTTTGTCCATGGTAGATTCTTGACCAACTTAAGAAACATGTGTTTGAAGGAACCTAATGTCACTCCATTAGCCGGTAACGTCATTGAAGTTATGAAAAACAAGGTTGGTGAAGTCATTGGTGTTAGAGTTGATGTTCCAAATGGCAGAGGTAAATGCATCTTCAAGGCCCACATAACCTTTGTTGTTGATGGTGTCTTCTCCAAATACAGAAGAGAACTAGCTTCTGATTTCAAAACCACTGCAGGTTCATCCTTCATTGGTATGTCCTTGTTCAATGCCGAAGTACCAACCAAATACAACGGTCATGTTATTTTAGGTACTGATCATTCTCCAATTTTAGTATACCAAATTTCTCCAGAAGAAACCAGAATCTTGTGTGCCTTCAATGATAAGAGAGCCCCACCAAATATTTCTAAATGGATGCAATCATCTGTTCAACCACATATACCTAAATGTTTGAGACCTAGCTTTGACAAGGCCTTGGAAGAAGGTAAGTTCAGATCAATGCCTAACCAATTCGTCACTGCAAGACAAAATAATGTAACTGGTTTATGTGTCATTGGTGATGCTTTGAATATGAGACATCCATTAGGTGGTGGTGGTATGACTGTTGGTTTGAAGGATACTGTTTTGTTGATGAAGATGATAGGTGACTTGGACTTCTCAGACAGAGAAACTGTTCTTGATGAATTGCTAGATTTCCATTACGAAAGAAAGAAATACGACTCAGTCATCAATGTCTTGTCCATTGCCTTATACTCCTTGTTTGCTGCTGATAACGAATACTTGAGAATTTTGCAACAAGGTTGTTTTGCATACTTCCAAAGAGGGGATGATTGTTTGGAAAAGCCAGTCATGTTCCTATCAGGTGTCTTACCAAACCCATTCTTGTTGACTAAGGTCTTCTCTGCTGTTGCATTATATTCCATCTACATTAACTACGAGAAGAAGGGAGCAGTAGGTTTCCCAGTTGCTTTTTTTGAAAGTTTTGCTATTCTATACACTGCCATTAAGGTCTTCACTCCATACATTTACAATGAAATTGTAGGTTAGAGATATATATAACATTATATTTATACGAATTAAGAGCTGATTAATTTACATTTTTAAAAAAAGTCACGTGTGTAAAAGTTGCTTGATAGCTTGTTCACCAAACCCGACCTTTATTTTTTGCCATCATGAAGAAAGTTTTCATATCAGCAAAACAACTATTTTAGATAAAGAATTCTATAGACTTCCCCCCAAAAAAACAAACTTTAGCTAAATAAAACTCATTTTTAATATGATACATTCTGTTTTGATGTTTAATAATCAGGGAACACCCCGTTTGATGAAACATTACACTGCATTGCCCTTGAATGAACAAAAGGAGCTATACGAACAAATATACAACCGGATCAAACTAGGTGAATCACAAGGTCAAAAGACGAACTTCCTCACCACTTCAGATGCCCAAGGGTCTTATCAGATTGTATACAAGAAATACTCAGGTCTATACTTTGTGTTGTTGGTGGATCCTGAGGAATCTCCATTGAGAATGTTGGATTTGATACATAGTTTTGTTGAGTGTTTGAATTTGTGCTTTGAGGATGTGACTGAATTGGATCTTGTGTTTGGATGGCAAACTTTACAATCCGTATTAGAAGAGATGATTGTTGGTGGAATTGTGGTGGAAATTGATAGACAGGAAGTTGTGAGAAATATTGATGATTTGAATGGCGGACATTCTTCAGAAAGAACCATAGAAGAAAATGTGAAAAGATTTGGTGATACTTTGTTCAACTTTGCCAGCGGTGGGTTTGGTGCTTGGTCAAGTAGTAAGTGAACTAGTCTTATACAATAAATAATAGTGTGATTATAAACAGGAATATATAACAATATAGGAATATTTATTTCTTTTTTAGAAGAATCTACCAAACCATGATTGTTTCTTTTTTTCTTCGACAACTTCTTGTGTCTTTTGAGCTGAGTCTTGTCTGATTTTATTCAGTTCCTCTCTGATTCTATGCAGTTCCTTCAATTCCAATGATTGATCTCTTTGTTCCTTGAACACATCCATTTGCTTTTCTTGCGCCTTATCCACAATCAAAGAATCTCTTTCCCAAGGACTTTTGATAGGACCGGTTTTCCAAATTGGATCGTCAGACTTCATGGTCTTTTTGACAATCTTTATCAGTTCTCTTTGTTCCATTTCTCTTAGTTCCTTCTCTCTATAGTATTTTTCTCTCATTTCAGGACTGAATTCTGCTAGTAGTTGTTCAGGGGTTGGCACAAGGTTGTTGAAGGCCCATAACCCACCACCAATGATAGATCCACCGGCTATGTACACCTTGATCCAAGATTTAGTTCTAGCACTGAACATTTTATATGTTTATATATATTTTGATATGGTTTGTCGATAAGAATAAGATTTGTTTAAACTTGCAAATGATATGATTATGAATTTCAATTTTCTTAAAAATGGAGAGAGAGAAGAAACTTGGGCGTAGAAAATTTGTATGAGATAGGAAATTTTCACCATTTTTATCGGAGATAAACACACAAAACCCCCGATAATTCACTATTAATCAACTAAACATTGTTGATGTTGTAGTAAAATAAATAGTAAACTTTTAGTATTGTATGTTTACATTGGTAATAATAAATTTAATTTTAAATTTTTAAATTGTTAAAGTTATGAATTTAATTATAAACTTTGTTTAACATATGTAAACATGGGTTTTACTAGTTAAGTTGAAAATCTACACGTGACTACCCGTAAACAAACTACTTATTATTTATACAAATTTATTATAGCAATTTATCAAATAGTAACAATCAAATCAAAAGATAACTTAAATATATATGTATATATATTCCTAATCAGACTTTTTGTTTATCAATTGTTTTATCACCAACTTATTGAACTTGTCACTATCAATAGCTTTATAATCTTTTTTAACAAAGTCTTTTAAATAAAATTTATAACTACTATTGACGATATAAGATTCTGGCCATTTGTCACCCTTGTTAACATATTCTAATTTTGTATAATAAGTAGTGTTGTTATCCAAGTTTCTACAAACAACTTTAGATTGTTTATCTGGCTTAGAATACTTGTCATATAAGTAACAGCCGATGTTTATGGTAAAGAATAAGATTGTTAACCCCCATTGGATATGTTTGTATTGATCAAAATCAAATTTGGTGTTAATATAAAATGCTATGGCAGAAATTACAACAAGAATGAATTGAAGAGCTATGTAAAAATCGGGATGAGGAGGAACTATTTTTTCACCATATTCTTCAGTTATAGAGTGTTGGAAATGTTCATTTAAGGTGTTCAGTAGTTGTGTTTTGTTAGATATGATGGCATTGCTAGGTACTTTTTTCTTAGAAGATCCAAAGAGTTCCATGTTTATTAAGATTATTATTAGTGTTTTTGGTGTTTATTTATTTATTTATTTTTGTATAAGAATTTATGTGTGTGTGTGTTTTTTTATAGAGAGAGAGTTAAGATCATTATCTTTTATATCCGACAATATTTTATATCCGATGGTATTCTTTATATCCGAAATTATCTTTTATATCCGAAATTATTTTTTCTCGGATTTAAAAGAGATAATATCAACAGCTCTTTCCCTATTTTAATTTTTTTTGTCTTGAAATTATTTTCTCACCCAAAATTGTTCACTTCTCACCGTTTGACAAAAAAAACATCAACAATTTTTTTGTTCACTCTCTCTTTTCTTTTTTTTAAAAAATAATAATCCCATACATATAAAAATGTCATCAAATCCAACAGAATATTCTGTCCCTCATTGTTTACTTAATTAATAATAATAAAATCATGTATTTATCATTACTAATCTTTGAACTTTTTTCAATTCAATCTATATACTAATTATCATTCAAATAACCAATACAATAAAAAAAACAACAAAACAACTAGCTTTAGTTCTTAGCTTTATATCATTATCTTTATTTCTAGTGTTCTTAGTACCCTTTTTTTATTGCTACTTCACTCATAATGCAATTGTCTAAAAACATTTTCACTTTGGCCACTGTCACCATCCTATCCATTGCTATCTTAATATTCTCATGTATTAACATCGCTGGTACTTCCGGTAACCACTTGACTGGTGTTTACTTAGGTGAAGCCAACATCAGACACATTAACGTCTCAAAGATTTTACCTTCTGTTGCTCCAGTCATCACTGTCCTTGCCAAGGCCTTATCTGCTCCAAACACCAACGTCTCCCAAGTCTACAACGCCATGAACTCCTTATCCAGCTCTCCAGCCTTGAAGTCCATCTTACAATTGTTAACCCAATCCAAAGATGCTGACACTACCATCAATGCCTTAACCACTTTGGCTCCATTAGTTGTCTCCAACTCTGAATCTTTAACCGATGTTGTTTCCTTAATCAACAACTCTAACAACAGCTCCATGATCTTCAACACCTTGTCCTCATTATCCGGTTCAAGCAACTCCTCCACTTTGGAAGCTGTTGACCCAGTTATGCAATTAATTGCCAACTCCAACAACGTCACTGCCACTCTAGGTGATTTAGTTGTCTTATCCAAGGCTGAAGCTTTATTACCAGCTGTTGAATTAGAATCCGTCTTATCCTTGATTGAATTGGGTGGTAGCAACGTCACTGCTACTTTGGAAAACTTATCTGTTTTATCCCAAGCTTCCAAGTCCTTAAACGTCACCAATGAAGCTACCTTGTTTGTTGCATTAGAAGCTTCTTACAACAAGACTGCCGTTTTAGAAGGTTTGATTGCTCAATCTAACAACACTGCTGAAATCACTGCTTACACTGGTTTATACAACTTGTTGTCTGCCTCCAGCAACGGTACTACCACCATCATTGATGTTGCCACTATCTTATTATCTTCCGTCAAGCAAAACTCTACTCAATTGACCTACTCCGAAGATTCTATCTTAGCTGTTGCTTCCTTATTACAAAACTCTGTCAATGCCACCTTGACAATGGAAATCTTACCAGTTTTGGTTAAGGACACTTCTGCTGATCCAGCTTCTGCCACTGAAGCCATTAACTCCTTAATTGGTGTTTTACAAACTTCTAAGAATTCTACCTTGACTTTAGAATTATTATCTGATTTATTAGGTGGTTCTTCTTCTACTGCTTCTGCCACCGCTTTAGTTGAATTATTAGGTGCCTCCACCAATGCCAACCAAACCTTGACCAACTTAGTCACTGTTGCTACTTTAGCCAAGGCCAACTCCACTGCCATTGTTCCATTGCTATCTATTTTGAAGAGCTCTTCCTCCACCTCCAACATTACCGACGCTGAAATCTACCAAAACGTCTTACCTGAATTATTCGACAGCATGAAGTTCGCCACCAACTACAAGTTAGGTGTCTTCTCCTTGTGTAAGTACAACTCCAAGGGTGATTTGTACATGTGTACCAAGTCACATGCTGTTCAATCTTTCATCATGAAGGAAATCTTATACAACGAATTATTACAATCCTCCTTCGCTTCATATGTCAAGGCTTTAGACTTAACCATTGATGATGTCATTATCAAGGGTGACTTACCAAAGAAACAACACTTATACGTTCCAGGCGTCAGAGCTATTTTAGCCTTTGCCATTTTGACCATCATCTCATGTGTTTGTGTTCCAGCCTTGTACATTACCGGATTATTCGAAAAGGTCTTAAGATTCTTCTTCACCCCATTATTATTAGTCAACTCCTTATTAGTTGGTATTATTTCTGCTGCCATTGGTGGTTTAGTCAAGCATGGTTTGAAACACGACAAGTACAACGTCACTTGGAAGATTGGTGCTGCCATGTATGCCTTAGCTTGGATTGGTTTCTTCTTAGCCATCATTGCTGCTTGTGTTGTTTACTTATCCACTGGTAACAAGACTGCTCCAGTTGATGAAGAAAACCAAAGCCAAGAAGAATCAGAAAGCCAAAGTGTTGAACAAAAGGAAGTTTCCGAAGAAAGCGTTGCTGAAGAAGAAAAGAAAGCTTCTGAAGAACAACAATGATTCTAGTTCGTTTTTTTAACTATATTTAGATACCAGTCTCTTTATTGATTAGCAAAAGAGATATATATATATATACTTACATAATAAATTAATCGAATGATGTATTAACATGATTACCTACTTTAAAGCTTTCATTATCTCCCATTGGATTATGGGGCTGGTTTATTTTTTGATACAACTTTGATACACGTTGCAAGCCACTGAAGATCTTCAACCACGAGGCTGTGTATGTCGGAAGGATTATGATTTTTTTTTTGGCGCGCCTCATAAGCCGTGTTTCTATTTTAAGAAAACCAGTACACGTATCTTTTTCAAATTTGAAAATGAGGATTTTTCACCCACAATCTGTAGATCATCTCTATAAAAAGGCTTTCAATTTAATCATTATATCTTTAAAGTAAAAAGAATCTATCAAACCATACAACTCCATCATGTTCAATATATTCTTTTCTGCAGCCATATCCGCCCTTGTCATCCTGGCTTTAATCGGATGCATGAGGAACATCGCAGTCATCAAATCACTTGACTTCATCGAACTAGACCTTTCTTCCATAGTCTCCACCAAAGTCTTCCCATCCATATCATCCGATATTTCCAATATCCCATCATACATAAAAATTGGTCTTATGGGGTACTGTACCCCTGTCACTTGTGTTGGCAAGTCTAAGAACTTTGCCAAATTCGACATTGAACAAATCTTAATCGATGCATTAATCTCCAACAACTCCAAACTCTCTAGTCTAGCAGAATCATCTATAGACGTTGTGCTGCCGAGCTCATTCAGCAAGTACATCAACACCTTCAATAAGATCATTGATGCATTTAGCATTCTGCTAGCGGTTTGGTTCGCTTTATCCACCATCACATTGATTTTCAAAATTGTCTTCTTTGTTTTCTACATGGGGTTCTTCTCATCTTTTGTGTTCACCTTTGTGAAAGGGTTGAGCTCATTGATTGGAACTCTTTGTGCTATTCTGGCTACAGTCGGATTATACTACGGAAGAAGTGAATTCAATAAGAATAACGGTGACGATTTAGGTCTTGATTTAATTGTTGGTAAAGTTTTCATTGCATTTTTGTGGGTGGCTGTAGCATTGGGCTATTTAGATCATATAGTTGCAATTTTCACTCCTGGGTTCATGAACAGAAGAGTGAGAAGAAACAACCCACAAGTTATAATGGTATAATCAAAAAAAAAAGAGTAATATATACTAAACATTATGTTCTCATTTATTTTTAAAAATTCTTTTTTTCCTATATACATCATCATGAAATGTTCATCTTTTTATTGAACATCTCTAGCAACAGGCTATTCTCATTCGTCAACGTAACCTCTTTATCCTTCTCAAAACGTAAATCTCCCCAAATGTTTTTCATGAGTGTATACCAAACCCCTTCAACTTTAACTCTTTCACCCACAGTGTAATCGTTAACATCAAGTTTCTCTATGGCTGGGACAACACTTTTATTCTTACTCAACCCCATCAAACTCGGCAATGGCTTAGAAAGATCCCTTGGTGTCTTCTTCACCATCTCCGCATACTCATTAGTGGTCATGTTGTAGTCCTCTGCGACCTGTTTCATGAGTTTGTCCATTTCTCTCTTCTCACCCTTTTTCTTGTTCAAATTCTCCTGTTTCTTCACCTTTTCATGATTCTTGCTTCTAGTCTTCAACATCGGCTTGTAATACTGGTATAAATCATTCTTGATGTGAGGTTGCACATTTATCTCAATGAGCTTGTAGCTTGATCCTAATGGAAGGTGGGATAGGTATTGCATGGAATGGTTGTTGATCTGGTTATCATTGAAAACGTGTTGGATGTGTACATTAAGTGTCTCTGGAAATTTGGAGTAAGTCAAGAACTCCTTTTTCAAGATGTTGACATCCTGTCCGTCAAGGAATGTTCGTTGGGCACTGTCATCAAGATGTTCGTAATAGAAGTATGCGTTTTCGTCAGTGTATTTGGTGAGAAGGTTCTCAGTTCCAATATAAGAAACTGATAAGTCGTTTTTGACTGTTTTATTGCTTTGTGTTTGAGCTGTCAAAACATCAATTTGTTTTTCTATTTCGGCTATAGCCTTCAGAACAAACTCGTCACTCTCGTTGTAGAGTAACTGATCCATTTGAGATTGTTCCTTCAAATCCTTGATATCTCTCTTCAAAAATTCAACATCCATTTCGTCATCAACCAAATAGTTGATACCGATTCTTGTGTCTATAATTGAGTCTGGATCATAAGCCAGTGGCAATGAGACCAATTCTGGGTCTATCCCCAAATGCACAGGCAACCCTAAGTTAGATGTCTTAGGTCTACACATCAATTGCATCTCCACATCTTTCCCTTGTTTCACCACATTCTGTTCACCACTAACATTTCCACTGTTTATGTTCATGGACACAGGCACTATATGTTTCAAGTTGATGATATCCCCACAAAGCGGACAATCATGATGCAACTTTTTCTTAAAATCATCAAAGTTATTCATAACTTCTTTCATATTATTTTTCTTAGCCTTGAGCAAATACTCCTCTTGTGCCTTCATCTCATTGTTGTGAACATACTGCAACAAACATTGATAACAAAAGATATGTCCACATTTCACCATTCTTCCACAACTGATATCATCACTCAAACAGATAGGACAGTTTTGAGAACTACCAGTTTGATAAGTTATGCATCTCCCCATGAACTCGAATGGGATGACACCATCAATATTTCTTGTTAGAGCTGTTGGATCCTTGAAAAAAATTTGATAATTGGCATTGATGAAAGAATCACCAAACAAATAAAGTTTGTCGTGTTGTTTGTGGGAGGCAAAATGATTTGGTTTTTTCTTATGAGAACTGTTGCTTCTCACTGTCTTCTTCTTGATAGACTCTTCCTCTTCGGTGGAGTACATTTCATCCACCCAGCTGTTGATCAATTTCTTGGATTTGGGTAACTTCTTGAAGTCGTTGAAGTGGCCACGTCCGGTTCCGTAATTCCTGGACTTGGACTCACCCTTCTTTGGTTTGTTGCTGTTGATGTTGCTATTGCTGTTAGCTTTATGTTTTCCGTTTAGTTTCTTTTTGTTAGTGGTGATCTCATATGTTTTATTGTTGGTGTTGCCTGTTTGGTTGACCATAAAAGTGTGTAAATCCATTATCGTATAAGTTTAAATGATTATAGATAAGGGTGTTATTTTAGTTGATAGTTTGTATTAATACAACAAGTGTTCGTTGTTTGTTGTAAAGAATAAAGAAAAAAGCTTTAAGTAAGTCAATAAACTCAGAAACGAGTGTTAAAGATAAATTACCTTGGTCTTATTGCATAAACTCTTGCTATAACAAACAAGTATACAATCAGTTTTCAAAAAAGACAAAAAAAGAAATTATACGACTTAAAAACGCCCTTTAACCCATCTCTTAAGCAAGAAAAAAAAAGCATAAGCATAAAAAAAAATTCAAAATTTGGTGTCGTAAAGCATTCACTTGCCTAATCACACACGTGTAGTCATAGACTTTAATTACACTTTCAATCTATATATCTGAATAATAATTTCATACATTGACCAATGTATCCGTTGGTTTGTACACTATGTTATAATTGAACGCCATAATGGTATTAGTCAATGCTTGTTGTTGTATCAACTTGTTTCCGTCTATAATCATTTGCAATGACACCCCAAACGCAGTGCTCAACAATGCTC
The DNA here is from genome assembly GCA_030573475.1 of Hanseniaspora thailandica (nom. inval.). Taxonomy (NCBI): domain Eukaryota; kingdom Fungi; phylum Ascomycota; class Saccharomycetes; order Saccharomycodales; family Saccharomycodaceae; genus Hanseniaspora; species Hanseniaspora thailandica (nom. inval.). The sequence continues at coordinate 41,479 of JAJMDF010000202.1, read as the reverse complement.
TCTTGGGTTGACCCGTTTGACCCATCATGTTTATGTTATTGCCCTGTTTGTCATTCCCTGACTCGTCATATTTACACTTACAAGAAACTGTTACTATTATGTTGTTCAAACCTGGGATCAGATGGAAGTCAAAGCTTTCTATGCTGTGGGCAGATGGTGGTCCAATGTTGTAGTAGTCAGTTATAAACTTCACTGAGTCGTTGTATGGAACTGTGTTGTATATGATCTTAAGATTTGTAGGGTCTTGCACAAAGAAGTTGTTGAACTCTTGGAGCTTGGCACTGTTGCTTGTTTCGTCTAGGTGAAGGATGATTTTCTTGATACAAAGATCAATGAAACCTAAAGTTTTTTCATCAACATTATTCATTGTAGGTGGTATATGTGGTTGTAGTAAGGTTATTTCAAGGTTTACGTGTTTATGTTCTTATAGTTTAAAGATTTTGTGTGAAGAAACTTTAGTAAGAAAAAATTTTCCCACGTTTTTTTTGCCTGATGTGAAAAAAACGAGTTGGCCCAAAGAGGGAAAAAGTAAAGAGATTGCAGGGTAAAGCACAACAACGTATGTGAATCTAATATGATTAATTGGTTGACTTCACAACACGATATGTTAATTTTCGTACACCTATACCCACAAACCATGTTGTCAGCTACCAAACTCGGCTATTGTAATAACCCACTACTGAGTTTCTATTTTTTTGATCTGTAAGAATCAAATTCAACTACACCTGCCCTTTGTTGTAACTCCTCAAATCCAGGGCAAGTAGCTTACCATTCTGTTATAAATAACCACTTGTGACAACTATATCACAAGTACATTAGGTGCTGAACTTGGTAACTACCAGTTCTATAAGCCATTTTTAAAAATATTACGTTCAGTGCTGAATTGAACTAATTCCAGTTAAAGACTCTGTAGCGGAAATATGATTTCTCAGAGCATTTTTTTAGACGTGTCTTGTGCGTGAGTTTCTAAGCACTTTGGTGTGGCTGAGTTTCACGAGAGAAAAAAAAAATAAAATTTCCAAAGTTCAGCCAGTCCACTACCGCATCGATTGCATTTTCACGAAATTCTGATCAACTACAGTGAAATTCCTCACTGTATTCATCATCTTATCTTGTAAAACAATGCCACCCAAGCACTTGATGGAGATTATGGGCATAAGGTTTTACCAAAAATAGCTTCCATTTACCTAACTGTTCTTTTTATTTCTCCAAATAAAAAAAAAAGTAGGGTATTTATTATACTTTTATGATCTTTGAATTCAGCACTGATTTCAATACTTTTAGTGCATGAGTATATAAAGACTTTAGTTAAATTAACAGGATTGTCAACTATAGCTTTTATTATAATTTTAAATAAAGGAAAATAATAATTAATAGATCAACCTATACAACCCAAACAAAAAAAAGAGAACTACCGACTCAACTATATTGAACTTTTCCAAATAAAAAGATGAGTGATTATTCTAATAAACCATTGAACCCAGCAAAGATTAAGCTTCCATCGTTGAAGCACCTTGACTTATTAAGCAAAAGTGGATACTACGAGAAAACATCAACATATCCAGACACATGCATAAAGACACCATCTTGGAGGCACAACTTGATGACTTGGTGTAAAGAAACATCATTTGAGGAGTACGTTCAAATTAGTAATATCATATCAAGTAGTAATTTGGTTGCTACTCCAGTTACTATTCTGTCGCCACCTCAACAAAGCGGCAATATTAAGAACACATACTCCAGCTTTTCTCCTATAAGAGGAAACCATCACTTGCCACCACCAAGACAATTTACTTCTCCATTCCAATTACAGAACTTCAATCAATATGCTATGAGTTCCAGCACTTTTTATAACACTACCCCGGCAAGATCAGACTCACAAAGTTTGAATTCAGGAGTTGACTTCATGACAGGAGCACAAGTTGATTTCCAACCACCAACACAAACGGAAAATAAGAGCTTAGGGGTTTTGGCCAGCATAGCTTCTAATATTTTGGTTGATAACAACCCACCACCATCAAGCACAGTCAAGCCTGCTGATCAATTTTATAAGTTGTCCAATTTCAGCAATTGTGAAAGTTTATACTCCACTTCGTTGAGTAAGAACAAACCTAATTTGTCACCAAGACAACAAACACCACCAACATCTCCAAGAATGAACTTTGACAACAAAAATCAAGTTTTATTCACACCAACATTGAGCAATAAGATGATTAAAAAGCCAACAGTTGACATGGGTCACAAGAAGACAAATTCATTCAAAGCTAGACAATTGAAGAAGATATTGAACAACAGAAATGTTTTGAATGGAAGTTCATTAGACAACAACATTGTGATCAGATCTGAGAACCAAGAATCTTTTAGCAATGATGAAATCAAGAAGATGAAAGAATACCAAAGACATAAGAAAACAAGTCTTGAGGGCAACAAGCCTATATTGAATTATGAGGATACTACCAAGTCTACAGGCAGCTTTTACACTGTACACACTCCATCTCCGCCGATGTCACCTGGGAAGAAGATGAATGAAATGGCCAAGTTTCAGTCCTACGACTTCACCACTACGCTTATTGAAACTAACAGTCCATTATCATTGAAAAACTCCCCAGAACAACACAATAGTTCAGCTATTAAAAGCAGCACGGCTAGTAGTATCAACTCATCACCAAAGGCATACAACAAGAAGAGTAGTAGATCTAGCTCTAATGGTTCACATAAGACTTATAAGTTCCATCAATGTATGTCGTGTAAGACTAAAGATTCACCATGCTGGAGACCTTCTTGGTCTACGTCCAAGAAGGAACAGCTGTGTAATTCTTGTGGGTTGAGATACAAGAAAAGTAAAATCAGATGTAAGAATGAGGCATGTTTGAAGATTCCATCATTGAGTGAGGCTCACATTATGAAGAATAGTCCAGAGATGAAGTGTTTGTTCTGTGCTAGTGAAGTTGAGATTGGTGGTCAGAAATGATTATAATAAAAAGGAAGAGTATCGGAAAAATGGGTCCTTTTTTTTAAAGAAAATAAGTAAAAAAGATAATAATTATGTATTGATTAATTTTAAAAGCAATAACCGGAATAAGTAAACATGAAATTAGTTGAGTAGTTTGACTTTATGTCGTCACGCGTTTATCACCCTATTTGGTTAGTTTCGTGTAGCGACAGTTATTTGTCACATTTTTCCCTTAACCTCTAGAACTTCCACTACGATTTCTCTGCTAAAAAAAGTCACAAGTTTCAACGGGATGAACAAAATAAATCATTCATCTTTCATATAAGAAAATGTTTGTTCAGTAAAACCATAACAAAATAACAAACTTATGAGCAAAGGCAGTGAAAGAGTGTTTATAAAGCCTAACATTGACAATGTGTTGCCATACCAGCAATATCTCCAGTCTGTGACCGCATTCCCTTCACATATCCAACCCCTTTTATTCGCTGGGGGCAGAAAACTCATGCTTCAAATAAGGGATACAGGAAACATAACCCAAGAACAATTATACACATGCATATCACCAGATGGGATTGAAAACTTAAACGAGAATGACATTGCTACATCAAAAAAAGTCGATGGGTTGCTTTTGGATTGTGATCTATTTGTATTGGATTTCGGCATCATTGTTTGGTTTAATCAATATGGGTATGGGATCAAACTAACCACCCAGAACATATTCTATCATGGAGTTGTCAGTGTGGATTTTGAGAATGATACAAGAGATGCATACCAGATGTGTGTGAGTTTGGATAAGAATGATGATTACGATTTGATAAACATCTTGTTGGGCAGCTGTACGATATTTGGGTTGAAATTGGATCCAAGTAGCGTGGACAACAACAAGGACCTTTCAAAGAAGTTGTTCTTGAATTTCACATTCACTCCGTATTATAAAGAGTTTGATAGACATTACAATGAAGTTCCGGAGAATCTGTTTTTTTATGAATGGTTTGGAATCAACAGAGGGGATAAGCTCATTGAAAATATTTACACAGCAGTGGATTCATGCTTGGAAAGTGCCGATATAGATTCCCAAGCTGCGTATGAGTTAACGGATAACTTCAGACAAGATAGCCAGAACACCCTAGAGTTCAGTGATGAGATACAGCCACAAGAGTTGATCAACAACCTGAACCAAGGGTTTGCTGATGATTTATAGAAATTTTTTTTATTATAATTAATAGTTAATATTTTTATTTTTTTTGTAGTTTTTGTAAGAAGATGAGCTAATCAGATCAGCTTAAACTTTTTTTCAAAATATTGTTTACGGGAGTTATTTTACGTGTTTGGAAATATATTTTTTTTGGTTCACGATAAGCAAGTCACGTGCAGTGCTTCATATAGTAGCAAAAAAGAAAACCATTTTATTTGCCGGAGATAACCCATTACAAAACACAGTCAACAAAAAAAAAAAATCATCAACAATTTTTTCACACAGCCAAACATGAACATCGGCTATACAACTATTGGTAATTGGAGAGAGAGTATAAACAAGTGAAGATAGTAATTTGAAGCAACAAGAGGAGATAAGTATTAATCATCAACATTAGCTAATAGCACTGACCATAATATGTACCAATTGATAGTCCATTATCTATGAATGTCTTAACTGCTGGGTGTTGATTCACTTTGGTGGCTATTGATTAAAAACACTCAACCAAGAAAAAAAAAATATCAACAATTTTTTTTTTGGAGACACGTTGGAAAAAAAAAAAAAAGATAACGAAGAAAAAATTTTACTCTCTGTGAAAGAAGGCAAATGTGGCATTTCAACAACTTTCCTTGTTTTTTTATACATTCAGCTGTTTATAAAGAAAGCAGTGCTAAGACCAACTCTTGAATAATAAGTTATTGTACATATCCTTTTTATTTGACGTTTATCATCCCCAAAAAAACAACCATATCAGTTATATACATAAACATATTCTAAACACCAGAACTAATAGAATATCTATTTATTAATATAACTAAATACTGCCAAATTAAATCATCATTTCTCATATCTTTAATTTGACTCTTAATTTTGATTATATTCATTAACCAATCCTGAAATATCATCTCATTTTTGCTTTGAAATAGAATACAAGTAAACTTATTAAAAAATTAACTAGGTACTCATCACCAACTTTCATACTAAGTTTTTTTTTCTAAACGATCATTTATCAAAGGACAATAATATTTTTATTACATCAATAATACATTATAAACACATAAAAACCACTCTCATGTCTTCCAACAGATTATTAACTTTACAATACGAATCAGTTGAACACTCCTTAAACGTTTCAACCGACTCCTACTTAGTTGCTTCCCAATTAAAGGAACAATTCACCAAAGATGTCTTACCTGCTGCTATTGATAGAACTCAAGAATTAGCTGGTGACAACGAACCTCAAACCAGTGCTGAATTGTTAGGTAAGTTCATTGGTTACGCTTCCACCTTCTACTCCAACCAAGATTCTAAGCCAATTGAAAACGACAGCTTCTCACACATCTTAAAGAACGCCATTGTTGACTTTGAAAGCACCTTCTTACAAAACAGCACTGTTGATATCCACTCCTTTGTTGCTTCTCTTATCGAACAAGACCAAACTACCTTGTTGAAGGGTCAAGAAATTATCAAGAACTACTTATTAGGTAAAGTCACTGTTGATGGTAAATTCACCGGTATCAACTCTACTTTGATCAAGAATGCCGACAAATTGAATATCACTGCCATCTTCGGTGGTCAAGGTAACACCGATGACTACTTCGAAGAATTAAGAGACTTGGTCAAGACTTACGATGTCATCATGAAGGACTTGTTAGTCTTCATTGACGAAACCGTCAAGGAATTGTCCAACAAGATTGAAAACTTCGACAAAATCTACACTCAAGGCTTTGACATATTGAAATGGCTAGCCAATCCGGAACAAACTCCAAATACCGAATACTTATTGAGTATTCCTGTCTCTTGTCCAGTCATCGGTATCATTCAATTATTGAACTTTGCTATCACTTGTAGATTATTAGGTTTGAACCCTGGCCAATTAAAAGCCTCTTTAAGAGGTGCCACTGGTCACTCCCAAGGTTTAGTTACTGCCATTGCCATTGCCGAATCCAACGACTGGGAATCCTTCTTCAAGGCTGCCAAAAAGGGTATATCTTTGTTATTCTTCATTGGTTGCAGATGTAACGAAGCTTACCCAAACACCGACTTATCTCCATCCATTTCTGAGGACTCCGTTGAAAACGGTGAAGGTGTTCCATCTCCTATGTTGTCTATCTCTAACTTAACCAAGGAACAAGTTCAAAGCCATGTTGATAAGACCAACTCTCACTTGCCAAAGGAAAAGCATGTTGTCATCTCATTGGTCAACGGTGCCAGAAACCTTGTTGTTTCCGGTCCTCCTCAATCTCTATACGGTTTGAACTTATCCTTAAGAAAATTGAAAGTCGCTGCTGGTTTAGATCAAAATAGAATTCCTCACAGTCAAAGAAAGTTGAAGTTCACCAACAGATTCTTACCTGTCACTTCTCCATTCCATTCCCACTTATTGGAACCTGCCATGGAAGCCATTGAAAAAGATATTTTAGAAAACGACATTACCTTCAGAGCCGATTCTTTAAAGATCCCAGTCTACGATACCTTCACTGGTGATGATTTGTCCAAGACTAACTCTGAAAACTTATCTTCCAGATTGGCTTTATTGATCATCAAGCACCCTGTTAACTGGGAACTAGCTACCAACTTCCCTGCTTGTTCTCACATCTTGGATTTTGGCCCAGGTGGTTCTTCTGGTTTAGGTGTTTTGACTCACAGAAATAAGGAAGGTACCGGTGTCAGAGTCATCTTAGCTGGTGCCTTCGATGTCTCTGTCGATGATGAATATGGTTTCAAGCAAGAAATCTTTAACATCAAGGAAGATGGCTTGAAGTTAGCTGACAACTGGGTGAAGGATTACTCTCCAAAGTTGGTTCAAACCAAGTCCGGTAAGGTCTTTGTTGAAACCAAATTCTCCAAGTTGATCTCCAGAGCTCCATTATTGGTTCCAGGTATGACTCCAACCACTGTTTCTCCAGACTTTGTTGCTTCTACTATTAACGCCGGTTACCACATTGAATTAGCTGGTGGTGGTTACTTCTCTCCAGATATTATGACCAAGGCCATTGACAACATCATTGCTCAAATCAAGCCTGGTTACTCCATTGGTTTGAACTTGATTTACGTCAACCCATTCATGTTACAATGGGGTATTCCATTAATCAAGGAATTGAGAACCAAGGGTTACCCAATCCAATCCTTAACCATTGGTGCCGGTGTTCCATCTTTAGAAGTTGCTACTGAATACATTGAAACTTTAGGCTTAAAACACTTAGGTTTGAAGCCAGGTTCCATTGATGCCATCTCCCAAGTTATCAACATTGCCAAGGCTCATCCAAACTTCCCAATTGTTTTACAATGGACCGGTGGTAGAGGTGGAGGTCACCATTCTTTCGAAGATTTCCATCAACCAATCTTACAAATGTACTCCAAGATCAGAAAGTACTCTAACATTCACTTGATTGCTGGTTCTGGATTTGGTTCTGCTGATGACACTTACCCATACTTAACTGGTGAATGGTCTACCAAATTCAACTACCCACCAATGCCATTCGATGGTTTCTTATTTGGTTCCAGAGTTATGATTGCCAAGGAAGCCAAGACCTCTCCAGATGCCAAGTTGGCCATTGCCAAGTGTGCCGGTGTTCCAGATTCTGAATGGGAAGCTACTTACCAAAAGCCATCCGGTGGTATCTTGACTGTTAAGTCTGAAATGGGTGAACCAATCCACAAGATTGCCACCAGAGGTGTTAAGTTCTGGAAGGAAATGGATGACACTATCTTTAGTTTACCAAAGAACAAGTTAGAACCAACTTTAGAAGCCAAGAAGGATTACATCATCTCCAAGTTGAATGCTGATTTCCAAAAGCCATGGTTTGCCACTGTCAACGGTGTTGCCAAGAACATTCATGACATGACCTATGCCGAAGTTGCTGACAGATTAGTTGAATTGATGTTCATCAAGTCTACTGGTAAGTGGATTGATGTTTCTTTGAGAAACATGTCTGGTGATTTCTTAAGAAGAATTGAAGAAAGATTCACCAAGACCAAGACTGCCTCCATCTTACAAGCTTACTCCAACTTAGACACTGAACCAACCAAGATCTTAGAAGCCATCTATGCCAAATACCCAGCCTCCAAGGTCCAATTCTTGAATGCTCAAGATGTTGATTTCTTCTTAGGTTTAACCACCAAAAGAGCTCAAAAGCCAGTTCCATTCGTCCCAATCTTGGACAAGAACTTTGAATTCTACTTCAAGAAGGATTCCTTATGGCAATCTGAAAACTTGGAAACTGTTATTGACCAAGATGTTGAAAGAACTTGTATCTTACATGGTCCTGTTGCTGCTCAATTCACCAACAAGGTTGATCAACCAATCAAGGAAATCATGGATGAAATTCACGATGGTCACATTGCCAAGTTATTGAAGGAATACTACAACAACGACAAGTCTTCCATTCCAATTGTTGAATACTTTGGTAACAACGATGCTGAAGCTGTTGAATTCCCACACACTGCTTCCGAAACTGGTGTCAAGAGATACACCTGTAACGGTTCTACCAATGTTTCTGAATGGTTCAACTTATTAGCTGGTTCCGAAAAGAACTGGAGACATGCTTTCTTCACTTCTGACCATGTTGTTCAAGGTAAGTTCTTCGAAGCCAACCCAGCCAAGAAGATCTTTGCTCCTGTTCAAGGTTCTGAATTCGTTGTTGAAATTGCTGGTTCTGGTGCTCAATCCAAGGTCACCTTATTTGAAAAGGTTGGTGGTGCTTTAACTGCTACTGCCTCTTTAAGATTGAATGCTGACAATGTTATTGAATTCGATTTGATTGAAAGCAGAACTATTGACTCCAAGCCAGTTGCCTTAACCTTGTTGTTCAACTACCATCCAGAAGATGGTTACTCTCCAATCCATGAAGTCTTGGAAGGTAGAAACGACAGAATCAAGGAAATGTACTGGAAGTTATGGTTACCAGGTAAGGTTGACTTGAACTTCGATGTTCATGCTCCAATTGATGGTGGTTCTGTTAAGGTTGAAACCTCTGACATTTTGAACTTCACTCATGCCATTGGTAACAACTGTGAAGACTTTGTTCCAAGAACCGGTAGAAAGGTCTTAGCTCCTATGGATTTCGCCATTGTTTTGGGTTGGAGATCTATCATTAAAGCCATTTTCCCTAAGTCTGTTGATGGTGATTTGTTGAAATTGGTCCACATGTCCAATGGTTACAAGATGATTCCAGGTGCCAAGCCAATTCAAGAAGGTGATGTTATTTCCACCACTGCTTTAGTCAAGTCTGTTGTCAACCAACCAAACGGTAAGGTTGTCGAAGTTGTTGGTACTTTGTCCAGAGACTCTCAACCAGTCATGGAAGTTTCCTCCAAGTTCTTCTACAGAGGTGCTTACACTGATTTCGAAAACACTTTTGAAAGAATTTCTGAAGTTCCATACAAATTGAACTTGACTTCTGCCAAGGATGTTGCTGTTTTACAATCCAAGGAATGGTTCAACTTAGACTCTGAAATTGATTTATTAGGTAAGACTCTGTACTTCAAGTTACAAACCGATGTCACTTACAAGTCTGCTGATATTTTCAGATCCATCACTTCTGAGGGTAATGTCTACTACGAATTAGCCACCAAAGAATTAGTTAAGATTGGTGAAGTCAACTACGAAGCTGGTCAATCCCACGGTAACCCAGTCATTGATTACTTATCCAGAAACGGTACCACCACTGAAGAAAAGGTTGCCTTTGAAAATGAAATTCCAATCACTGTTCAACAAACCCAATCTCCAAGTACCAATGAATCTTATGCTAGAGTTTCTGGTGATTTAAACCCAATCCACGTTTCTAGACACTTTGCTGAATACGCAAACTTACCAGGTACTATCACCCACGGTATGTACTCTTCTGCTTCTGTTAGATCCTTAGTTGAAACTTGGGCTGCTGACAACGTTTCCTCCAGAGTTAGAGCTTACAAGTGTGACTTCACTGGTATGGTCTTGCCAAACACTCAATTGACCACTTCCATCAAGCACGTTGGTATGATCAATGGTAGAAAGTTAGTCAAGTTTGAAACCAAGAATGCTTCTGATGAAACTGTTTTAGTTGGTGAAGCTGAAGTTGAACAACCTGCTTCCACCTTCGTCTTCACTGGTCAAGGTTCCCAAGAACAAGGTATGGGTATGGACTTATACGCCAAATCCGAAGTTGCCAGAAACGTTTGGGATAGAGCCGACAACCACTTCAAGAAGACTTACGGTTTCTCTATCTTGGACATTGTCAAGAAGAACCCTAACGAATTGACCATCTACTTCGGTGGTGAAAAGGGTAAGAAGATCAAGGAAAACTATACATCCATGATGTTCGAAACTATTGTTGATGGTGAATTGAAGTCTGAAAAGATCTTCAAGGACATTGTTGACACTACTACTTCTTACACCTTCCAATCTCCAACTGGTTTGTTATCTGCTACTCAATTCACTCAACCAGCTTTGACTTTGATGGAAAAGGCTGCCTTTGAAGACTTGAAGGCTAAGGGTTTGATTCCAGGTGATGCTCCATTCGCTGGTCACTCTTTAGGTGAATACGCTGCCTTAGCCTCCCTAGCTGATGTTATGTCCATTGAATCTTTGGTTGAAGTTGTCTTCTACAGAGGTATGACCATGCAAGTTGCTGTTCCAAGAGATTCTGCCGGTAGATCCAACTATGGTATGATTGCTGTTAACCCAAGTAGAGTCCATCCATCCTTCTCTCAAGAAGCCTTGCAATTCGTTGTTCAAGCTGTTGCCAAGAAGACTGAATGGTTATTAGAAATTGTTAACTACAACGTTGAAAACCAACAATATGTTGCTGCTGGTGACTTAAGAGCTTTGGATACTTTAGGTAATGTCTTGAATGTCTTCAAGTTGCAAAAGATCAACTTTGCCAAGTTACAAGACTCCATGACTTTGGAAGAATTGACTGAACACTTGAATGAAATCACTGCTGAGGTTTCGGCCAAGTCTGTTGCCAAGCCACAACCAATTGACTTGGAAAGAGGTTTCGCCACTATTCCATTGAAGGGTATTTCTGTTCCATTCCACTCTTCTTACTTGATGAGTGGTGTTAAGCCATTCAAGAACTTCTTGAAGAAGAACATTGTCAAGGAAAACGTCAAGGCTGATAGATTGATCGGTAAGTACATTCCTAACTTGACTGCCAAGCCATTCGAATTGACCAAGGAATACTTCGAAGATGTTTACGAAATCACCAAGTCTGAAAAGATCAAGGAAATCATTGACAACTGGGAAAACTACCAATAATTGTAAGATATAAGAATTCTATATAGTTTTAATCAATTAAGTTATAAATAATAATAAATTATTTTGTTTTTTTATATAAACTCGTGTAATGCTAGACTTGAGAATGAAGACAACCAAGGCCCTTGTTCTATGGATTCATGGAAGTTCGTGTATACTTTTATTTGCTCAAAGTAAAGTTCTACAGGCTCGACTTGTGGTACAACTTCTATATGTTTATGTTTATTATTCCGCTTTTTTGTATGTTCAAAGTCATCTGAATCATTTTCTGTATTATTATTACAATGCTTGAGTTTGATGCTGTTGAGGTAGGACATATCCTTATCTTGTGATTTCACTCTTGTCAGTTGGTCAAAGATGTAATTACCAAGGTAGTATTTAGGCTTCATCAACGGGAATAAGTAGTTCAGAAGATGTAGATCACCATGAGGTATGTAGTAGAGTGTATCTTCGTGATGTTTTACATCTTCCCATTTCTTTTCATCTTCATAAACCCAATCGATGTTTTCTTTTTTGTTGTTGAGATATTTGCTGATATAATCGATGGCCTTGGTTGTGAATACAGGATCGTACAACGAAATTGATATTTTATAACCATCTTTATCAGCGTTGAGTTCTTCTAATGTGTTGACTATTTCTATAAGTAAAGATAGTTGATAAAGTGGCTGTATTTCTTCTATAAATGACCCAAGAGCTAAACATCTTATATGTTTAATATCTTTGATATGAAGAAGATTTGATGTAAGATTTTCAAAGAACTTACTCTTCTTTATTGAAACATTATATTTGTTGCTTAGCTTATCATTGATGATCTCTTCATCAGACAGCTTTACTTTATTATTTCTTCTGTTCTTCTTGTTCTTTTTCAAAGAAACAGTTTGGAACCCATCGTCATCAGTCATATTTGTTACAGTGTTTGGGTTTATTCACATTTTTAAACTCATCAAATCTCATTTTTTCCATTTATGTTTATGATATATTTTCCAGCATCTGGGTCATGTGACCTGAGCATTTCTTTTTTTTTTCTCCCCAAAGATCCTCGGTTTAAATAAGTTTTCTTTCCCAAAATGGAAATAGATTGTGCGTGTGTGTCTAAGCATTTTGCCCTGTGCCTAAAAAAATTTCTGAACCTTTTTTTTTACCTTCTCCTTTCGCCACCAAAAATGTGAAAGTTTGTAAACTTCTTCAACATCTACAACTACGGTGTAACACCCATGTTCACACATCAAAGGATTAAACAATCATAACAAAACCACAGAAGAACCATCTACAGTTTTTTTCTATCACTTTCTTTTTCCTAGTCCAAATATACATCACACCCAGATAGTCTCTATCTCTTCTTGTATTACACTACAGAATTAAAAAAAAAAGAAATTATAACACCACACAAGTCTTAAAAGCTGTCCAACGAAGAAGTTATCGAAACAAGTTCCAATTTTGTTTCAGTCATCCCTAAGTCATTTATAAGAAGATTGTCTTCATCCAAAGAATCTAATACCATAAAAGACAACATGAGAAAGTGTAAAGTATTTGTTGGGAACTCCCATCCTGAACTAGGTCAATTAGTTTGTGAAAACTTGGGCATTGAACCTGCCCCATGTACCTTAAAGAAGTTTGCCAATGGTGAAACTTCTGTCCAAATTGGTGTTTCTGTCAGAGACGAAGATGTTTATGTCATCCAATCCGGTTCTCCAGAAATCAACGATCACATCATGGAAATGTTGATTTTGATATCTGCATTAAAAGGTGGTTCTGCTAAGAAAATTACTGCCGTCATCCCACAATTCCCATATGCCAAACAAAGTAAGATGAAAAAACATAGAGGTGCCATCACTGCCAGAATGATTGCCAACTTGATCATCATGGCTGGTGCTGACCATGTTGTCTCCATGGACTTGCATGCCTCCCAAATGCAAGGTTTTTTCTCCAAGCCTGTTGATAACTTATACGGTGGTCCAACTTTAGCCAAATGGATTAAAGAAAACATTGCTGATTATGAAAATAACGCTGTTGTAGTTTCTAAAAACCCAGGTGGTACCAAGAGAGTCACTGCTTTAGCTGATATGTTGAAAATCAACTTTGCCATGATCCACACTGATAGAAGAAGAAAGAAAGACATTCTTTCTGGTAACAAAGATCAACTAAAGACTTTGAAACTAAGAAAACAATCCATCTTAAGAAAGAATAGACCAATCATCCAAAAAGATGATGAAAATGGTTCAGAAGAAAACATCTTGTTGACCAACACCATTCAAACTGCCAGATTGAGAAAGGGTCATGTGATATCTGAAGAAGATCCATTTGAAGATTCTGAAGAAGAAGAAGATTTTAACTTCGCTGCCGAAAACAATGGTCTGAATACCAATTCTTCAGGCAACACCGATAACGAAAACGAATCTGATGATGATGAATATAATGAAAACTCCGAACAACCATCATTAGAAAAGTTGATTACCTTAGTTGGTAATGTCAATGGTAAGAGTGCTATTTTGCTTGATGACATGATTGACAGACCAGGTTCCTTCATTGGTGCTGCTGAGCATTGTATCAAGAACTGTGGTGCCAAGGATGTTTATGTTGTTGCCACCCATGGTGTTTTCACTGGTGATTGTTTGGAACAATTGGAGGAATCCGACTCCATCAACAAAATCATTGTCACTAATACATACCCGATCTCTGAAGAAAGACTCAAAAACAGCAAGAAGCTGGTTGTTTTGGATGTTTCTCCTATCTTTGCCGAATGTATTAGAAGAGACCATTACGGTGAAAGTATCTCCGTTCTGTTTGATTCTTTGAAGCATCTATAGCCTTATAGGAATGTTGTATTAATTATTTTGGTTTATAAATATTAATATTAATAACAATTTGAATTTCCCCATGGAAACGAAAGAAATGAGGATGCTCCTCTTTGATTGTAAAACTAAATGTCTTGTCATGTTGTCTTGAATACAGTAGTTCACTAAGAATTACACCATTGTTGCAGCTAATCTGTAGCTGCAGTGCCTACTTCAGAAATAAACTTGTTTACAAGACTTTCACAGGAGAAGTACGTGTACTAACGGAGCGATGGGATATCAAAAATATAGGATCTGAGGATGTTGAATTCGTTCAACAATTTCATTACGATTTAAACCAACTTCTGTTTTTTTGCAGAAAGGCAAAATTTGAATTGTATCAGTTTCAGATAACATTCTTCTTTATGAATAAATATATAACGTAGATCACTGTTGTTCCTCCTCAATGGCAGAAGGAGTCAACTTTGTGAATGACTTGACTTTTTCGTTCAAATTCTTCACTTCATAGCCCTTGTAGCTCAAACTTGGAGACGTGATGTTGACTGCAGTGAACATATCTGGGAGTTTGACTCTTGGGAACTTCTTTTTCAAAATATCCTCAAAGACAGCAGAGTCCAAGTGTCTAGTTAGAGAGATCTTAGGACTGCAAGATATGTAATGTCTGTTGTCAAGTTGAACATCCAATGGGTCTTGGGTTTGACAACCTGGAGATAGTTTCAATCTGATGGAATGAGTCTTTTCACCTGTGACTTTATCCATTCTTTCATATAGCTCAAAGTTGATTTGAGATAGGTAGTCCAATTCCGGTAAGGCGTTTCTGGCAACTCTCATAGGCAATCCGGATTCATATAAGATATTCAATAATGTGTAGATGTGGGATTCTTTGGTGAAGTAAGCAACACATTGTGGGTTCTTTTCTGTCTTCATTGAATCGATATCAGTCAATATTTGCTTGGCTAATGGCAAAGAAGTCAACAAACCAATGTCTAACTTCTCATGTTCAGTAATACCGTATTCTTGTGGACAAATGAAGTCAAACAAAACTTTGGATAGCTTGAACAATTCTCTTAAATGAGAGTAGTTCTTGTCAGAAAAGACAGAATCAGACTTTTTGTCAGTGTTCTTGTTGCTTTCCAATACCCAACCTAAAGAACCAACAGAACCTTTAGGATTGGATGTTGGAGAAGGCAATGTAGTGTTTGAACCATTGATTGGATTGTTCAACTTAGAACCTTGAGATGCTACTGAACCTACAGAAACACTTCTTGATTTATCATCAAGTGGAGTGACTACTTTTTCTGTTGTTACTGGAATACAATTGTTGGCATTGCCAGCAGATGAAGTGGATGAGCCAACTTTGAAGTTGTTCTTAGCCAACAAGTTGATTGGATATTTATCAACCAATGAATTATCAACCAAATCCTTGTCAACAATGGATTCATTAATGTTACCATCATCCCCAGGATAAAAGATCTTTTCCAAAAAGGCTCTGTTGTGTAAAGCATCAAACTTCATTGTATCATACAACTCAGAAATTTTTGAAGGATCAACCTTTTCAACAGTAGTAAACTCGGCAAACAACTTGTCCCATCTTTCCTTGAAAAGCTTGGCATCTTCAGCACAACACCAGTTGTCTTGTAATGAAGTCAATTCCTCAGTGGACATGGTTTTAAAGTGGTAATCCATGATGGTCTTGTTGTATCTCATCAACTCACAAACTCTCTTCATGACCAGGTATGGTTGGGGCATGTTTGTAGGCCAAGTGAATTCAGTTGGTGCTTCTTGGCCAATTCTTAACAATGGCTTTAACTTCTTCTTGACTTTATCCATAAGTTCCTTGGCAGCATTGGAATCATCAAGTAAATCTTTTCTGATGAATATTTCATTTTCATAATTACCGCCGTATAATGCAGCAGCCCATAGTTGAGCGGTGTATAATACTCTTCTTTCACTTGATGAAAATATCTTGATGTTGTTTTCTTCCAAAATGGTTTTGTTTAATAATCCAAAATCTAATCTCATTTGTTCACCTAATTCAGCAGCTTGGTACTTACAAGAATGGGTAGCTTCACCAAAGAATTTTAAAATAAATTGAACCTTTTCAACTTCTTTAGTTTCTTTGTTTAAAACAGGTTTCAATTGGATTTTAGTTCCAGGGAAGTTCAACTTCTTGGATAAGGCATCAATCAAAACATTTAGTTTGTTCAAATCTTCAAGCTTTTCATCTCTGGCGATCATCAGCGCCTTCAAGGCAATTTCCAAATCAATAACATTTCTAATGATGACTTCTTCCTTGTGACCCTTTAATAATGAAATAAAAATATCTGAAGTGAAGGAATATTTGTGTTTTTGCTTTGGTGTTCTGTCACCATGTCTAACAACACTGACAATGCCCTTGAACACCCATCTTTGATCCTTTTCTTCTTCCTTGCTTTGTTGACCTTCAAGGTACTCGCTGATGTTGCTCATGCTGGCATCCTTAGCCTCGACTTGTTTCAACTTTAATAAGTTGACTTCTGATTTGGTTATGTTTAATTTATTTCTTTGAGCCTCGTTGTTGATAATATTTTGAACCAATCCTTTAGTCTTTGGCAATGATTTAGTTTTGTTCTTTAAGTTCAATAACTTTTCTTTATCAGCAGCCTTCTTGTCCTTGGCAGCAATGAACATTTCTCTTAAAATCTTGGCAGTGGTGTCATAATAATCATTGTTATCCTTGACAAATGAGAACCCATTGACATCAATGACATATGACTTTCCTTGAGCTCTTAACAAATCAAACCCACAAATAGTTTGTTCAAATGATGAACATACCTTAGAAGCCATGGTTGTTTCTTCTTCAGTCAATTCAGTAACATATCTGATTTCTTTACCATGGGTATTTCTCTTGACTATACCATCAACAACAGGAGACTTTCTAGTTTCAGCGTGACAAAAGTTTGGAGAAACTGTGTAAGCCTTGACATCCTCACAATTGTCTGCATCCATAAACTTTTCATAGATGTAAGATCCATCAGTTCTGATCATGTTCAAATCAGCATCAAATTCAGATGCCTTGTTACCAATTTTTCTGAATAATCTTCTACCACCACCACCATTGCTAGAATGGTAGTAAATGTAAATGTTATGATCTTCACCATTGACTGGCTTTTCAACAAATGGCTTTTCCAATCTTTGACCATCAACTTCTAATACATCATCATTGATCATTTTCCACTTTGGTTCTTCCATGCTGAATGAGGTTGGCATATTCTTTTCAGCAAATTTAATTTTCAAATCTTCATCAACAATGGGGCCGCCATCTCTAGATATCTCCAATCTTTCTGGAGTAGGAATTTGATTAACTTCCAACAATTTCAGCACCAATCTTCTATCCCACAACAACTTCTGCATGGTTAAATCGTTGATTTGATATGGTTTTCTTAATTTGGCATAAGCTATGGCCTTATCCAATGGGAAACCACTGCTAAAGAATGAAATCAAAAAGTCACAAGTAGGCCAGTTCTCGATATCTTCATCAAACAGCACCTTGTCACCAAAAATTATGGTTTCAAACTCACCATGTTCCATTAATCTGTTTAATATTCTTCTGCATGGTTTACTTAAAACTTTGTTGTCCAAGGCACATACACCGATTTTGCCAATTTTTTTGACATTTTCTTTAGGCTTGGTATCAACTTGTGAAATTGGGGTTGTAGAAGATCCAATTTGATTGCTTTGATTAGAATCAGTTTCTGATTTGATTTCAGTTTCAATGATGTTCTTTGGCTTGATAGGAGTGGCATTGCTGCCGATGGAGTTTCTTCTTGATATTGAGTTGGCAGTTTTTAAAATATCTTCAGCCTTCATGTTGATTTTGTTGATGTTAAGCATGTCTTGGGATTGGTTTGTCATCAAAGGAGGCTTGCTGGATGTAGACAAAGGAGGTTGGATACTTCTGGTTCTTTGAAGTTTGACTAAGTTGTCCATGGCAGCCATGTCACTGTGATCTTGGAAGCTGGATATAGATTCGCAATCTTGATGGTTGATGTCGCTGTCAGTTTGATGGTCTTTAGAGTTTTTGATGTCATTGATAAGGTCGTTATGAACTTTTGAACTTGAAATGGAGTTGTCGTCTACTGGATCATTAGGTTGATCAGCAAGTTTCTTTGATAAAGAGACTTTCAAAGATTTCTTATTTTCTTGAGAGGTTGTTTTGGGAACAAAGCCTTCGAGAATGGGGGCAATAGTTTCTCTCCAGTTGCTATTTGAAGAGTTATTATCTGAAGACATACTTGTTTCTTTTTTTTTTTTTGGTTTATAATTGTAAATGTTTTAGATAAAAGAGTATATACAAAAACAGTTTATAATGTAAGGGTGTTAATTTTTTTTATGAAGAAGTGTTGCACGTGGCTGTGCTGGTGGTGTGGTCACGTGTGTATATTTTCTTGTGGATGCAAATACGCTACACAGTTTTTTGTAAAAAAATCCAAAAAAAAAAAGAAAAAAAAAGAAGAAATTGGAGAGAATCGACTAAGAAGCGGAACAGAACAGACCTGCGTAAGGCGGGAAAATGGGTATTTTTTTGGTGGGTGTTGTGCAAACGACAAAATAAGCCAAAAAGAGGGAACATAGCCACAAAGCTCAATTTTCTCTGAATTTTGCCCGAGATTCCAAAAATCACAAGATGAGCCCGGATTTTGTTACTTCAACTTTTGCTTTCCACCAAAAGTTATCTCCGATTTCCTCTTGAACAGAGCATTTTTTTGAAAGAACAAAGCTCGAAAAACAAAATTAAGTCACGTGTATGATAATTATATCCCAATCAGGTAATTTTTTACACTACTTTATAAAAAGTATATATTCGGGTAACTCATCATCTTCTGTTCCACCAAAAAAATCAATTTGTTCTCTAAAAATTGTTTTTACTAGTAAGAAAAAAAATCCAATAACAGACCTACGGGCACAGCACGAATCTCTCCATTATTACGGAATTTTTTATAAATTCCATTTCTGCCATTACAAAAACTTTACAACTTTCTTCAAAAGCCATAATGCCTTATTTTTTAAATCCTTTCTGGCAATAATCTGATGCTCACGCTTGTATTGTTTCACGTCATCATTATTATCTATTATTATAACAAATATAACATTAACACACCAATTATCTTTTTTCAAAAAAAAAAAACAAACCTCATCATGATCTTCTACAACAACGAAAAGTACGCTTGTGTTAAGTGCATAAGAGGTCACAGAGCCACTCATTGCCAACATCACGACAGAGTTCTTATGAAAGTTAACAAGAGAGGCAGAAAGTCTAATGCTGACACTCAAAACAACAAGGAAAACTTTGTCCTATTCAAACAAGACAACTCAGAAGAAGCCACTCCTATAAGCATTAAGTCAGAGGACCAATTCAACGAAGATGACTCATGTAAAGGACAAAAAGAACCTTTATTTTTTTTGAAAAAACAATCAGATCCAAATGCGCCTCAAAATACAGAAAAACAATGTTGTAAGTCAAAAGAAGTTGAAAAGAAACAACCTGATATAGAACTCTTCCAAAACTCTAATGTCTTCTTAGAATCTAGCTGTACTTGTAAAGATGAGGCTTGTGAATGTGAAAATTGTATCCTACACAGACTGGATACTGACCTAGACAGCTTCATTGCCAAGAAGATGAACAACGATTATGACCTTAATAACATGGACAACATAGACTTTACTCAATCTGGTTGGAAGAAAATCAAGAGTGTTCAATATGATGACTTTTCTATCCAATCCAACGACTCAATAGCCACAAGCGCATTTGCTCCTGCAAAAAATTCTTACAATACTTTCAAAAACAACACCCCTAATGAACTGATATTTGATCAAATCTTTAGATCAGGTTATGATAATATAAAATCAAGTATAAATAGAAACACTGTTCTGGTGGTTGATGACAAGAAAATCGTTTATGACTTATGGTTCCCGCAATTCGAACTTTACTTAACAAAGAGAATAACAATGACTCAACTAATAGGCATTCTCACCTTGCTCTGATATAAAAAATAAATAAAAACGGTAGAAATCTTATCTTTTCGCTCCTGTAAATAATCATATTTATTTTGATGAACCTTATCTCTTTTATAATTTTTCTATGATCTTTTCGGCACATTCCAATCCACTCAGCCAAGCACCATTCATGCTGCCACATCCTTCCAAGTTGGTGTACTCTCCTATGAACTTCAACTTTGAAAATTCGTTTTGCATTGTTGTTTGGATTGTTATGTCTATAGGATCATCTCCAGGGTAACAAGCAGGATATGATCCTCTTTGGTATGGATTGTTAGTCCAATTCGACACAACTACATTTTTTATTTTATACGTTTCCACATTGTCTTTTAAATATAATTGATTTTTAATACTTTTCAGCAATGGCTTTATAAAGTCTTTGTTACCTTCTTTCACATTCTTTTCAATAAATGATGTGACTGGATCTTGGGTTATTATTTGAAGCAATGGTTTTTTAAAAGTTGATTGAGTATTGACAACTAACATTGGCCAATCAAATAGATTGTCAAATGTAACCTCATGTTTCAATGTTAATTCCGCAACTTTAAAGTTTTTAGGATCTTCTAAAATTTCTTCTATAATGGTTGAATCCTCTTTTGATATTTTACCCATGTGATACAGTCTTGTGTTGTCAAAATCAAAGTCAGTATCAAACTCAATAAAAATCTTCCCCAGTGCCCCGTAATGCACTTTGTTCAAACTTTCTTTTATGTTGTTGCTCAATAAATTGTTTTCAAAGTTTATAGATGATACTGCTGATAATGGAACGCTGATTATGCAGTTCTCTAAAGCATACTTATCATTCAAAATATATTTATTCTTTTCTTTCTTGATGCTTTTCACCGGAGTGTTGTATTCTATGCTAATACCTTCAGACAATTTGTTAATAAAATTTGATAGCCCAAAACATAATACATTTTGACCCAAGCTGTGCATAAATGCATACTTTGCACTTAGACAATCCCATGGTATACCATGCCATGTTTCTACATATCTGGCAAACAATGAAAGCAAACACAATTGTTGATGATTCTTAGAATTGAATAGCTTTTTAGATGCTCTATTCTTGATATACTCAAAAAACATCGTTCTCAAACTAGGATCTTTATCAATATTCTCATCTTCAAAAAAGTAGTTCTCCACAAACTTTTCAAACTCTTGTAAAAGTATTTCCAATCTGTATGTTTTATGATTAGTCAAATCATTTCCTTCATGCACCAAAATCTTGCTTGAATCATCCATGAACCCTTTAACCTTATCAGAATCTTTATCCAAAAAGTCGTCATCCATTTGGTGTATATCAATCAAATCATTCTCTAACATGTAATCAAACACTTGGTTGTCCAAAGAATCATGCATCCAAGACGCACCCATCTCATAAGTGTTCTTGTCAGTTTTTATTCTTCCACCAGAATAATCAAGTGCTTCTAGTACTAATATGTCATCTTTTCCAACACCAGAAGCTGTCAGTTTTGTTATGCATGCTAATGTGGACAATCCTGCACCCACAAATATATAAGGTTTCTCTATAAAAGACATGATTAAGTGCTGTTTTTGGTCCTTTGAATTCATAAGAAGTTTCGTATAGACCTAAGTTACCATATTTTTTCACAAGTTTTATCTTAAACGTTTCAACACGTGCCATACACAGGTTTAATCAAATGTTTTCTTTTTTTTAAAAAAAAGACTTGTTTTATTCATATCATACATAATCTTACATCTTTAAAACATTAACACCAGAAGTCATTTCAATTTCCATGATCTTCTTAACCTCCCTCTTGGCTGTTTCTTCAGCACCCCAAACACATCCATTACCTTCGCCAACATAAGCTTCACCAACGAATCTAACAACATCTTCATGACCCTTCATGGACTCTTCCAAAAATGGATCAAATGAATCATTGACTCTGATGGAGGTGTATGCACCCAATGCAAATGGATCATTAGTCCAAGAAGTGTGGACAATATTTTTCAAATGAATTTCATTTTTATCAACAGCATTATCATCGCCTGGAGTGTACTTCAAAGTTTTATCACAATCGAATATTTTCTTTAAAGAATTGATCAATGCAGGCTTAAAAAATTCATAAAGCTCTTGTTGACTCAATTTCTCTAAATGTTCAGTCAATGGGTATTGAGTCAAAAACAGCAATGTAGGCAACTTGAATGACTTTGCTAAGTTCAAAACAAAGTATGGATAATCTTCACATTTGAAAACTTTTAGTTCATCAGTTTCGGAAGATAATTTTTGTAAATGTTCAGCAGTTAAGAAATCACCATCAAGGTTCAATGCGTCAATTTGATCTATAGTTTCTGTATAGTTACTGCTCATTTGTATAGCTCTGGATTGTTCAGTTGACCACTTGATGGAATCAAATTCAAAGAAGAATTTACCTAATGAACCAAATGAAATCTTGGATAAGGCATTGGTGAATGTGTTTGATAATGGTGGATTGAAACTTATAGATCCAGCTTGTTTGCTATTTTCACTAGATTTCTTCAATAAACTTAAAGGAATAGAACAGATGACATAATCGGCAGTGAAAGCTTCATCTTTATCAGTTGTGATCTTAACTATTTTTTTATCATCTTTGGTGACAACATCAACGCTGCTCACAGCTGTATTTAATTGAATTTTCTCTTTCAAATCATTTTGGTCAAGATACTTGTTTGGATACAAACCAAAGCTATCCACCAAGGCGTTTCTACCAAAATGATCACCAATACAATCTTCAGCAGAAATCAAGTTCCAAGAATCTCCATTCCACAATTCAGTGTATCTAGATAGTCCCAACAAAGTAACTTTCTGTTCTTTGGTTAGAGTATCCCCCATTTTGCTGATGTACATCAACACAGCTTCTTTTAATGACATGCTATTCTTCAAATTTCCAAAATAGTTTAACTTCAAAAAAGTAGTCAACTCATTATAAACCGGCATGATATTCAATTCTTTACTCTTATCCAATCTTTCCTCATTGTCGTAATCCACTATGGCAAAATCATCATCCTCAATCACATATGGTCTGTATGCTTTTTTTCTCTCTTCTTGAAACATGGAATTAATTAGAATGTCATGGTGCCAAGAAGCTCCTAAATCGTATTGATGGTGGTGATATCCAGGTTTGCTTACTTGTAATCTCCCTCCGTATCTATCCCTGGCCTCAAAGATTTTTATGTCGGTTATGGAATGTTCGTTTATTAAGATGTTGGCTGATTTTAATCCACTTATACCAGCACCGATGATTATAACTTTATGATGATTATCAGACATTTTTTTTGTTTTTTTGGTTCTATCACTTGTTTAATATTCTTTGATAAATTGAAAGATCTTAGAGGGTTTATATAGGAAGATTAATTGATTTTTTTTTTAAATATTAAGCGATGAAATTTGATACATTTTTTTTCGGCGCAAAAGTTTTGTCGCTTATCTTCGACCAAAAATTAAGCGTAAGAAATTAATAAGTCTGTTGAATGAGGAAGGTTATTAACAGCTGGATAAGAGATACGTCTAAGACATGTTGGGGGGGGAGATTAAATGGCGGTATTATCTGTTAGGATTTAACAGTCTTTTCAATTAAGCTTTGCCTTACATTCGTATAGAATGGCAAGTAGTATTATTTATTACATCCGTAGACTTTATCAATGAAGGTAGTCAATAATTACCCATTTTGAAGATAATCAAATGTCTTACCCCCCAATTAATGACATGTTCATTACGCTGATGGTTCAAAGTTGTCTTTGGTATTGACACCATATGAAAGTCTTTGAAGATTGTAACTCCATTCACCATTGGTTACCGCTACCAATTCTCTGGTGGAAAAATTATCTTTTCTTTTTTTGGATTTTCCAGATGGAGATAGTGTACGTTTGCCAAAAAAAAAGGCCTGCTAAAGACATTTTCTCTTCATTCTGAACAAATGAAGAATACATGAATAAACCCTAAATAAATCAACTTCATTACTTCACTTCTTATTCCATAAACATGAGCTTGTTCAAGTCTAGTAGGAAGCTGCTGAAGACAAACAATTTTCAAAATGAGTACACGAGGTACTTTGATTGGCAAAAGAAACATCTGTTGAAACCTAATGTTTTCAAGCATTTCTCTCAATTCGTTGAATTCTATCAATTGCATTTCAAAAAAGAATCTTATGATAAGGCTATTTCAAATATTGAATTCTTTGACCGTCATTTTGTTGAACCGGTCATAAAAGCTGAATACAACGGTAAGGTAGTCAATGATTTCATACACAAAAAGAATGTTGAACTTGCAAAAACATTGGGTGTAGCAGATCCAGCATCATTACATAAAAAGGAATTGTACTCATACTTAATAAACAAGAAAAATTTAGACGAACAAAACAGACTTGTATTTGACCAAAGAAAGCTGCATCATGAATACTATCAGGTAGGTGATTTAATCGTACTCAACAATACTAGAAATAATATATTAACAGATTCTTTAAACATAGCAGTGATTATCAAGTTACCTTCCAAAGATGATTTAGACATGGTTTGTATCTCCACTACTGAGGATATCATGTCTATAAGCAAGAGTAGTGTACTTTTCAGAATGCACAATGTGTTTGATATTAAAAAACCGGAAAAGTCACCAAGCAAGTTATTTCCAAATTTGATCAATGAAACTCCTAAATTCGATGAAGATTTCATTCCAGAAACTTTATTCCAAGTCATTCCTAGATTATTCTTACAAACTCTTGAATTTTTGAAAGGAGATATAAAACTTGAACTTATGAATAAGGGGTTTGCCGCAGGTGGCATTGTTGATGACATTATAAGCCTTAATGCTGATATCACCCTTCAAGACTTATACAATCAAACAATCAAAATATTGAATGTTATGTACCCTGCAACTCCTTACTCTACAGAACCAGGAAATGTCAATTCTGCAATTTATTTATCAATTTTGTATCATTTGACATCCAAGGGCTATGCTATCCATGTTGACATGATCGGTATTCCACATGTGAACTTAAACAAGACCAATGAATTAAAGTTGACCAATCCTGATTTCAACGTTTTGGACATGAATAGCATCTCAACAGATTACATGGAAAGTGTCAACTTTGCTAACCTTGTCAATGAATACAAAGATCCTAATTTGGAACAAGGTGAGATAAATTTGTATGATGTATTGAAGAAAAGAAGTATCATTGATGAAAAAGATTACGTTATAAGACACGATGAAAATAAAGAAAGCTTGAAGGCCATGTTTAAAGATGTCGAAATCAAACATACCGTTGGAAAAACTGAAACTAAGTTTATGAACCCATCCAAGGCTGTTAAATCAAACCGAGCTAATGAATCATCCATCTTTGCTATTGATTCTGCTTCCACAGTTGAAGTGGATGATGGTTTAAGTTTGGAATATATTGATGAGAATAGATACAAGGCTCATTGTTACATCTCCAGTGTTAGTGATTACTTTGCCAAGGACAAATTATCTGAAAGTGAAAAGAAGTTATTGGATAACATCTTTGCCAGAAACTCATCGCTATATTATCTATCCAATGTTGATAAGATGATTTGCGTTGATGCCATTAATGACTACTACTCATTGTCAGCCAATAATAAGGGTAAGCCAGTTTTGAAGTTTTCAGTTGTTATTAACAAAACTCAAGGTGAGTATAAAGTTGATAAGGAAACATTTGAAGTTGCCATGGTTACTGAATACAATGATTTGAAGAGAGTTACTTACGAAGAAGCTGAGAGTATGATTATCAGCGAAAAAGCAGAAAAGAATACCATGAAAGATTTGTTTGAAGTTGCCATGGCTTTGAGAAATGATAGAAAGAACTCTGAATTCTACAAAACATTGGAGTTCAACAATGACAACACCATACAAGTCAAGCATGATTCCAACGGTCTTAACATTGCCATTGAGAATGGTGAAAAGAAAAGTCAAGTTTTAGTTAGTGAATTCATGTTGTTGTTCAACCACTTAACATCTTTGTATTGTTTCAAAAACAAGTTACCTATCATTTATAGAGCTTGTCCACCATCTTTGGGTAAAGAGACATCTGATCAAAAGATCAACGAAAGCATTTTGTCATACACTGCTAACCCTAAGTATGCCAAGTTCATAACTCCTGAATCATACTACACAATGGTTCCTAACCCACACCACGCTACAGGATTTGAGTTCTATACACACATTACTTCTCCTTTAAGAAGATTGCCAGATTTATTGAACAACTTAGTCATAATTAGACATTTAACAAACAAATCATTGACTTTTGATGAATTGAAAAAACTCGAAGTCGTCGTTGAACAAAACGTTTATATGGGTGGTCAAAAAACCAAGAAGTTCAACAAGTACTTGGAAAAATACTTCTTATTGAAGGCCTTGAAGGAGGATGACACTTACTTGGCAAGATTATTAGAAAATGGAGGGGTTTTGACAACTTCAACATTCGGTGATAATAAACAAACTGATCTTTCCCACAAAGACGAATTGATGCCGATTCAAAATGTCAATATTGTCAAGAAGAACGTTACCACTTACAAAAACAATTTGGAAATCGTCAACAAACAATTCAAGAGTTTGGATAGAGTGTTTGTTATGTTTGAAGGTTGTATAGTTGCAGACTTGGAAATAGATTCATTGATCAAGACTCAATATAGAGAAGGTGATGTTTGCAAGAATCTGAAGTTACATTCTTTGGACCCTGTAAAGCTGCACTTCTCTGTTAAATTGAATTGAATGTAAACTACTTTGTAAATAGAAATATATAATGAAAATCAAAAATCTAGTAATATGAACAAGATTATAGGCTTCGTTGATTGATAGTTTTTTACGCGTTTTGCAGTCGCCTGGTAGCAATTTGTTTTTTTCCCAGCTACGACCAAATCCTCATTCACGCGTCTTTTTTTTCAGGTTTTTTACTTCGTGAAATCTTTTCAAATTTTAAACTAATCTTTAGTTAAGAGCCAGAAACCAACTCCAAAGATGATTAGACAAAGTGTCAAGAGAAAACATCAATCTAGTGTTTTGAATAATACTAATACCAACAACACTGCTGCTGAGATCAACTACGCCAAAACATTGATCATAAACGATGCCATTAACGATCCTGATTTCCCATTATTGAAACAGTACACCAGAGAAATTGGTGCTGATTACAACAACCTTTTAACTTTATACTCAATGCCACCTATCCAGCACTCTGAGCTAACCCTTCAAGAATTTGAAACTTTTGGTCTGGATAGATTGAAGTTCTTGATGGAATTGTATCATTTACAAAGCAATTTAAGTCTGAAAGTGAAGGAGATTCTTGAGATGAACCATTACTCACAATTGTTGAGTAAATACATGAAGAGTTGTGGTAATGATTTGAAACAAATGATTTTAAAGGATTATTATGGTCATTACATTCTGAGATTAGTCTTCTTGAAGGATGAAGAAAATATGGATTTGTTATGTTCAATGGAGTTGTTGTTATTGAAGTTGAAATTCCAAAGCATTAAGAACAAAGAAGATAAATTGAAGTTTTTGAAACAAAATGCCAAGATTATGGATATCAATCAAGACATTGATGAAAACAACTTGATGATCACATTAACTGATATTGAGGATGAAAATTTGTTGTCCAAATTGAATAAATTTTATAACAACAACGGATTAAACACAACGGTTCATGAGGATACGCCAATTTTGAAATTAAAATTCAATAAAATAATTGAAATTTTACCAACCAGAAACGTTTTGTTATACAAGGGTTATGTCTATTTACCTGAACATATGCAATTCAACTATCTGTCTCAAATGTACAGCAAAAACTTGAAGCAAGAATTAATCAAAATATTGAAGTATAAGATGAACAACTTGACTGTGAATGAATCAGACAGATTAATTCCAATAATAAATCACTTGAACAATAATGGCTCTGTCTTGAACAACTATTCCAGTAAAGAGTTTGAAAACACAGATTCTTTAAACCACAATCAAATCTATACCCCAGAAGTATACAACAACTTCCCATTGTGTATGCAAAATCTATTAACTAACTTGAAAAGTCAATCTCACCTGAAGTACACTGGTAGACAACAACTATCCATTTTTTTAAAAGAATGTGGGTTGAATATTGAAGAAGCTTTGAAGTTTTGGCAAATTTCCTTCCAAAAGAAATACAGCATGGAAGACTTCAACAAAAACTACAAATACAACTTTAGACACAACTATGGGCTTGAGGGTTCCAGAATCAACTTCAAGCCTTGGGATTGTAATCAAATTTTGAACAAAGATCCACCTTCTAATGACATGTATCACGGGTGTCCATTCAGAGACTGGAACAAGAACAAGTTAGTAGATTACTTGAGCAAGTCAAAGAACGTGTACACCAACGATAATCTAACCAAATTCGATATAAACACCATAGTGGATTTGAAAAATCAAAAGGATTACATGATGGCATGCACCAGATATTTTGAGTTCACTAAAGATGTGCTGCCACATAACGAAATGATCACCCATCCGAATTTGTATTATCAAAGATCAAAGACGATCCAAGCTAATAAAGGTGGTAAAGAATAAGGTTTATATTATATTAATAGAATTATAAATATTGATGTTTTTGTTTTTATCCATTCAAGAAATCGTCTATGTCGATGTTTTCCTCAGATTGATCTCTGTCAGTTGAACTCTCAACAGGCTTGGTAGTGGGTTCGTCCATGTCCTCGTTGGCTGTGAAGTTACTCTCAAGCTCAATGTCGGCATCGGCAAGATGGACGTCATCTAGGATATGTTTGAACTGTACAGATTTCTCAGGATGGTTAGTTTTGTGGTTCAATATGTTGACGACCCAATTATCTTCAGGGAGGGTTTCTGGATTTGTTTGAGACTTGATGTTGAAACTTCTGATACTCTTGGATAATACTGATTTGTCCAAATCTTCAATAGGTTGGATTTCTTTTTTGATATGTGGAGTGTTAATCTTGTATTGTAGTTCATCTAAGTTTATTCCCTTTCTCAATGGTAACATATGATAGTAAAAGTTTTTGAGTCGGGCCCAAAAAGATAATTTAAACTCCTCAGTATCCTCTTCTATTGCACCTTCCTTGATCAGTCTCTTCACCTCCTTGCTATGATACCACTTTAGTCTTCCATGTAAAGTCTTGTACATTAAATAGTATTTATCCTCAACACTCAACACAGATTTATTATTTACCTTCAAATAATTATTAATAATCAAACTAGTTTGATAACGATGCCATGAAAACTTTAAAGGTTTTTCTATGGCAAAGAAAATTATTGTTTCAAAAAGACTATTAGCTGGATGGCATAAAGAAACAATGATAGAAATAGGTATTATAGGACCGTGCTTCATATCATTATAATTCTGCTCGATGTTCTCCACTAGTGGAACAAGCCACAACAAGAAGTAACAAATTGGATACAAGAATAGATAATTCAACTGTCTTTTGAATTTCTGCTGCGACTTATTAAACTCATCGATAACCATATTTGAAAACTCCAATCTAATTATTTCTATCTGATTTTCTATATCATTATTTGCCTCAGAAAGGTTTTTAATCCTTTTTCTGATTCTCATTGCTTGTATCATATAACTCACATAAATGGCCAGAAACACCAGGAAAATCGACATCAATACAACGTATCTGAACAACCACGAAAACAACAATCCATAGTAATAAGGAGATGCCGGCACCCCAATGATTGTCACGTATGGTTTATATCCACCAAGCTTAGATTTATGTGTGATAGTGCCTATCCCTTTAGTCTTACTGATATAAACATCTTTAGAACTCATGTCGATGGGTGTGTTAATATTGAGCAAGACTAAAGAAGATGTCAGAATGGAGTAAAAGATCGTTATGGCGTATATGTAATATCTGAACTTGAATAAGCCACCTTCATAAGTGTGTGTATTCTTGGAGTACCATTTCCACTTCGGTTTGAATATGAGCACGGCAAAGTGCCAAGTGAGGAAAAATGCCATTGCATCGCAGGATGTGATCATCATATGCGTCAAATACCCAAGAGTGTTGTATGTTTTTGGTTGATCGTTTATGTTGTAGTGACTTATTTGTAGAATTGTGTATATTGTATAAAAGAGGCATTTCAAAAAATCTAAGGTGAATACTATCGTTAAGATTGTGTGCCTGAACTTGACATGGTTGTGATGTAGATTCGTTATCAGCGATATATTTACAAATCCACATACACATGAAGGTACACCAACAATCAATGCCAAGATTTGAAGTATTAAAGACATTTTTTTCGTGAAGGCACTGAATAATCCAGGAATACCTAGCCCTTGGTTGAGCTCGGTAGTTTCTATTTTTCTTTCGATCATCTAATTACTTAAAATAGAATCTAGCTTATGTGTATAGCTTCTGTTGTTCAAAAACACACATTATTTGTAGTGGTTTAGAGCTATAATATATTTCAGTATTTAACTAAATCCCAACTTCCAAACCTTTGTTCAAATGATTTTACACAATTGATGACGGTATAAAATTCATAGACATGATAATCATCGCACATTTTTTTAAAAAAAAAATTCGGGGATACAATAAAGTCCGTGTAAAAAAAGCCCCACGTTAATTTTGTTCACGTTTTGGAATTTTTAAAGGGTGCCGACATTTTCACCACGCGAGAAAAGAATTCATTCTGCTGATGATTATAACTTTGAATGATATCTTTAAAATAAGAAAAAAACATTGGTTACTTATTCTGTTCTTGAAATACACATATTATGTCAGATTTACAGCGATGATTGTAATCCTAAGATCATTCAATCATCCACATTGAATATACATATTCTATATTGTTATATAAAGACAGTCTATTTATTTTTTTATTATTAATAACATGCCCTCATATCTTACTTCTTGACTGGCTTAGACTTGTAACTCTTGATGTAGAAAGAGATGAATAAGAATAAGTAAGAAGTTAAGATCAAATAACCGTAAGCAGCAGCATCTTGGGTACCGTAACAAGTACCTTTATTTGGTAAGATGTTGTTGAAATATTTATGAGCGTAGAAGGTGTAAGTGGCGAAGTAAACAAATACCAAATCAATAACGAATTGAATAATTTGGAATCTGGTAACCCAAGCCTTCCACCAAACTCTGATACCACTAGCAGATAAGAAGTAGTAGAAGTACATGACAACATGGACCCACAAGTTCAAAGAAATTGGAACCCATTCAACAGAGGTTCTACCCATTAATTGGGAGTAACATAATAAGGCAGTGGCACCGTGGTGGTAAGTGTGTAAGAACAACAAGTTCTTTCTCTTCAAAATTAAGAAAACAGTGTCAAACAATTCCCAGTATTTGGTTAAGTAGTTCAAGTAGTATAAGGTGATCAAGTTTGGAGCAAATGCCTGTGGAGAACAGATGGCGTAGAACAAACCGTGGTAGTAAACTAATGGAACAACTTGTTCAATGATCAACAATAATAAGATTAAAGAACCAGTAGTCAATAACAAGTTGTGTAATTGGAACAGTCTGGTTAACTTCAAGGGCTTGGCGTTGAAGGTTCTTAATAAGAATTGACCACCAAAGATGATTATGTAATAAACAATGATGACACCAATGGCATGGTAACCATTGGCCATGAAGGTTTCATTGTAGACAAATTGGAAGTTGTCAGCTTTGTAGCCGGTGATCTTGTGGAATACAAAATCAAACAATGGCCACAAATGAACACCAAATGGTCTATCTATGCTAGGCTTTTGGATTGAAACCAAGTCGGAAACGCTCTTGAAGTTAGAAACAAATAAATCTTGATCCATGTTGTGGGATATATATTGGTTTATAAGTTGTACAGGTTTCTCAGCTTCTCTAATCCAAACCTAAGTGAACAAATTGTAAAAGAAACACCAAAAATATCACAAATCATAACAGTGTGTGTGTTTTTTTCTTAAACACCAGCAAAAGTGATGTAAAACGTGAAAGGAAAAATTTTCACATCTCTGGTTTGGCACTTTCCTATTCAGGAAATATAATCATAAAATAACAGGGTAAGTATTCTCTTTTTTTATATAAACTTGATGCTGGCTACTACATCATATCCTCTGTCATCTTCGTAAGCATACAGAATCTCATTATCCGCATTGTTCTTGTTCTTGTTCATGTCCAAGTTCTTGTCCTTGTTCGCCTTCAGCAATCTTATCTTCTCAGCAATGATACATCTGATTAATTCACCTGTTTCAACATATCTGATTTCAACAAAGTTCGAATTGAATGCCAAGATGTATGGGTAATACAAGCAGAAGTGTTGTGGGATACCTTCCCAGTAAATGATGTTTGAGTCCTTCTTTCTCCAACCTTGGGAATTAACAAAAAATGAAAGTTCTTGGTAATTCAACAAAAAGTTGTTACCTATTCTGTAAATCTCCATTGGCTTCAAGTATCCGTTGTTGGAATTGCTGGAAGTGTTGATGGCATTCATGTTGCTTGAATCAGTGTTTGTTGTTGTGATACTACCATTGTCTAAGACTATAGTAGTAGTACCAATACCATTGTTGTTCATTTGCTTTATGGCAAATTCTAAAGATGTATCAGCTGGGTCCAATAAAGGTTCATGAGCATTTTGAGTTACTGATACAATTTGGAATCCCTTCTTACATCCAATGCATAAATTGTTTTTCAAGAATGAAATGGAAATAGGTTCACTGTCAAATGTTACAGAAGTAATGTTCAACTTGTTCTTCATGTTGTCCAAATGCATCAAATTGTTTAATTCAAAGAATTTGATGATGTTTCCAGAAATAGTTACAATCAAATCCTTGTTGGCACATTTTCCTATTTTGAACAATGTACAGTTTGTTAATAACTCTTTACAGTTTTGCTTCAAGTATTCAAAGGTGTTGTTTTGACCAATAATATCATTCAAAATCATCATCTTGACATAGTATAACTTTTTGTCAATCAAAATAATCAATATTTGTAAATCTTCCAACACAGCAATTTGTTGAATCTTGTTGTTGTAGTTGTTAACCAATTTCAATGGTGGAGATAATACAAATTGCTTAGAATTGATTATTGGCTTTTCAATCATTGTACACATGGAGATACTTTGATTGGTCAACACTAAGTTCTTCTTTCCGTTGTCAAAACTTTCCAAAGAAATGATCTTGTTGTTGTTATCAAAGACTTTTTCACTTAACTTGTATAGATTGAAAATGTTGTAGTTTTGAATTAATCTTAATTGTTCTTGTTTGATCTTATCCATTAAGGTAGTTATGGCAGCTATCTGACCACCATACAATGTTATTTGATATCTTTGTTTGGCACCATAGTACAAGAAAGTTATGGCCATGGAGTTATGGGATATGGAAGACAACTTTGAGTTTTGATTGAAGTCCTTGATAGAAGTTGAAGATTGTCTTCTGTATGAGCTAGGACTTGAAATGTCATCGTCTTCCAAAGTCTTGATAGTATTGGTGATACCAGAGTTATAGCTGAAGTTATCATTCTTCTTAAAGCTGGTAGAATTGGTCAATTCTGTGGAGTCCAAAACAGTACCTGAGCAACCTAAGTTATAACCAATGTATTTTCTTAAAGGAGTGTTCATATCTTCCCCAGAAATTACAAACAGCAATGGTAATGGGATAGGTCTTTGAAAAACTTTATGTTGGTTCCATTTATTAACAGCCTTTGACTTCAAAAATAGTAAAACATTGTCCAATAAGTAGAATTGGATATCACCTATGTTGTTAAAGTTTTGGGCAATGTTAGTAGAACTTGTGCTCATGGTGTTTATCTTGTTTCTGAAAAGACTACCTTCATGTCTGATTCTTCTCTTTTCATCATTCAACCCAATGTTAATAAACTCATTCTTGAACAAAATCTTTTGTTTTAATAAAATGACATCATGTCTATCTTGAGCAGCACCAGAGGCCTTATCAATTCTCTTCATCAATGAGTTCAATTGATCCAAACATTTGTTTAGAGTTTCATATTCTTTTGACTCATGATTGGTGTTTTTAATGATTTCTTTTACAAGCAAAACATATCTACCAGGTCTAGAAACACCCTGAGATAAGAAGGAATCAATACCATGTCTCAACTTACTATTCATCAAATCCTCATCAAATCTGGAGAAGTATGGGTTCACTTGTCTTTGAGTTTCCATCAAGTATTTGGCATAAGGTCTGGAAGCAATGTAGAAGACAAATGGCTCAAAGAATGGAATCCATTTTAATAGAACATCACCAATGCCACTAATCAAATAATCTTGTGTGTACATTGTATCAATTCTATCCTTCAAAGAGTCCAAAAATCTTTTGTTGACAGAATAAATATCATTTACATGTGCAAAAACATGTTTAATGAAATTTTTTCTAATATCTTGAGGAATAATGTTAGTTTCTGCAAGGGTTTTGATAATGGAATCTCTTATAGTTTCTAAAGACTTCACAAAGTTCTTTTCAGTTACATAAACTTCATAAATGGCTTCTTGTCTTTTTAGTTCTTTGGATGAGATAGAACTTAATACTTTTTCCGGAACAGAAGAAGACCAAAGAGTTTTTTCATCATGGTTGTGATTATAGTTTTGGTTGATGTTGTTAATAACATTTTGTTTAAAAATCATAGATGGCTTTGCTGATATTGGAGTGTTGGCACTGCTACTTCTTCTATCATGGCTTAATTTTTTAGTACTAGCTTTTGATTTCAATGATTTCTTGTTAGGACAGGATAATGAGTAACATGATCTATCCTTTGTACAAGTAGAAGAATAACACTTGGTCAAGATTGTGAAGATACCATTACATTTATGGGATGTGTCAATAGTATACAGGTCATAATGGTTGTCTCTAAACTTTTGATGAGTTAGATCATCAACTATTATATGTTGTTGTTGCAAAGATCTGGCATAAAGAGTTGCTAGTGATCTATCATTAGTTTTTATGATCTTCATCAGTAGATCCACAATTTGATAGCCAAAGCAGGAATTGTTGATGACTTTATTTTGTTTTACATGCAAATTGTTTGTTAAAGGAGCCAATTTAATCAAATGATTGGCTACTTTTGATAAAAACTGAGG
The DNA here is from genome assembly GCA_030573475.1 of Hanseniaspora thailandica (nom. inval.). Taxonomy (NCBI): domain Eukaryota; kingdom Fungi; phylum Ascomycota; class Saccharomycetes; order Saccharomycodales; family Saccharomycodaceae; genus Hanseniaspora; species Hanseniaspora thailandica (nom. inval.). Next base: position 6,226 of record JAJMDF010000202.1, on the reverse strand, counting down.
ACTGTGTATAGAAAATTTTTTAAAGTTGGAACTTTGAGAAGAAACAGAAGATATTCTTGAAGCATGTTTCTTTATGTTTGTGTTGACAACTATGCTAGGTTTTCTAGAAGGTTGAGCTGGCTCTACATGTTCCACTTCTTTTTTTAATATATCGTCGTTGTTGTAGATGTAACTGAACTCGTTTAAATCATTTTTCAATTCCTTGATGGTGTCTGAAATAAAAGAATCATGGTTGTTGACCAGGTCGTAGAAGTTGATGCTTCTTGGAGATGCGTTGTCATTAGATATTCTTTGATTGTTGAATATGTCTTTGAACAGCAGGTGTCTAGGATTGTCCTCGTTCATTATGGTGTGTTATTTGGTATTGCAAGTTTATGAATGCCTTTCAGACTTCTATTTATAAAAAGTTCCTATAAAGAGAGAATATGGAAAAAATTTACGCTGAGTGTACCCACACTAACTACATACAAGCCTGAGTTTTTTTTGGCTGTAAACAAAATAACAGGGGAAGAATTTCCTTGTAATTTTTTTGCTGGTTACATAGCCATGGTATCTCCGACACTGCCTATATAAAATGAACTATACACTATATCTACTCAATACATAATTGACAATAAACAACTAACAATGTATATTTCCATAATAACATATGAACTAATTTGTTTATTCAAACACTGTAATGGTAAGATAGAAGTGTTTTTTGTCGGACATAAGAAACTACAAACCACAAGTTTAGCTTATGGTTTTTCATTTTTGGTGTATGAGTTTTTTTTTTTTTTTTTTACCTGGTTATTTTTTCCCCCTATATTTGTATAAAAAACAACTTAATAAACACCAAACACACACAACTATAAATATAACAATGCCTGCTTATCACTCTACCTTCATTGATAGCTCTAACTATAAAGTCATAAACAACATCCCGCTAATCCCATTAGACACCAACCAATACGACATCACAGATGAAGTTCTCGACTTATTCAAGTCTAACACATTCTTCAAGAACTTTGAGTTCTTAAACCACAGCGACAGACTGTTGACATACGGTATCCTATACATAAACTCACTTCTAATGATTTTAAACCCAAACATAAACAAAAACGATGCCACTAGAAAATTTTATAATTACGCCATAGATAACAACATCGTTCCTGGTGACGTGAACTTCAAATTAAACAACATGTTCATGATTGAAAAGAATAACAACAGATCTGAAATGGAAGAACTAAAACAATACTTACAAGCATTCAGAATCACACTAGCCAATAAGTTAATCACCAAGGTATACACTGACTTTAAAGACCCTTCTGTTGCCGCTGATAAGCCAAACAAGTTCTGGTTGCAATTCAGCAAGAGAAAGTTCATGAACAAATCTTTGTAATTTGTAATGAAGTCTTATGTATTCATAGATATATAGCAAATGAGAACACAAGTTTTGTCCTTTTTTAAAAAATCAATCTATTATTAGAGAACAATTATGGGTAGTAAGATTTTGACTGATTTCATTTAGAAAAACGTTTTGCCTTAAACATTTTAAAAATATCATAATATCTTTCATCTACTTTAATCAAACTAATGTATAACACTAATAATAAAGATCATTTATCAATACAGACCCATATAATCATTTATATCGTTTAAAACCTTATGCGTAAGTCACGTGCGTTTCTTTAATCTGTTTTTACAAGGAAAATTTTTTTTGTGAAAAAAAAATTTTTTTTTCTTTTTTTTTTCAGCTTTTGAAATCTTATACCAATTTTTAACTTTTATACTTATACAATTACATCTACAAACAAAACCAAACAACAAACCACAATGTCATCCGTTACTGCCAAGAGATGCATTAACTACAATTTGGTTAAGAAACCTTCATACCAATACACCAAGTTAAAGCCAAACACCATCGATTCTTTAACCAACAAACCTTTCGAAGGTGGTGAAATGGAATATGCTTTAAGACAATTCACAGGTCCTAAAGATTATAAAGGTGATTATATCTACAACAAGTACTATTTCCCTCCAGTTAACAATATTCCTAACTATCTTCATGCTGACCTCGAGTTAGGTAATCCTTTAAGACTGAAACAAACAGGTGAAGTATTAACTTTCAAAAACCCAGAAACTAATGAAGTTGAAACAGGTATACTTCAAAAAATCATCAATGGTGTTCCTATAGGTCGTCCTATCAGTAACGAAAGTATTGTCAAAGCTCAATATATGAAAGCTGTAGACAAAGAAACAAATGTTCCAAGATTCTTGCAACCATTCCCATTAAACCCATACTGTAAGACTAACTCCTTACTTTCAAACTCATTAAAGAATACTATCAGAAAAGCTTTAAAGGAAAAAGCTGTTGATGTCAACACCATTTCAACCAAGCTTTCAATCAAAGTCAATAAGATTAATGCCATAAACAGACTGCTAGAAGCTGAAGAAGATTTAGTTGAAAGAAACTTAATTGATGAAGATATGGAACTTTTTGCCGAAACCATGCAAGGAATGCTACCTATCTATGATCCAGTCAAACCTCATCCTAATGCTCAATTTGACGCTATCTTCAAGAACAATGGTCAAGATGATTTAGATGAATTACCAGTATTCAAGGAATTAGAAAAATCTAGATTCATTTCTCTTCCAGAAGGTAGTTCTTTCACTAATTTAGATGCAGCCAATGTTTTATTCCTAAAACCTGCTGAACAAGTCATCAAGAGTTTGAAATCTAAGGAATCCGAAGCTGAAGAAGATGAAAAGTTAGAAGAAAGAAGATTTATATTGGGTAAGAAGTACGTCACTGATAGATTTGATACCCACTTCGTTGATGTCAAGGTTGGTCAAGTTGGTAAGAGATACGGTACTGGTAATAGAGCTAATAGAAGAGATAAACAATACACATACGATATGAACGGTAAGATAGTTGAGTTATAATCATTGTCATATATAAATATGAATATTAAACTTGTAGATAACTGATATGCTTTTAAGTAAGTTTTATTAATAGAGACATCATTTTCAAATTCTATTTTTTTTTTAAAAAAAAACCCCTTATTAAGATTGACATCTTTGCTTATGTGAAAAATTCTGATATGCGTGTTTGTTTTCTGAAGATACGCCTTAAATATATGTAAATAAACACCAATCAGCTGACTGCAATTATACACTTGCTGTGATATATAAAACATCATGCATGAAACATTTGAATTGATCAACTCAGGCATCAAAACTGAGGACATTGATCTGAGCTACAACGACAACAACATAGTCATTTTTGACGAATGTTTGGACTTCATTGTAAACACTTCAAAGCTCAAACAACAACTTAACAATATCAAATTTGAGATTTCAAAAGTTTCTGATAATAAACTGAAACATTCTAATTATATTTACACTGATAGCATACAAATCAAAGATGATACATCTAATATAAAAAGTATAGTTGGTGAACTTTTTATTATTGAAAACATTAATACAGATTGTATCAGAATTGTAACTGATGATATGTTTAACAAGTTCATATACTCGGAGATTGACCCATTTGATAAACTATTTATAACTGTAACACTAAATAATGAGCTTATACACAAAAAGGACTATAGCATATCATCTCATGTAAGACTAAAAACAACAGATTGTTTACTGAAAAAAATCAACAAAAATATAGTGAATCTAAGTATAGATTTTGATCAACTTGATGGTATAGATCAATGGGAGATACTCAAGATTGATTACATTATAAACAATAAATTGAATATAGACCCTATAGGAACACATGAAGATGTAATACCATGTCGGATCAAACAGACTATATTCTTCAACTATTCATTGATCTGGGACGAAATAATCACTAAACTTGACAATCCAAACATCAATCAATTCGTAGCTAAATTTCACATGACTTATAGATTAAAGGGAACCAATAGAGTATTTAAACTAGTGAATGTTTCTAAATATACAAAAAATTACTTGAAAACTTTAGAGAAGGATGATGTAAATAGCTTGAAGGAAGCAGATAGCAAAGATGACCTAGATATAAAACTATTGGATGAAAATGATAAAGAATCAGGTTCCTACATAATAAATCTGAAGCAAAAAGAAATCACGCCGATAAAGTTTCTAATTAGAAGAAAGCTGGGCTCAAATTCTAAGTTAAGAAACTTGGTTGTTTTTCAATATTTTAAAAAGGCAGACATACAAGACTTCAAAAAATTTAAAGGCTTAAGTATTTCTTTAAAGGTATTTTCCAAAGACTCAACAAACCCAAGTGTGATCATTAATGGGAACAATGAACATGATTTCCTACCTAAACCAATGTCTGCTACGGATGTAACCAGGAACTCATTCACACCAGTGGGTAGTGAGCCAATGACTAGAATTTCTATTCCACCAACTCCAAGTTCCAATCCTTTGATGCATACATCAAACATGAATACTGTGATAAAAAGTCAAATTAATGAAAAGTATGCACAATGGAAACAATCATTAAGGTTGATGCCTTATCAATGTGGATTGATTTTGATAGATGATGACTATGAGTTGAATTTTGGCGATAGTGATGAACTGAAAGTGGAAATTAGATTTGTTGGAGTGCAGAAGGGATATTATCCAAACTTGAGCAACATCAAGCTTTATGATCTGGATCAGAACAAAGTACTTGATTTCTGTAACCAGTTTGGTGTTTTATGTATGTAAGAATATATATTTTATTGTTATGTGATGCTGATTATTTCTAGTGCAGTGTACAGTTGTTAAAAGACTTGCTACATGTTGTGACTGTGTCTCATCCGGGTAATTCATTTCAGAAATCAACGCTAAACAAAAATACGCACACACGCTGTAAGGTTTTTTTTATAGATTCCCCCTTTGGTTTATGTTTTTTTGCCTTCAAAGGTGGTAAAATTCACATGTTTATTTGATAACTGTTCACTCTGAACAACCCAAACCAACCGTATATAATAGAAAAAAATGAGCTCCTTTCCAGCTTTAGATGACCAACCTACCAATGTTGACTTTGATTCCGATTCAAACATAGATGAAACTGATTTCTTAAAGAGAGAACAACAAGTATTAGGTGACGAATTCAAAACACAAAATGATGAAGACTTTGTCAACGAATTACAAGGTAGTGATGATGAAGTAAATGCATTCAACCAACAATTTCCAGATTTAGAAGGTGAAGGTAAGTCCCAAGAAAGTATACCTGAACCTGAAGAAGAGGAAGAAGAAGAGGAATTTGTACAACCTAAGAATGATCACACACCTTCTGAAGCTATAAAGCACTGGAAGGAAAGAAGAGACTTAGAAATTAAAGAAAGAGATCAACAAGATGAAGCTAAGAAGCTGAAGATTAAGGAAGACGCCAAAGATAGAATTACCTCATTCTACGATAACTACGAAAAGGAAAAGGCTAAAACATATAAAGAAACACAAGAAAAGGCCAAAAAGTTCATAGAAGAAAATGACAAATTCATTCAATCCTCAAAGGGAATAGATGCCAAAAGCAATGTTTCCTGGAACAAGGCTCTAGAGCTATTGGATGACCTAGACTCATTAAGTGTAAATGTTGGTGATAGAGATAGATCTAAGTTCAAGGATCTATTAGTCAAGCTATCCGCCAAAGACAATTAAAAGAGCCCAACGAATTTTAAGACGCTCTTTATATATGATATTAAATAATTGAAATATTAATTAAATATTGTATATTTTGGAACAACGAGTTGACTGTTTTAATACGTAAACTCTGGCAATTTAAGCACTTTGGCACGTGACTAGACTGACGCGACAAAACTAAAAAAAAAATTAAAATTTCTATATGATTTTAGATGTGTATGTCAACAAACCAATACAAAAAAGTTATATCAAACAAAGCACGCACATTTACAAATATAATAAGACAAATGGCTACAAGTAGGCTTCAGAAGTACATTCAAAATGCTTTGGAAAAAAAGAAAATATGTAAAGTGAGGATGCCAAAAACAAATGGAGAAAGTAGAGACATAAGTACATTTGAAAGCAGCATAATAACATGGCTAGACAATACGGTTAATGTGAATTTGAAGCCAATAATTGAAGAAACAGTAAGAAAATATGAAAAGGATATACGTACAGTATATGATCGAGACTTTACACCCAAAGTCATTGATGAGATTATTGAAAGTAAAGTAAATCAATTCCAAAAGATTTCCAAAAAGATTGTACATAGAGAGATCGATGATCTTGTGCTGCCGGTGTT